>VWZK01007664.1:0-274077 GCA_013396935.1 Baryphthengus martii | reverse complement strand
TTTTTTTTTCCCAACCTCACTACATATATGGACCCCTACATAGAAAATTTAAACCCGTTGACCATAGACTACCTTTCAGGGATGTGTTAGAAATGATCTGCAGTGACTATGGTGATACTGAGTTAGTCTCAACTGGCCTTCTAGGCACTTGTACAGACAATGGAGGAAAAATAAGCTTGTCCAAAAAGTATTTTATCCTACCTATGGCTGAATTACTTGCTCAGTGTCTCTCTACTTTGTATTGTGATAGTCTCGGTGGCTCTTTTAGCCTTGCCATCCAGCTTTTAGGACAGCTATATTTAGGCAAAGTTAATCCTTAGTGACCGCTTTTGAAGTCCTTTTTTTACTAGTTGTTATTCAGTATGTGGTCACCCATTCTGAATGTAAAGTCTGTTTCTTCTGTGGTGATGTTCATCCCTATATCTCAGTTCTTCGGGAACAGTAAATGATCTTCATTACCTCACTATCTTGTGTAAGCTATCTTCTCATTTTAAAAACAGGAAAAGAGGGGAAAAAACGGGATAGAAAAAAGTTCACAAACAAGAGGTGTTCAGTCTGGGTTGCTTTAAGCACAAGGGGAAAGCTTTGCAATAAAGCAGGAGAAAAAAATGTGTATTTTTAATGCAAATTGCAAAATAATAATCCTGTCTTTCTAAAGCTGTCTTAGAGCTTCAAACCTGATACTACTTAGAACTGGTTATTTCTACAAGTTTTCTGCATCAGTCGTATAATTTGCAAAATTATGCCTTTCGAAGGCTTGTACAAGGTTCATTGTATATAACAATAGAAAAGCAAGTATGACATTTTGTGAAAAATAGAGATGGCTTTTTTGTCAAAGACTTGAAAAGTAATTTAAAAACATATGCTATGTTGATTATATTCTTATCTTGAGTAGATAATACTCCAACAAGCCTTTTATTACTTGATCATTTTGATTTAGACTCTTCTGTCAGTTGTCACTTCTGAATTTTCTCTAGATATTTTTCAGAAGTCTTATGTGGTATTTGTGGATGTGTTCAAAAATACATGCATGTAATGTATTAATCATAGAATGTTAGAGGTTGAAAGGGACATCTGGAGATTAAGTCCACCCCCCCTGCCACAGCAGGATCGCCTAGGGCAGGCCACGCAGGAACGCGTCCAGATGGGTTTTTAAAGATGCTAGAGAAGGAGACTCCACAAGTGCTCTGGGCAGCCTGTTCCAGTACTCTGCCACCCTCACAGTAAAGAAGTTTTTTCTCATGTTGAGGTGGAACTTCCCGTGTTCCGGTTTGTGACCATTGCCCCTCATCCTATCACAGGGCACCTCTGAAAAGAGACTGGCCCCTTCTACTTGACACTCAACCTTCAGATATTTATAGACATTAATAAGATCCCCTCTCAGTCTTCTCTTCTCCAGACTAAACAGTCCCAGGTCTCTCAGCCTTTCCTCGCAAGAGAGGTACTTCAGTCCCTTAATTGTCTTTGTGGCCTTCCGTTGGACTCTCTCCGGTGCTTCCCTGTTCTTCTTGAACTGCAGAGACCAGAACTGGACACAAGATTCCAGATGTGGTCTCACTAGTGCAGAGTAGAGGGAAGGACAACCTCCCTCAACCTGCTGGATACACTCTTCTTAATGCATCCCAGGATGCCATTTGCCTTCTTGGCCACAAGGGCACATTGTTGTCCCATGGGTAACTTATTGTCCCCCAGCACTCCCAGGTCCTTCTCTGCAGAGCTTCTTTCCAGCAGGTCAGCCTCTAACCTGTACTAGTGCAGGGGGTTATTCCTCCCCAGATGTAGGACTCTACACTTGCCCTTGTTGAGCCTCAGTAGGTTCACCTTTGCCCAGCTCTCCAGCCTGTCCAGGTCTCGCTGAAAGGCAGCACAGCTTTATGGTGTATCAGCCAATCCTCCTAGTTTTGTATCATCAGCAAACTTGCTGAGGGTGCACTCTGTCCCTTCATCCAGGTCATTGATGAAGATGTTGAAGAAGACTGGACCGAGTCCTGACCCCTGGGGAACAGCACTAGCTACAGGTCTCCAACTGGACTCTGCGCCACTGATCACGACCCCCTGAGCTCTATTGTTTAGCCAGATCTCAACCCAACTCACAGTCCCCTCTTCTAACCCACACTTCCTGAGCTTACCCACAAGGATGTTATGGGAGACAACGTCCAAAACCTTGCTGAAGTCAAAGTAGACAACATCTACTGCTCTCCCTGCATCTACCCATTCAGTCACACCATCGTAGAAGGCTATCAGATTAGTCAAACATGACTTCCCTTTGGAAAATCCATGCTGGCTGCTCCTGATAACCTTCTTTTCTTCCATTTATTAATGGTATTTTGATTCTTGTATCACTAACTGTATGTGTATATGCTTTTGTATATGTGACTCCAAGTGCAGATACAAATTGTATTTATATCCAAATTTCCTGTGCTTAGTCTTACTACCAAAATGATTTTAAGAAACAAAGTAAAAAGTCTCGAAACCAAAATCCAAACTTCCCACATCTAGCCAAAGACAGAAGTGAAACGTTGAAGGAATATGGGTGTTATATTTGCACTTCCATTCTCTCAGAAATGCACACTGATACCCCAGAGCTTTGTAGGCTTCTATTGAACACACTTGAAAGAAATTATCTGTGGCCTGGAGAGGATCTACTGGTTTATTTTTGGAGCAAAATCAACGGAGTAGCGATGAGACCTCCCACCTTTTGCCTTGTTTCTGATTTGAAGGGTTCATGAGTTGTTAGAGCTGAGGAGTTAATTCCATCCTTCACGCTACTGAATTCATTCAGCGTGTCTGCTCAGGCTCCAAGTCTGTCATTTATGATAAGGAGGTGACATTTGAAAGAAACTTGGCAATATTTAATACTGACTCATAATGGCATGTTCAGAGTATTTATAACAGGCAGAGGTTGTACCGTGCCTTACTGGGATCGGGACATCTGCATCTGCCATAAGAAATTTCCATTGCATTTATTATGAGGATAGGGATGGGGCTGAGCGTGTTTGCTGACTGAAGCTAAGAGGCATTTTTCCCTCCCCGTTCCCTTCATTTTGGTAAGAAGGCAAGTTTCAACTGTGTTCATCTTTTCTGGAAATATCAAATCAAAGCGTGAAATCTCAGGTAATAGCACTTCTGCTGTTAAACTGCTGGATCCAAATGAACTGGATTAAATGTGTGTTTTCAAGGCCACCGCAAATGATAGACTTGAGAAAGCCTCTCTGTGGTACACTGGCAATATGGTGATACGCTTTGAGCTATTACCAGCAAGGCTCATAATCTGATAGCCTCTGTATATGCTTTCTGATTTCCCTGTTTCCAAAGTCTATCTCTGTTCCTGGTTGTGCCGCTATTTGAATAATCATTCAGATTCTTCTTTTCTTGATGCGAATATAAATGAATGCGCATTGGCTCATGGACTCCCACAGTCATGTCGGTGGTCTTCTAAGATTTCACACTTCTGAAATGATGAGGAAGATGGATGATCTCAGTTCCATTATGGTGTTTCATAGGCTTCTGGCAAGCTCCAGAGACCACTGAGTTTCCCAGCACCCTGACTCCAGGAAGGAGGGGTCTGGTGAGTCGTTCCTGGAGTAGCCTGATGTCAGCAATTGACAGGGCAGTTTCTGTAGTTTTCTGAACCTACAGAATTGTGGAATGCACCTATTAAGTATTATTATGCAGCTCTGAGAGGAGCGTACATCTGACTCAGTTGTTCAGGCAGCACAGACATATGCAGACCAATGGAGATACACAGGGATGCGGAGTTCATATACAGTGTTGCCAACAAACAAGATAATTAAAACAAATACCTGAAATAGTTTAGATTAATTTGTTTTCCTGAAAGGCATTTTCTGTCTGACTACTGAGTAAGCTTATGTGATCGCCTTAAAACAGTGTTGAAATTGGGTGAGATCAGCATCAGCCCTAGCAGGAAGAAAATGTGTGTGTGTGTGTGTGTGTGTGTGTGTGTGTGTGTGTGTGTGTGAAAACAGATGCTAATATGGAAACAGACTTGCTTAAGGTCTTAAGTTGGGACTTTATATTGATGAGCACTTAATAAAGTTTCCAGACATTGCCAGAAGGCCTACCCAGTTCTCTACTCAGCCAGCCTGTGGACTGCTACAGCACCATGTTCTAAGTGTTTGAAAAAAGCTATCATCTACATTGTGAAAAAGATTAAACTCATTCTTTGAAGATGTCTTCTGAAATACGTGTAATCAACTGTATGCATCAGTTGATTAACACTCTGTTTCCTGAGAACTTGCTGTATTCACTCGTATAACATATGTATGATTGAACATACAAGTGATTTTAGGCTAGCTTTTGTGTATTTGATCCATTTCTTCCCTCACCTGGGAGAAAAGACATGAAGAACTCTCATTGCTTTTGTCTGATAAAGTCAGCCTGCTTCTTTCTTGGAACCAACCCCCACCAAAGCATCTGAGAAATGTTGGTTGTAGTCAACAGTTAGGTAGGACTTCTTTGAGGAAAGAATCAGGTGTCTAGAGTAAGTGTTACTGTATTAAGTACTTCCTAGAGGGATGCCAGCAAATGAATAGCAGTGAGAAACAGTGCTTGATACCTTGCCTCAAGAGACTCATATATGTGAAAGCTCAAATCTGTCTTCTATTGCCTGACCTGCTGACAGCAACTGACTTGTATGCCACCACTGTACAGTAGAGTCAGGCAAAACTGTGCAGGTTTATCACTGAAATGGTTCACTGTGTGGGAAATTCGCTCTGTAAATTAAAGGCTGGCTTCTTGTTGATGTGTCTCTGAAAAGTAGGCAATGTGGAGGTTGTTCTGCTCTACATAACTGATTCATTTGCCTGTAGAATAAGAAGTGAATCTCCTTTTGCCAGGTTGGAGTTGCCAAATTCCAGTTGCAAAATGTTGTTGTGTGGGGCCATTTTAAGTTCTATCTGTTCATTCTGGTGGTAGAAGGCCTGGTGCTACCCAATTTCTTCATAGCTTGGCTATGGCATTGGGGAATTGCTAGTTATCCTCCAGTCTCTGAATTGACTTTCCTGAATATTTTGTTTTTTGAGAATTTTATGCTCTTAACAATGTTTAAATGTTGCTGTTGGGGACTGGATTTTTATTTTCATTTCTGCAGATAATACTTCTAGTTTTAGATGTGAAAACCTGAAGAGTAAGTATTTTTAAGACAAGGGGTTCTACTTTGTAATGTAATTAACTTTCGTTGGATTTTTTTGACTGCCATTAATAGCATTACATTCCAGGTCTTTCAAACTACTTAGCTCAGAATACTTCTAAGAGAACAGATTGATGTTGTGCCGACCCGAAGTCTCCTTCAGTTGGGCATGGTGGAACAAAAGACAAGAGAAATGTGTTCCTTTCTGAAACTCTTGGTGGAAGATGACATCTCAGAGCTAAGACTTAGGTCTTTAGCAGCTTTGGTTAGGACTGCAATGTCAGGAAAGATATGCTATTTTAACACCTAGAAGTTGAAAGAGTGTGTGCCATTCTCAGTATGTGAATCACTTATTCCTGCTAGAGCAGGGAGAGTTTGCGTGTGTTAAGAACATTATTGCCTTTCCAGATTCATTTATACGCTCACTAATCATGATGACTGTATGCTGTTTAAAATATAAATGTTTTTGAGCCTATTTCCGGTGTACAGGAGGATATGGTTTGGGAATTTAGCTTTCTGCAGCCAGATGGATTATAGTGTTGCTAAGGAAACAGACTATAAATGAAGTGGCAGCTGAGTGTCCCTAGAACATCAGACTGCTTGAAGCTGGTATTTTAAACTCATTTAGGTGGGTAGATAAATTGATGATGCGATGAGAAGTTAATTTCCTGTATTTTATGGTTCGTTAATTTTCATTGCTTTGTTAGTATTTACAAAAGGTACCTTAACTTCCCACTCAGACCACCTGGTGTGTGGGTCACTGAATAAAAATTTGCTGTTAAACTTAGAAAATGGACAAAAGCTGTACAGTACAACAGATCCTAAAATAATGGGTGAAACTACTGCTCAGTGGATAGATAATGGTTTAACAAAGACCTGGCAGCAGTATGGTCCTGCGGAAGAACTGAGACTAGGAAGTAAACTGATATTCTTCAAGGTACATAGGAAAGAATAGAGCTACTGTGGACCTGGTAAAATTACAGACTTTGAACTTTGTGTCTAAACTCTTCAACATCTGTTATACCTACTTTCTTTTACATACATGAATTTGCTCAGAGTAAGTGAATTGAATTGTGGTTTTGATAGTTGCTCTGCCCAAGAAGAGACCTCGTCTCTTTTTTCTGATGTTTTTTGCTGAGAACTTACCAAGTTTCCAAACCAGGGTTATTACTGGTATAGCAGGACTTTTTTTAATTTTTATTTTTTTTTTTTTTTTTTCATCCCACAGAGAAGGGCAAGCACAGCTGAGCCATTCTAGCTAAGCATATGACTATAGGAATAAAGACTTAAGTAAGCTGAGCCCAGAGGACAGATAGCAACTACTGCTGCTGGAAAGATGGACTGCCTGGACAAGGAAAAGGGCAGGAAGAGTTATGAATAGCCTGAAATACCTCCAGACCTCAAATGTTTAAAAGCATATAGATACGATGTGGATATTCCCCATGCCACTTACCAGGATCTCTAGCGTGACATAAAATACCATGCTTATTTCACATTACTTGCTTTACTTTTAAGTGCCTTGTGTTCCTGTAGTTTCCAAGTCCATCTTTGCAGTTGGATGGGCTTGGAAACTGAAATAGTAGGGAAGGTCATGGTATCCATGTTCTCAGCATAGCGTGAGTTGTGGTTTAAGATAAAAGGAATGACTAGACTCTGTCTAGATACGAAACATTTAGAATGCACCCACTTCCAGAAAAACATGGTGGTATAAGATAGAGATAGTGAAGGGCAACATAGAAATGTATTACAAGAATCCGCTCTGCTGTTTTGAGGTTGTATCCTGTGCATACAAGGGTGTAAATACAAGCATATGATCAAGTGATTATATCTTTATTCAGACGTATTATTTATGGGACATATCTACTCAAAATGAGATTGACATGGACTGGATATGCATGAATTTCACAGACTGTTTACTTCAGGAAAAAAAAAAAAGGAATAAAAGTGAGCTGGAGAAGAACAGGCAATGATTGAGTCTGTAGACCTTCAGAAACTTGCCTTAGCTACTTCTGTAACAATAAGATCTGGAAAGGTCTTTGTAAGACTGAAAATGGTAAGAACTTTGCAAACAAAGACACTTTGTGCGCTAGGTATCAGATGGAAGGCCAAGGAAGGATTTAAAGTATATACAGGTGGTTGGTAGAATCACCTTCTGTTTTCTGAACTGGAATGAAACTGTTTCAGTACAACACATGCTGCAAAATGAGTGGTTGTTCCAGCTGCATTAAACCGTTCCAGCTGCATTAAACCTTTCCAGCATGCAGTACTTAAACTGTTACTTAGAGTATTTTGGAAAGACCTGTTCCTGATATTTTCAACCAGGTAGGCAACAGAAGTCGTTATGGAGATGACGTTAAGCGCTGTAATTTTTTCCTCCGTATTTGTCATACGGCTGTATTTATTGCACTGATGTGTGTACTTTCTGTCCATATGGATCAGGATCTGCCACTGTCTTCTCACTGGAAATAGTAGCCAGGAGCAGACAATAGCTGTCACAGAATGTAAATCATGACTTTTCCTCTTTAATTGCCCCGTTTGTCAGGGACTTTAAGATTGTGACAGTTTAAATGTGGTGTTGGCAGTTTGCTCCCTGAAGGATGCCTTGTGTCTTTCCTGGAAGTCTTTCTCACTTTCTGACAAACTACATGCTCCCTGTGCAGTGGAAGGAGCTGTAGGACCCATGAAAAAACTGGCAACAAAGAGCACACAGTGGAGGAGACTAATTATTGCTGAAAAATGCTCCCAGACTAGTAGGAAGAAGACAACGAGCCAGATGAAAACGTTGTGAAGGATTAATTGTGGCTCTTGGACTGCTGGTTGAACTTGAATTAGAAATATTTTGAGGGAACTAAAGTAGATGTACTGTACTGTACCCAGGTGTGTTGGAACAAGTGTTGTTGAAGTGAATCATTTTCTGTGAGATCAGGAAGGCCAAGGCATTGTTCGAGCTGAACTTAGCAAGGGACACAAAAAATAACAAGAAGGGCTTCTAGAGGTACATCAATGAAAAAAGGAAGGTGAAAGAAAACATACTCCCCCTGAAGAACAAGAGTGGAGAGCTAGTGATAAGAGACGAAGAGAAGGCTGAGGTTCTCAATGACTTTTTTTCCTCAGTCTTCACTGGCAACCTCTCTCCCAACACCTCCCAAGTCAAAAACCCACAAGACAGGAATCAGGGTGGTGAAGTCCTTCCTGCTGTATGTGAAAATCAGGTTCGTCACCTCCTGAGGATCCTGAACATGCTTAAGTCTATGGGACCCGATGAGCTGCATCCCAGAGTTCTGAGTGAACTGGCTGATGTAGTCGCCAAGACACTCTCAATAATATTTGAGAAGTCATGGCAGTCAGGTGCAGTCCCTAGTGATTGGAAGAAGGGACATATTACACCTATCTTTANCTGGGCTGCATCAAAAGAAGTGTGGCTAGCAGATCGAGAGAGGTGATTCTGCCGCTCTACTCTGCGCTTGTAAGACCTCACCTGGAATACTGCATCCAGCTCTGGAGCCCTCAGCACAGGAAGGACATGGACCTGATGGAGCAGGTCCAGAGGAGAGCCACAAAGATGATCAGGGGGCTGGAACACCTCTCCTACGAGGACAGGCTGAGGGAACTGGGATTGTTCAGCCTGGAGAAGAGAAGGCTTCGGGGAGACCTAATAGCGACCTTCCAGTACCTGAAGGGAACTTATAAAAAGACTGGAGAGGGCCTGTTTACAAAGGCCTGTAGTGATAGGACGAGGGATAATGGTTTTAAATTAGAAAAGAGTAGATTTAGATTAGACATAAGGAAGAATTTCTTTACCATGAGGGTGATAGAACACTGGAACAGGTTGCCCAAGGAGGTGGTTGGGGCTGCATCCCTGGAGGTATTCAAGGTGGGGCTTGATGTGGCTCTGTAACCTGCTCTACTAGAAGATGTCCCTGCTCTCAGCAGGGTGGTTGGACTAGATGACCTTTGACGGTCCCTTCCAACCCAGACAATTATTCTATGATTCTGTGTGAACAAAATAATGTGTAAACAAACAGTTTTGGCTTTTATTGGAGAGATTTTATAGAAATATGTTAAATTCAACAAGATTTTCAATGGAGAAAGGCGATGATGGTGTGATACACAAAAAAATCTCTAGAAGTTGTTTCCAGAAGCTTGGCTATTACATCTGGAATAGGAAAGTGGGTTTGCTAGAAATAAAGATAAAATAAAATAAAAAGATTGGACAAAAATGCTTAACTTGAAGTCAGTCTCAGAAAGGCAGAAAAAGTACATTTTTATTGACAATCATAATACCTTCTGTAGTATCCTGATACAGAATCCTTTAAAATTACCTGCAAATTTTCCCCAGTAGTTTAAATTTTTTCTTTTTTTATGTCATTTTATTTTTTTATTTCCTCCTGTCTTAGAAATACAGAAGAAGCATCACTTCTGATTTTGTATGTGGTCTTTTTGATATCTTGCACTGAATAACGTTAATTTCAACATGAACAGTATTTTAGAGTTTATAAAGAGATTTATAGACAGCACAGAGGCAAGGGTTTAGTTTTCTGATCTCTTATAGTGGACATCATTACACTTGTTTTCCTATAAATCTTGCCCATAACTTTGAGTTGTTACTAACTTTTGTGTGTTTCAGTGTTTTAAAAAATGGATACGTTCTCTTGGTCTGAATTTTGTGGTGGTTGCTGAGTAGTTGCGATCAAATTAGGAATTTTACATTACACTTATTACTCCGTTTAGAATTACCCTGCGTGTAAGTTGATAAATTTCATACGGTATTTTCTCAGGATCAGTTTCATATTGAAATTGAGACCAAATAAATGTCTCGGTAACTAAAGAAACACCTTGATATTACTTGCAAAATGAGTTAATTGAGCTTACTTAAATAGCTTTTGGTTAAGTAGGAAATACTATCTTGAACTACTGAAGTGGAAGACAACATTAATTAATGGGTGACTTCTTCCTGGTAAGGAAATATACTTAGCTTTGTAGGTTTGTATTTTTGGGGTTGTTTGTTTGATATTTTTTTTGGTGGTGTGAGTTTTTTGAGGATTTTGGGGGTTTGTTTGTGTTGGGTTTTTTCATTTGTTTGTTTTAATACTATTTATTTTTTTTTAAATAGTGTGAAAATCTCTCACTTTTATTTCTGAAGGTGCTTTTCCATGGAAAAAAAAGCGTTTCTTAAATGCAGGGTTTGTAACCTGGGAACTACTGTAGCTCTATCCATATAAGAAGTAGTTTATTTAGTCTCTGTTTCTGTGTTACGAAAAATAATTTACTATTGTAACATGTAGCTATTTTTTTATAGAATAATTTAAACTAACATCAAGGTATAGGGTAAATCTGGGGGGGAAAAAATCCAAGGATCACAACTGACTTTTATTGCATTAATAGTTTCATTTGGTTTTGGCTGAATAGAGATGCTGATAAGTATTGAAAATATAAACGCATATGCACACTATGTGTATAAGAAGAAAAGTGTATGATATAAATAAATAGATTTAGCTTTATATGCATTTTTGTGTTTAATTCTCAGCTAAATTTTACCCTTGCAGCCCTTAAGTACTCTCAGAGCAGGGTTCTGCAAGCAGCAGCACTTCTCTTACTGAAATAGTCACCTCATTTAACTAGCTACCAGCACCTCTTGTCTATGAACCAAGTGCCAAGAAGTAAGATCCATAACATCTGTGTTACAGCAGCAAGACTCTTGGGCAGCAGCAGAATTTGGCTGTAGTATGTGCTGAATCCCTGTGGGAAAAGAAGCATTGGGGCTGATGACTTTTTTTCTGGGTACTAAACCAAATCCTAGGTGTCTGTTGTGGGCAGTGCCCTGCGTGAAGAGAGTACTACGTCAGTCATTCTACTCGCTTTTCTTTAGCATCCCTGCATCCTTTTATAAAAAGAAGAATTTTTATTAAAATCAACTTCTTTTCAAAAAACAGGTATATTTTTTTGTGGGAAAGCTTAATAAATTCTGTTAGTATATAACACTGTTGATGATGGCCTTACCATTTTTATAAGATGAATTTTGTCAGCCCGTGCATTTTGGTAGAAGTTAGTGTGCTAACAGCTATTGTCAAAATTACTGACAAATAAGAAAATCCATCCTCCTCTGTTTTTAGCAGAAAACAGTGCAATTGTGTGTGTCGAGTGTACTGGGGCACTGCGAAAGCAGTAAGAGCGAGGGAAGACAAGGAGCCTTTAGATCCTTACCTTATGGTATATGAAGGTGAAGTATCTTAACAGAACTCAGTCTTCCTTTCAGAGAATATACCAGAGAAGTTGCTTTAGTTAAAAAGCCAAAATAGCCTTAGGACAACACTGTTAAAGCTTTCTTGAAGCTGGCTTTTTCGTACTTGCCTGTTGTCTTCTGATAGACTGACTTTTTGGTGAAGAAAGCAAGCTTTCAGTATTTCAGTTTATTTTTCTCCACAGTTTGACTTAATATCCCAAGAAAATGTTAAGAAAACTTGCTATAAAATGGCCATAAACTAGATGTAGAGAGCTGTCATTAAAGCACATATCAAGAGTTCTGACTCATTTGAAAAGCAATGGTATACTGCAAACATTTCATAATATTTTTGGGACGTTCTCTAGTGTGTTGCCAAATCTGCTTACGGGAACATTTGTAAATTTAATGGTGTTTAAGAACTCTACTATTTCAGTTCTTTGGAAATGACAGCTCCTGGTTTGGGAAATCAAAATAGACCTAATAAGATGCAAATTCCTCGAAGTTCATCAATAATTAGAAGTTTTGCACTGTTCTTCCTTATGGCACAGCACTATCTTGAATGTAAATACCTCTTAGCATATAGAACCTGAATCTAGATCTTATGTCTTGATCTGTGTACCCCAACAACTCACAGCTTCAGGCCGGAGATGTGAAGCTTTTAAATTTGCTTGCCAGAGTCTCTTTTAGCCAAGATCAATCCTTCTGCTTAAGGATTAGGAAGGATTAAGTGAGTGAGGAAGACTTCAGGACTACCTGATCAGTAGCTCTGCCAGCTCTAAATGTTCATATCCTCAAGGCTGTAGTTCCACAAGTAGAACTCTGCAGGTGCAGGAATCCTTGCATTCAAATTTCATCGCGGGATCGTGAAGGGTTACAGAGCTTTCCCACTCCGTTCTTACAAAAAAAAAAAAGGTAATCATTTGTAATGAGAGAAAAAAAGGGAAGTTTGGAAGCAGTGCTAACCCCAGAAGAACTACCAAAGCAGTCTTACTCAGTTAGGAGCAATCTCTGTGAGTAAAATATTCCAGATTTACTTTGAAAAAGAACTTTAATTTTTTCCCTTGTTGGAGGCTTGAAGTACAGGAATATTGTAGTTTATGATGATGTTTTGGATGCTGTTCTATAGTGATTTGAAAGATACTTTTAATGAGAGTTGGAGGTATTTTCTATAAACACCTAAGTAGAGAGAACAAGTGGTTATGTCGGAGAATGTGGGGGCCTTGAGCAACCTGGTCTAATGGGAGTTGTCCCTACCACGGCAGGGAGTTGGAACTAGATGATCTTTAAGGTCCCTTCCAACCCAAACCATTCTATGAATGTGCTTGTCTGGTGGGAATATCTGACAGATTGTCACTGTGTTTAATCTGTCCAAGTTCCTCGCACAGTCTTTCTCCTGCCTGCTTGCAAGCCTATTTGCCTCTTTGACACTTCAGAAAGCCTAGGAGGGAGGGTTAACAATTTATAATACTTACCTCACTAAAGAGGGAACACATCAAGTGGTGAAAATCTATAATCATCTAATGGCGCTACATTTATCTCTTTTATACATAACTAAGTCTGAGACTCGTATTTTTCCTTCTCACCTTGTTGTTTGGAATAAATATAAAGATCAATTATTTTGTGCTAATGGAAAACAGTTTTTATTGATAGATTATCAGAAAAAAATTTCAGACACTGAGGCTAGATAATGGGTTTGTTTTGAAGAACACAAATTTCTCAGCAGGTACCAGTCTGGCAAATTAGGCCTTACATTTTGAGTGTTTGAAATTCATTGTTGTAGATATAGAAAGTTGTAGGTTGTAGATATAGAAACTCAGCACTTGAATGGTTGGAGGAACCAGGAGATTATGAGTGGTCTTAATGTACAGTTTGTGTTTATTTCTTCCCGTGTAGAAGGTCATGGTAAACTGCTTGACTGGTTTGACCTCCAACCGCTATGTGCAGCATTTATTTAGAAACTGTTTCCTGAAGGATCCTGACATCTTTTACCACGGTGTGGAGGTGACTTATAGATAGTCCAAAAGCTTCTTCTGGCAGAAATTAAAAGTTGTGTAGCCTTTTAAAAGCTAGTATGTGAAAATGTCTTCAGTACCATGTCTTTGTTCTTTTGACTTTTAAATATAAACAGTATATATAAATAAATCAAGTCACTGGGATCTTTAGTGTGACACAAACTCAGCTTTCAAGACTCACTGAAATTTTCTGGCTTCCTTCTGAGAGAATATGGAAAAGCTCCATAGAAAATTGATGTTCTTAGTTAACAACAGATATGTCATGATGGAATACGGAACTTTGTCGCTATGCTAGGCCCAGTTTACAGAAATCACTTTTAACTACTTAGGCATAATATCATTGTGCTGATAATTGATTGGTACGAGAGCATGTGAAAGAAGTGCTGAGATACTGCATCAAAACTTTCTTGGTTTATTCTTCCTCTCTAGGCCTGTTTTCTTGCCCCTTGTTTTTCTGATACTATTGTGCTGATATCTTTGCCATTTGGGGAAAACTTAATCAGCTTCTTTATGATGTTCTGTAGCACCCTGTGGATTTAAATGACATTTTTTTCTGGGAGACTTTGGGGACCTCAAGTTCAGGCTCCAGAGGTTTAAGGCTAAGCACGTACTTCAATAAATGCAGTAAGACTTACAGCAGCTGACTACTGTGTGCTTGTCTGCAAATTAAATAAGTGAATCTGAATGAGATCTAAAACCACATGTCACTCCAGTCCTGGCAGGTGTTGGTGTTAAATGGTGAAATTCTTATGTTAACAGATGAGATAGCTGAGGATCTCTTTGGCTTAGTGAAACTTAGATGCCTTATTCCTGTCTAGGGTCTGTATCTTCTGCAAGAAAGGGGCATGTGATCTGCCTTTTGCAAGGAGACACAGTATATTCTACCTCCTCCAATAAAAATAGTTTTATTACAGGAAAAGCTTCTGCAGTTCTGGTCTTGTCTTGCCTTGAGTGTAAATATTTCACTAACTTTTTTTATTAATTTTTTTTTTTTGTGTCTGGACAGATTATTTTGAAAGGGAATACTTTGCTGAACAGAACAGCACAAGATGACTTATGATTTCTGCTCTTCATGGGAGTGTGTCTGGATTGGTATGCCGTCTTTTATTCTTTACATCTGTCAAGCTAGCATGTAGTGATTGCTGATTGCATGTGTACTCCAGAGGTCCACTCAAAATTAGGAAACCAAGCATTTAGGAAGCTTCCAACTCATAGTTGTGTGTTAATAGCTAGGTGGAGCTTATGAATTAAAAGAGTTATGTTTTCAGCAGTATTTTCAGTGTTTGCTGTTCTAGGTACTACAGTGTTCAGTTAACTCTTTAACATGAAGATGGTTAATATGACCATTAAACTAGTGGGAAAGTTTGGAGGAATGTTATGACAGTACTAGAAATAAACCTAGAACTGCGTAAGCCCTTTCACATGATCTACAAATTGAGAACATGTTTTTTTTCCCAAGAGCTAAGAAAATAGAATTACTCTTTACATTTTGCATATTTGTGGTTTAGAATAGTAATAATGATTCCCATGGCTGACATTTTTCGACAGTTAATGGCTCTCTAAATTAAGGACAGAAAGAAATATCCTCAAGAGGACAATTAATTGTACTTAATAACCCAAAGCAGAGGTGGCCGTTTCCCACAATACTTTCCTATGAAAATTGCCACAGTAGTGTTTATAGAGTGGAAAAAGGGAAAATTCCCTAAATTAACGCCTCTTGTGAATAGGTTTATGGGTCATCTACTCATGCAGTGTAGTTGATTAGTTTCAATTTAGGATATCTAAATAGGTATTAAAAGTGAAAACTGCTAGTTCCTTTTAGGGGGAACAATTAGATGAGTAAGAACATTGTCCCTGCTGGTTTGTGCTCTGACTCATTCTTTGCACTGGCTTTAGCAGAAAGGACTCCATTGCGATACGTCCCTGCCCCTGCTTAATGGCATAGGAAACAATGCTTGGTTTGTATTGAGAGGGGAGTGTGTGTTGGGCTGCTTTGTACAATCACGCTGTGTCAGAGAGCACATACTTTACTATTTTCTGCCAACATATACATTTGTTGGAAAACAAAGTAAGCCCATGGCCTTCATGTTTGTTGTTGACTTTATTCCTTTTTCCCTAAGAATATTTTGCTTTTTTAGTGTTTTATATTGCAGAATTTTCTGCCAAAGTTTACCTTCGAAATAAAACATTGATAGTAGCTATAAAGCATGCAGAAGCTTCCTATTTTTGACCACTTAAAACATTCCCAAGACATAGAATCACCGTAGCAGACATTGCTAGCTTCAGGTGTCTAAGTCATTGAACATTTTGACAGCTGTTCTTAATGTGTTCTGATCTGCATTAAACATAGCTGTTATCATGGCATTATTATGTTCCCTGTTTTGTCTGTGTTGGAGTTGCTGATTTTGACTGATGTTGGCTTTGCATATAAGATATAATCTTTTATTTCTGGTTGAGCATGCTATCCAAAGTTTGAATGGAAACCTTTGAGCTTCAGAAGCTATTAAAGACAGACACCGTAGTTCTAGCAATAATTATATTTGATGAATGAAATTTGTGTGGTATTTAGCTTTAAGTGTGTACTTCATTGAAATAATTGTGGCTGTTATGTTCAGTAAAAAGAAAGCTGCATATGAGTGAGAACCTTGCTTGAGAGAAAATGTGCACACCCGGTAATTTTCAGCGCTGAAATGGAAAAAAACCCAGTGATTGTATAAAGCTTTTTTGCATCTGAAAAGAATCACTGAGAGTACATGTTCCAAAAGTGAGAATGCTTTGACATAAAGGTATCTGCCTCTTGCTTGAATACTTTGACCATCAGTAAGCTTACCTATTGAAACTATCAAAGCATGATTGTCTTTTACAAGCTATGTGATTACCATTCAGCAGTGATTCTGGCTTTGAAATCATAGGAGCTGTCTTTCTCAAAGAGTGAGACCTGAAACGAAATTGCTGTGAAGTCACCTTATTGGTCCCTTTTTTTCTGCTTATATTTCCTGACATAATTTTGGGGAAGTTGGAAGAAGGATGGAAGCGCATGTTCAGTAGTCGTGTGGATGCTTGCAGTAGAAGTTCTTTAACTTGGGGGGAGGGAGGAGGGGAGGGGAAAGTTTATATATGATTATGACAGAAGGAATCCTCTTGAATTTACTGGCTGAATTGCCAATCACTTTTATGAAGGATAATAGACAAGAAAGAGTGTAACTAAGTTGCCTGCAGGTTAGATAAGTGTAAGTCCAAAACACATTTGAGCATGCAGGTTCATTATGCGGCACATAGAGATTTTGTACCTCAGAATGATAGCAGAGTACAGAGAAGGATGCTTCCTGGAAATTATCAGGAAGCAATGAGCACAGGAGAAACAATCAAGAGTTTCTTTCCACCTGGCATCTAAAGCCTGCAGTCTTAATTAGGTTAGGTGTCTTTGCAACAGCAGATTACTGCTCACTCTTTTTGTCCCTATTGAAAAGAAGATATGACTGATGACGTAACAGCCAAATGGCTAAAACTCACTTCCCACTTCAAGCACTTAGCTAGGTACAGGTAGCAGCCTGTATGAGGTCATTCTCTTCCTCTTGTAGAATCATAGAATGGCTTGGGTTGGAAAGGACCTTGAAGATCATCTTGTTCCAACCCTGCTGCCACAGATAGGAACTCATTCCACTAGACCAGGTTACTCAGAGCCAGCCTGGTCTTAAACACTTCCAGGGTTGAGGCATCCACAACTTCTCTGGGTGACCTGTTCCAGTGTCTCACCACCCTCATAGTAAAGAACTTATTCCTAATGCCTAATCTAAATCTACCCTGCTCTAGTTTAAAACCATTGCCTCTTGTCCTATCGCCACATGTCCTTGTAAAAAGTCCCTCTCCAGCTTTCCTGTAGGGCCCCTTCAGATACTGGAAGGCAACTATGCCTCCCCAGAGCCTTCTCTTCTCTAGGCTGAGAACAGTTAACTCTCTTTAACACTGTACAGGAAAACATTCAAGCTTTACACTGAGGGGAGAAAGCACAAAATAGAAGGCAGCTGTTTGCTTAGAGAGCTGGGATGATGAGATACATGAGATTATTTTTCCTACTGACTTTTTCTCTTTTTCTTAGGAATAGTCTATAGACACTTGAGTCCTTTGTCCTTTGCTATATACTGGATACTACTGGCTTGAGAAATGCAGGGTAGCACAATCTTTTTGACTAAATTAGTGGTGTGGAACATTTTTTTTCTCCTACTCCCCTTGTCTGGTTCTTTCTCTTTAGAAGGACAATTTGTGATGAAGCAGTGTTTTCTAAAACTTTGAATCTTTATCTTGGAACACTGATGGGATTTTTCCCTCTTTAAAGCTTTTATGGTACATGTTATCACCTAAGGCTCTGCTGAACTTCATACTTCAGAATGTAAACTTTTGGGGCATAAATATGTTTAAAGAACTGTAAACTTAACCTAAGTGAGAAAATTATCTTTTATGTAATTAAAGTTAGTCAAGTAAGTGCATGTATGTGCTCAAAATGTCTGTATTGAAATTAGAGGGCCATTTACCCTTTTGCAGTCAGCAGAAGGAGATGGGCATTTCATGAGGGTAATTCACCTCTTCCTGATGTGGACATCTGTATTAAGATCATATGAAATATAATTGTGAAATAGTAATTTCCAGTTCTGGCTTCTCAGTTCAAGAGAGATACGGACATACTGGAGAGAATCTAGGGAAGGGTTACAAAAGTGATGAAGAGTCAGAAACATCTCTTCTGTGAGGAAGGGCTGGGAGAGATGGGACTATTCAGCCTGCAGCAGAGGAGGTTCAGGGGAATCTTATCATTGTATGTAAATGCCTGAAGGGAGAGTGCAAAGAGGACAGAGCCAGGCTCTTTTCAGTGGTGCCCGGTGGCAGGGCCAGAGGCAATGGGCACAAACTGAAACACAGCAAGTTCCCCCTGAACATCAGGAAACACTTTTTTTGCACTGTGAGGGTGACCGAGCACTGGAAGAGGTTGCTCAGAGACGTTGTGGAGTCTCCAACCTTGGAGATACTCAAAAGCCAGCTAGACATGGTCCTGGGCAACTGACTGTAGGCAGCCCTGCTTGAGCAGAGGTATTGGACAAGGTGACCTCTACAGGTCCCTTCTAGCCTCAACCATTCTAGGATGTTGTGATTCCTTTGGCTTTTTCTGTTCTCATATTATGAGATACAGCAATCATTTACTTTCCTTGTGTCACTAATAATTCTATAGATCTCTGTGATACCTTTTTTTTCCGTTACTTTTGAATGGAGATCAGGTGGAGCAGAACTGAACATAGTATAGAAGATAAGAGGGGCCATGCATGTGTACTGTAGCAGACAGTGTATATAAATATACAGTGTATATAGATAGCTCCTGCTTTTCTTCACAGTCTCTTTGCTGACAATTATGAGGACTTGGCTGAGGTTTTCTTAGAGCAGACTATGAAAACTTGAAGATCTGTTTTTCTTCTGGCTAGTAATCCTTGGTTTAGCACCTGTTACTGTACAGATAACTTTTTTTTTTTTTTCCCTGTACCTGCATAGCTTTACCCCTAGCAACACTGAATTTTATCTGGTAGTGTATTAGCTTGTCACTAAGTGTCATGAGATCCCTGTGTACCTCTTTATAGTTGACCTTTGTTTTTATTAAATTGCTCTGAAAAACAGTTCGTGTTCATAATCAGCAAATGTCATGATTTCACATTTTCCTCTTCTCCCCTATCAGTTGAAGAGCTTGAACCCTGGTATAGATTTTCTTTGTAGGATCAATCTGGTGACCTTTTTTTCACTGCAGAACTAACTGCTCCTTCTTTGTTTCCTATTTTAAACTGATTATTGTCTGTGAGAGGACTTTACATATACCTAATGGCAGATTAGTTTCTTTTAGGGCCTTAGTGGAGAGACCTTGTCAAAACAATCAGAAATGCAAAAGTTACCTTTGCTGGCTTATTGCTCACAGAGCTCTAAAGATAGTACCCTGGGGATCTAATTTTCTGTATTTCTACGGTTTTAAATCCAGAATTACGTGTTGAATTTCTGCTTTTTTCCAGTCCCTGCAGAATGCTACCGCTTCCTTCTCTCTTCAGTGTTCTTGGCTTGTGGAGTCATAAACCTCAGTGGAACTTTGGGTGAGATTCTCATGTTTGTTGACAAAATCCTTATTTATCCTGGAAAACTGTGTTAACCTCTGCTGTTGGTTACAGATTTTATTCTAAAAAAATATGCTAAAGAAGACTAGTAAAAGAAAGATTTATAAAGACCAAAGAAAGAAGAATTTTGACTACTGTGTGTGCATTAGCCTGTAATTAACATTGAGGCTTTCTCTAAAAGAGTTTCTGTAAAATAAAAATGAAAGGGAGAGAATGGAGAATAAAGGAAAATCTAAAATAAAGTTAACAGAATTTGTCATTTTTGCAAAATACCCGTGTACATAGCATAATATACTCTTGCTGAGTGTAACAATCTTTGACGTATAATAGGATAAAATAGAAAATGATGACATTCCCTCCCATTCAAGCAGGAAGATGTCTAGAAAACCAAATTTGTAAGGCTCTGTATGGGTTTGCATGGCAAGGTTTTGGTAGCAGAAGGGCTACATGAGTGGCTTCTGTGACAAGCTGCTAGAAGCTTCCCCTATGTTCAACAGAGTCAATGCCAGTTGGATCCAAGAAGGATCCACTACTGGCCAAGGACAAGCCCATCCGCGGCAGTGGCAGTGCCTCTGTGATAACATATTAAATAAGGGGGAAAAAAAAAAACAACAAAAAACACCTGAGCAATTGCAGACTGGAGAGAGGAATTAGAATATATGAGAGAAACAGCTCTGAGGACACCAAGGCCAGTGAAGAAGAAGCAGCAGGAAGTGTTCCAAGCACCAGAGCAGAGTTTCCCCTACAGCCTGTGGTGAAGACTGTGGTGAGGCAGACTGTCCCTTGGCAGCCTGTGGAGATTAATGGTGGAGCAGATATTTGCCTGCAGCCTGTGGAGGACCCCATGCTGGAGCAGGTGGATGACCAAAAGAGTCTGTGACCCCTGCTGGAGCAGGTTTCTGGCAGGACCTGTGGATCCATGGAGAGAGAGAGAACCCACGGTGGAGCAGGTTTGCTGGCAGGACTTGTGACCGCTTGAGGGACACATACTAGAGTGGTCCGTTCCTGAAGGACTGCACCCTGTGGAAGGGACCCACACTGGAGCAGTTCCTGAAGAACTGTAACCTATGGGAAGCTTCCATGTTGGCGAAGTTTGTAGGGGACTGTCCAGGGGAAAGATGTGAGGAGTCTTCCCCTCAGGAGGAAGGAGCAGCAGAAACAATGTGTGATGAACAGGACACAGCCTCCTTTCCCTGTCCCCATGGGCTGCTGGCAGGGAGCAAGTAGAGAAATTGGGAGTGAAGTTGATCCCGGGAAGAAAGGAGGGGTAGAAGGATGATGTTTTAAGATTTAGCTTTATTTTCTCATTATTCTACTCTTATTTGGTAATAAATTAAGCCAATTTCCCCAAGTTGAGTCTGTCTTGCCTGTAACCATACCTGCTAAGTGATCTCTGCCTGTCTTATCTCAACCCATGAATCTCATTATACTTTCTCTCCCCTGTCCAGTTGAGGAGGGCAGGGATAGACCAATTTTGTTGGACACTTGGCATCCAACCAGAGTCAACCCACCACAGACTCTATTAAATTAGGATATTTGTAATAATATCCTGTCAAGGTACCATTGAAAATTAAAGGAGGCAGAGAAGTTAAATGATTTGTCATAGGAAAAATGCTGAAGGTATTCTGGCCTTGGAAACCATATAGCAATATTGAGCTTGCAGATAGGAAGGAAATAGCTCTGCTGTGGAGCGAGAGGAGCAGGTCATAGTGCTGATGTTACTTGATGAATCCTTGGCAGCAGCCTGGGCAGGCTTGCATTCAGATCACTAGAAGTCCGACTTGGAGACATAGGTTAGACTTCGTTGTCTTACAGCTAATTTCTTTGTTGGTGAAGTATTATCCAGAGAAGAGCAAGCGTGTGGTTCATTTATAAATTTGTAAAAGCATTCCTTCCTTCCTTCACTTTTGCCCTATATTGATACCAAACAGAACCTGCATAAATCCTGCAGGAAGAATCTGTGTTACCAAACATAAGCTTCTCAAGTTAATACACAAGTTTGTCACCATGCACAGAGATGGAGGAGACAGATTTTTCTCTAAAGATTCCTTTATCCCTCTTCTGACTAAAACCATGAAAATAGCCTGAAGTGATTATTCCAGTCATCCAGAATGAGTGAGGTGAATCTCACTTCATGTTTCTGGTTGTGGAGATCTGTTTTTTTAAAGGGCGTAGAATTCTTCTGGTTTCCACCTTGATCAGATGCCAGAGCACTCTGGGAGTGTTTAGTAGTTCAAGATAGAGGGAGGGAGTTCTATGAAGAACCAGCACTGAAAAGAAGAGAAACAACTCTCAACTCCTTTGCGTTTTATTTGTCTGTAAGAACAGTACATGTAATAATACAATACATGTAATAATAGTACAAGACAGTACATGTGAAATATAGAGGAAATGTTGCACTTTGTCAGGAGGGAGTTCAGCAGAATGTCTAAGGTTTAGATTTACAAGGCGAAAGAGGGTGCACATGGTTAAATTATATGGGATACCAAGATGAATTAACAAAGACATGTCTAGCTCAATGAAAGCACAGAAGCTTGCTGCAGGGGGGAGGGTTGTAGCGACTGAAGAAAAGTTAGTTTCCTCCAGCTTGATATGAGTCAAGTCACTAAATGCAACAAATTGAGAAATACTTAAATCCTGTGGACGAGTTGTTTAATAATTAATAACAGGTTAGGATATTTTAGGTGTCTTTCCTGAGGCATCTACTGCTGATGATTGACATGGAACCAAGGATTCTGTATCATGTCGGATAGCTGAGATAGGTAGGCTTTTCAGTGCTTACCAAACAGGCAGATAGGTGATACTGATACTATTTAAGCTGTTTGGAAATGTTATTAACGTTTCCAGCTGTAGGCAGTTTCAAAACAAAACCCACAAAGTTAGTTTAAAAATTAGGAGGTTTAAATAAAAGTACTGATTTGATTTATTCACTCTTAATCAGTAAAGTTTGTTTTCAAGCACAAAAATGTTCCAGTCATGTTTGTAGTAGAAAAAAAGCTAAGTGAGTGAAAGTATTGTACGGTATCAGTAAGACTACAGGAGCAGGATCTATATGAAAAAGACCAAATGTTACAAGACTCCTCTGACTCGCGCTTAAGCAAATTGTATTGACCTGTAAGTGTAAATATCTATTAAGGATCCTGTTGTCGTTAAGGAAAGCAGAGCAATCGTTTGCTTCCCGTTGATTTCAGAGCATCTTACATTGTTTCTTTAAATTTCTGTCTTGTTTTTCAGGTGGAAGTACTGACATGAATTTAAGAACTTTGATGCTTTCAGATGTTGAATTTTGATTTGTTAAATGACCAGGAATAAAATACTGCCTGAACAAGATGAAATGCCTTGAAGACCTTTGGTTCTGCTTTCGTTTCTCCTGAAGCAATGGTTTTCTCAGCAATGTTGACGCTGGCCCATTCTGGGACCTCAAACGCTACTTTTATTGTTTATGAAAATGCCTATACGAATTTTACCACTCCCCAGTTCTTGCTTCGTAGTGGCACAACACAGCCGTTGAGATATAGCTCAGGTGCCGTGCTCACCACTGAGAGAAGTACTTTTCTGGTAAACACTACGGCTATCCTGCCATCACAAGAAGTTTTCAGGAGCTTGAGTTTGCCACTCCAGATCATTCTTTCTGCTGCTATGATCTTTATCCTATTGGTTTCTTTCCTTGGAAACTTTGTTGTCTGCCTCATGGTCTACCAGAAGGCAGCTATGCGATCTGCAATTAACATCCTCTTAGCAAGCCTGGCTTTTGCAGACATGCTGCTGGCACTGCTGAACATGCCTTTTGCTTTGATTACAATCATTACCACTCAGTGGATTTTTGGGGATATATTTTGCAGAGTCTCTGCCATGTTCTTCTGGCTTTTTGTCATAGAGGGAGTAGCCATTCTTCTTATTATTAGTATTGACCGCTTTCTTATCATAGTTCAGAGGCAAGATAAACTGAACCCCTACCGTGCAAAGATTCTCATTGTGATTTCCTGGGTGACATCCTTTGTTGTTGCTTTTCCGTTATCAGTTGGGAATCCTAATCTGCAGATACCCTCGAGAGCACCTCAGTGTGTTTTTGGCTACTCTACAAGCCCAGGTTACCGAGCCTACGTGATAGTCATCTTGCTAATATCTTTTTTTATTCCATTCTTGGTAATGCTGTATTCTTTTATGGGCATACTCAACACCGTCCGCCACAATGCAGTTCGTATCCATAGCCACCCTGATAGCATATGCCTCAGCCAGGCCAGCAAACTTGGTCTCATGAGCTTACAGAGACCTTTTCAGATGAATATTGATATGAGCTTTAAAACTCGTGCCTTCACAACCATCTTGATTTTGTTCCTTGTCTTCATAGTCTGTTGGGCACCCTTCACCACTTACAGCCTTATTGCCACATTCAACAGCCACTTCTACTACAAGCACAACTTTTTTGAGATAAGCACTTGGCTCCTTTGGCTCTGCTACCTCAAGTCTGCACTGAACCCACTGATTTACTACTGGAGGATTAAGAAGTTTCATGATGCATGCTTGGACTTGATGCCCAAATACTTCAAGTTTTTGCCACAGCTACCTGGCCATGCCAGGCGACGCATTCGACCTAGTGCCATCTATGTGTGTGGGGAGCATCGGTCAGTAGTGTGAAGCTGTGGTTGGTTGACAATGATTGTTACTTTCTGAGATGATTTGTTTTTAGGCGTTAGGTTGAATTTTGTTTTGTTTAATATGGCTTCTTCGCTGTGGCCATATCTTATAACTTGATTAAATTTTTCAGTACTCTGTGCAATTTTGGGAGGAAAGAGCGAGGGAGGGAAAGCGGTTAGTTATAGTCGGGTTTACTACCAGAATACAATGTAAACAAAATAACAAATGTTACCTCTGGGATTCCGTGGAAATCCATTCTTTTAAATGAAAACTACATTTGTAACATTTTGTCAGGTTTATGCTTACTAGGCCTGCAATTGCGTCTAATTGTAGGAACTTCTTATGCTGCTAAGATACAGTATATTTAGTTGGTGTAATTTTTCTGAAAAATGTTGCTGCTGTCTGCCAATATGTTAGAGCCAAAAAGTCTCATTAGATTACTTCTATTTAATTTTAACAATATTGCGGAAGATTTCCTGGTGACACTAGAATTTTTTCTTTTTTTTTTTTCCATTATCATTTTTGTGCACTTTACAAAATTTAGTATAGAATTTGTTCATTGGAATATTTTCTTCTGTATTGAAGGGGTCATATTATTATTAGCTGGCGAATTTCGATGAAAGACCCATGTAAGCTCTAGGAGGGCAATTTGTGTTGGTATAGCTACATCTACAGTCATAGATTTGCTGTTTTTCTAACAATTGAGCAAAAGTAACATTAACTGCTGCATTATCAGGGGAGTTGGAAGGAGAAAATAGAGGAATGAAAGGGAAAGAAAGCAATGGAAATACTCTGTCCCGAGGTTCAGGCTAACACAAGATTTAGAAAAATAGAGTTCATGTGAAAATTGTCATCGGGGGAAAAGGTGGTGGTTACTCTAGGCTGTTAGATGCTGCCCAAACCTGGTAATATGCCTGAAAACCTATCTGAAATTGTGACTTTGGGCCTGCAATTTATGCTGTGTTGGTATAATGCTGTTTCTACTTGGAGCCTGTATAAGGCTAAGTGTTCTCTACACTGCTGAAATTGTGCTGTCAGGCATTTGTTGGGATAGAATTAGAAGTAGTAGGGTAAACTGGCAAACAAATGGCACATGAATCATAGCTGAGGCTGGGAAAAAAAATTCACAACTTATGTGTTTTCTGATTTAAGCATTAGACTGAAACCGTATGCATAATAATGACTGTTGGCCCACAGAGTTTGCTGAGGATGTTAGTTAAATTCCCCTTTCCCCTCCGATACCACCTTACATTCATTTCTCGTTGCCTGTTTTCCTCTGCAGAGCCTGCTGCCTCAGGGGTTTACTCTGCTATTCTCATCTATTAGGTATCAGCTTCTCGCCCTGAAATGCCAAACCACCTTTCTGATTAATGTCAGGCTGTCTCAGTACCTGCCCGCAAAGTAGAAAGGCAAAGGTTTTCCTTGATGATAGCAATCTAGACTCAGATATTTTGGTTTTTTTAATCAGCTAAATAAATATTTAATGTGAGGTAAGTAAAATTAAGACCTACGTTTGGGATTTGAAGTGAGGTCCC
This sequence comes from Baryphthengus martii, assembly GCA_013396935.1. NCBI lineage: Eukaryota > Metazoa > Chordata > Aves > Coraciiformes > Momotidae > Baryphthengus > Baryphthengus martii. The sequence continues at coordinate 248,380 of VWZK01007664.1, read as the reverse complement.
TATAGTTGCTCTGAGGCTGAGGAGAATGCCCGCAGAATTTGTGTGTCCTTGTCGTGGGCATTTTGTGGCTGTCTGTGACAGATACAAGAGGATTAATGTACAACAAATATCAACCAGGGCTAGGGTTTGGGCTTCTCTTACTTCCATCTGTTTCTCAGTATCTCAAAGCATGGGGGCCTCTCCATTGTTCTTGTACCTGAGAAGCAAATCATGGCAATTATATCTGTTTCTATCTCTCCACACAGTACAGGGCATTTCCTTCACACACGTGGATGTGTATATGAAAGAGATGCCCTGTTCTGCCTGGATGTTCAGAGACTGCTTCCTTCCTGAGGCCAACGAAACCTTTACACCCCAGATTTTATTTAGTTCTTCAGTGAAGAGCTAATTTAGCAGTTATCTCTGTTCTTCTCAGTGACTGGCAATATTTAAATTTTAGGAGTTAAAAAAGGAATGATTTTGAATTTAAGAATTTCATGATTTTTAAAAAAGCTGCTAGCTGAGGTTGTGGGTTACATGTAAAGGCGCCCGGGCAGTGGTGATGTTACTGATGTCTGCGCTTTCCATTCCTTGTCAACTTCACTGATGCTGGTATGGATTTTTTTAATCAAAATGACAAGCAGTAAAGGAGTTCCGCTGTAAAATGGAGTGTTTTAGCGTGTCTTTTCAGTATAGCTTTTATTTCTCAATTACATTTACATTGATAGCGGAATCTTATGACCTGGTTAGTATGGATTTTCTGTTTCAGAGCTGTCATGCCTGTTAATCTCTGAAAGCAGCAAAACTGTGCTTAGAGGACAATACAATGAGAGCATATACTGGAGTTATTTGTCTTGATAATTTAGTGTTTGTTTACAACGACTGCAACAGGGTTTCCACTCAGAGCTCCAGCTGCTGTTACTTGCAGAAAAACCCCAACTGTGTGCCCCAAGTTCAGAGGTGACTTATGTGGTGATACAGTATTCACACCTACCAGGTTTTACAGGTGATCAGAGCATACAGTGAACAAAAGAGTGTTCAAAAAAAGAAAGAAGGTGGCATAGAAGTATCCCCAGGGTAATTATGTGTTTACAGAACCATTTGGGCTATTTTGTCTAACTTACTGTCTTTTGAGCAGTGCCTTCTTAATTACAGCTAAAGTCCTAGGACCAAGTTGAAGACCTCTAAACTGCTCAGTCTTTCTGTCTGTGATCCTGCCAAGATCATCATAACCTTACTAACATCTGTAATGTTAAAACGCATATGTGTTGGCAGGATTGGGACTACTGAGGCATTTTAGTGGGCTTGACCAAGACCAAGGATTTTAAAAACTGAAATTGATCCTTCTTTATTCTGTTGAGGAATTAAAATTTTATTCCTTTCCAGAAATAATACTTGTTGCTAAACTGTATTCCCTCATGTTACATTTTCAGAAATTTGGTATGGAGGATTGAAATGAATGTATTTTGAATTATGTTGCAGTTTAATTCATTCTGTCAAAGCATGCTGCTTACAGAAGTCTCATTTGTACGCACCTGTTGCTAAAATGATTCTTTTGTACTCAAAGTTGTGTATTTTTGACATTTCTTGTTACTCATGTAAAAATATTTATGTATATGGAGAAGAAAATTGTTTTGCTTCTTACTGCTTTTTGTTACTGTTTTGGTTTTTTTTTTTCACTTGTATGCTTAATGCTTTCATGTTTTATTTGGGCAGATGTGTAAAGATTACAGTGGTCTTTCTGCAAACATTTGAGAATTTTAATTCTCAAATCATTCGACAATGCCCTCCTTGAAAGAGTTTTTGATTTATTTTTGTGTGAAAAATAAAAATTCAGAGCACAAGTTCATTGCAGTTGAAATGGTGAGGAATTTCTGAAGTTCATTTTCCAGGAGCCACTACTTAGCCATTATGAACTGATTTGATCTTTTTCTTTGAGGAGTAGTCGTTTTCTGATGTGAAGAAACCTTGAATTACTGTTTTAAAACAAGCTGTTAAGTAGAATGGCATTGTCTTTTCTGTACATATTGCATCTGTGAAAATACCTGAGGCACAACAACAACAACAACAACAAAAAAAAATAAACATGAGCATTCTTCAGAAATGTTGCAGAAATCTATAGAATTGCTCTATCTTTGTGCGTTTCCCCTGTTCTTGGATTTAATGCCCAACTTCATAGTTTCAAACACTATTTTATCTTATATTATATTAAATAACGAAGATTGTTTGCTTGAATTACGTGGTTTTGTTTAAACCAAAATGTATCTTGTGCAAAGAATTTACAGAAACCTCTTTTCTGAGACCCTGGGATAGAGATTTGTCAATATATCTAACACAAATGAAGTAACATCCAGCAAAAGCGAGAGAAAACCTAAAAAGGAAATAACTTTTCTAAAAATACTACCTGAACTGGGTGTGCTACATTTTAGCTAGGACTGAGTAATTAAGATCATCTTTTTGTGCAATAAATAAAACAGGCAGTGGTACTTCATGGCGTGATTCATTTCAACACAAGACAGTGACCTTTATGATTCAAGTGCTCTATGTTTGTATGTGATGGATTATTCCCCGTATTGGTATAATGAAAAATGTTCAGTATCTTGGCTGTTTTGGGGAAATTTTTCAACTTGCTGATGCTTTAGCAGAAATTCTGCTGAAGTAATTTCTGTAAAAGATAAAGAGTCCCTAAAGAATGTCCCTAAAGAATGCCTGAGAGGGGAGGATGGATCTTTCCAGTTACTTGGGCCTGGCCTTACTCAGCTGCTTACATGGCTAATTTTGCAACTTCTTCCCTATACTTCTACAACAACCACTTTTTTCTCGCTTCTTTCCTGGTCCCCTCCACCTCCCCAAGGTAGTGCCTTCTGTGCTGCTGTGTTGCAGCAAGTACGTCGGTGGCAGGAGGAGGTGGAGGTGTTTGGATAATCTGTGGAGCCAGCAAACCTTTCACCTAGTACCACTCCCTCCCGTCTTGGGTACAATTTGGACCATCTGTGACAGGCTGAGGGTGAATTTTACTACCTTTGGTTATAAAATTAGGGTCATCAGGGAAGAGCTGTTACAGGAGCGTGTATATTTATCTCTGGTGCAGGGTTCTGGTTTCCCCGCCAGTAGTGTTACAGGTTTTATTCTACCCCTGTCTTTCAGCAATGAGCTACAACAGTCTGTAGCTGATTCCTCGCTGAGTAAGAATCGCTTAGCTGACGTGTGTTCTTGTGAGTGCCTTGGACACTGGACCTGCCAATGAGTATCCAGCAGAGCGTAAGTTCCTACAGCTTGCTCTCAAGAGAAAATGACATTCATGAAGACAATCACAACTCTGCTCGGATATGAGGGGGAAAAGAGGTGTAAGCTGGTGACTGCAATGTGTGGTGAAGAAGAATGTGGATTGTAATGGGTGATGCTTCTTAAGTGCCCCTTCCAGAGCTGATGTTTGGTTTTAAAATGGAGTTATGGATACTTTATGCACAGAATATTGAGTTATGTTGTTCTGCTTTATTGTATGACAGTGAATGCAGCTTGATATCAAATCACTAACAATACTGCAGATAAATTACGTAGTATTCACAAATATCAAAGTAGAACTTGTTCCTGCTTTATTTTATTATCTTGTCTAGATAACCAGCTTTGCTGGTGTGTGGGTGCAGAACATGTCAATAATGAGACATATTCCTTGTTTAATTGGTGCCCTGCCTTAAATAGATTACTGCAATTCAAACCTCTGTGATTGACCTGAAATAAAATTAAGCCTATTGCTCAACATGAGGAGGAATCCTTTCACTGTGCTGCTGTTGAAAGAGGTGATCTAGTGAAATAAATGACAATAACTCCTGCAAGGATCAGTTAATCTTATATCCAAAGGGGATGTAATTACAGCTGTGATAAATTTTAACAGTGTCTCCTTTTGAATTACTGGGCCTAGGCTCCGTGTCAAAGACAAACGGGGAGATTTTGGTGGCTGAGGGTATTGCCTAAACACCTGGGATGGAGCGGGAGCCACTGAAGCTTACAGAAAAATCTCAGTGCTAGAGTATTGTTTAAGCCCTGCTGTTTTTTGGGGTGCCAGTGCTGTCTTTTTCTGAAAAAGTCATTCCCTTCACAGGGAGAGAGATAAAGTGGCATTTCTTTCATCATCTCTTGCTTCTTTATTGACACTTTAACTGTGAGAATAGTAATTTTTGAATTTGGTTCCCTGGACTTGGATTTCTTTGCCTTCCTCACTGGGGGAGATTTGAAGCCGTTGTGAATCAGCCTAATTACTGTGGTGAGTTCTAGAGGAGATGGGAGATATTTTCAGTCCCTCCTGTGGACTCTTTCACTGTTAATACTCCTCGGGCCAGAGCGAACAAGTGAGTGCACTCACAAGAAAGTGGAAGGCTATGCTCCAGCCCCCATTTGGTACAAGGTAGAGTTTCATAGGCTGTTGGGAAAGCAGCATTGGAAACCAGGTTCTCCCCATCATGTGCAGCAACTACCCCAGCCCAGATATCTTTCTATTCCAGTGAGTAATTGATTCTGTTCAAAGTGAAACAACTTTTGCAGGAGAGAGTGAGAGTGCCCTTTTTGTTCTTACCTTAGATTGGGTAATAATCCACTGATTAAAGCATTCGGGAGAGACTGTTTAAAATCCTCTGAGATCCTGAGAGCAACTGAAATCATATTTCCTTCCTAAGTATTTTCACTACTGAATTATTAGGTTAAGGGAGTGATCTACCAAGAATTTTGGCTTGGGTTTTGGGGTTTTTGCAGCCTTAGCTGTTCGTTGAGCTCTGAAAATGCCTATGGATGGACTTTCTCATGCAATGTAGATAATGTAAAGCCTATTTTGTAAATATTAGTTTGAGATGGGCATTGAATTGTTCACTGCTGTCAACACTGCAGCACTTCTGGACAGAAACAGATGAATATAGCGAGATACATCTGTAACAATTTAGCTATCTGTAGCACAGACAGCTAAAATACAGCTAAAACACAGGATCCTTTGCAGTCAGTGGAGATGAGTGGATGTTTTCAGGTACGATTTATAGGAACTATTTTGGAAGTTTACCTTCCAAAAGGAGTGAGAAAACCAGCTTGGAAAAGTTGATGTTGCTCCACTGATTAAGAAGGAAAGCCTGAGTGCTGAGAGATGCGTGTTCACAGTCAGTCAGATTAAAGCCACTTAAGGAATTTTAATGTGAAAAATGTAGGCACCTATGAATACTAGGGTCAAATATAGATGAATAGGGCTTTAAGGATCTACCTTTTGACTTTCTGAAGTGTCTGAATCTAGCTGTAGTCTTTTAAAACTAATTTTAGTGATAACTGCACTGGAAAAAGATTGTGCAGTCATTTTCTCCAGTGCTTCATTGTAGACAAGAGGCACGAAATACTTGTACTTCTAACCATGGTGTGGATTTTCTCCTGCAAAAGTAAATTGGCCTCAGTTTGGTCCAATTTGTCTGAAGGAATTAGACCACTTTGCTTCTGCGTGAGAGCAACTACAACCGAGACTTTGTAGTGTTATTCAACTAGAATGCATTACCTTTGTACCATTCATTACTTGGTCTTTGATTTCTCATATTCCAGTGTAGACAAGACCTTAAAAAGTCACTTCTAAAATTGCTTAGCCTTCTAGCTTGGTATTTTTAAGTTCTGGTAATTATTCAATTTCTGCTATTTCAAATCTAGAAATCCAGAAGGTGTCACTGCATAGATTTTGCTGCTCTCCTATCTATTTTGTTAAGACTAGATAGGAGGAGCAATGCGAGATTTGTAAGATTAAATGAAAAATAAGAAGTAAGCCTAGGGACTCACTTGAGGGGACCTGACTTTGCAACCTACTAATTTGGGCAAGTTAGGAACCTCGAAGGTGGTCCTAACTGATTTCTTTTTTTTTTTTTTTTTTTCAGGGATCACCTGATGTGAAATGTATTAGCAATCCTGTAAACACAAGTGAGAGCTAAGGCTTCAAGTGTTCTGGTCTCCAGGCACCAGCATTTTGCTCATTCCTCTGCCCCAAATTCTGGTACCATGTAGAATGCTAGTGCTTTTTCACATGACTGTGCTTTAAATAGGAGACCTGCCTTCCTCCAAATGAAATGGAGATGTGGGATTTCAGGTAGCTACAATGGGGGATAGAAGCCAGGACTTCAGCAGGAAGGTGTCAGTCCTGCCAAGCATTTCTACCGAGCGACGCTGTTTAGCTGCTTTCCTGTCATGTGGATGACCTGAGACAGCTCACAGGGGTGGCTTTCTCCATTCACAGCACGGAGGATGTAGTTCCTTACCTCTGACCCTCTCAGTGGGAGCTTGCAACTCTTCTGGTATGGCTCTGGCCCTTACCTCTGCTTCTTTAGCACAGGACAGGAGTTCTTTTAATTAAAGCAGGTCTTTAAAGTAAAACAAAAATTCAAAAATTCATTAAGGTGAAACAAAAAAACATTTCAATTTATTTTTAATTTTTTTTTTTAAGAGATGCTTTTGTTAAGAGAATAATTAATTAATGTGATTTATATTACACAGGAGGCCAGACTATATGACCACTGTAATTTTTTCCAGCTTTATTCTGTTTGGGAGGCTGATTCCACTTACATAATACTTCACTTTATTAGTGCTATTGTCAAGGTGAGCCTGGATATTGGTAGAAAGAATCTCGAACATAATTTAAGGAGTACAAAGACACAACCCTTTCAAGAGCATTACTGACCTTTGTAATTCATCATAGGTCAACATTGGTGGTACTTGATTCTGGAAGGCTGGCTTTTCTAATCAACTTCCTCAGAGGAATTCATTATCTGAAAACCTGTGACTAATGAAAGATGTTTTGTTCTTTTGAAGTTCAAGCTAATTTCCATGAAGGTTACTATTACTAAGCAACAGATTCTGTGGAGTGTCTCTTGGGGGGCTGAAACTACATTAAGTACAAAAGTAAAGCAAAACACTGTGAAAAAAATGATGAAATGTTATCCCCAGATGGAGAGGCCACAAATAGTACCATGTACAGGGCTTGTTTTAGAGTCTCCTTCCCTGAAAGCTGCTATTTAATCAATGGGAAAAGATCAGCAAAAGTTCAGCATTAACCATATTACCATCTACTGTGAATGTAAAGCAAGACTCAGCTTCTGCTCAAATGTGGAGATGCACCACAACATGACCAAGGGAAAAAAAAATCCTAAATATAATTCAGCCTACTCAATTCTGAGAAGAGCAATCATCTGTAATATTTAGCCATATTAAAAGAAGAATGGTTATTCTACTTGTGAGGACAGTGTGAATGAAATACAGGAGTGCGGCTTTCTTAAATCACAAAAGATGATGTCATCTTTTCTTTTATGCAGCCTTGTGTCAAAGTAAAAAATGTGTATTTCCAGCTTGTTTAAGTGAAAAAGCACCTAGATACTCAGCTTTTTGAGGACAGAGATTTCACTCTGTCCTCTTCAGCTTTATCCACTGGCTTTACTAAATACAAGGTAGAAATTACAGAGAATAAAGGAATAAAAATCCCCGAACCCCATAATTATTTTCAATAATGTTTTGAATGTTTGAATAAGTTTCTTTGCTTTTGTCCTTTCTATTTTAGAGTTCAACTTCAGTGACTGTTTAAATGGTGCAATTTTCTAGCATAAAATTTGCATGCAGTCAATTTCAGAATTTGCTATAGAGTTTATAAACTTAACAGTAATAAAAGTATCAATACCAGACAACTCACTAATCATAGTATGTGTAAGATATGTACTATCTGAAGATAAGTAAAATACTCTAAATATTTGAGTTAGATAATGAATGCATCTGGTCATGAATGTCAGACTTCCAAAAGTAAGGATAGAAATAGAATATCCAAAATCATTGTTAGCACAGAAATCTCCCTACTCCTCCGAATATCTTTCATGTACTCTGATCATTCCAGTCACAGCTTCTTTTTAATACAGTTTTGGTTTTGATTTGCTGAGGTCTGTTCTTTGGGCATGCCCTGAAACATCTGTGTCCTCATCTTGCTGTGGGTGCCAGCAGAGTCACACCAGAGCCCTGTCAGTGCCCAGGCATTTAATGCTAGTCTTTTTGCCTGCAGAGCTAATATCATAATCTCATGCCCACCCTTTTCCTCAAGAACCTAGGACTTTAATAAAACACCTGTCTTCATTAAGTAAGGACTTCAATTCAGGTCTCTCTTCTTCTTGAGAAAGCCTCTATAGTAATCGCGTCCAGTAGCAGTAACTGGGTTTGGACTAATTAATATCTTAGTGTTATGTAGGGAATATGTTAGCACTGTCCAGTACTGCCTGGGGAATACTCTGAAGCTCTGGGAGATGCCCAACATGTGAGAATGATGATACCACCATAAAGCACTATCTCGATACTCTAACAAATAAATAATTTGAAAATAGAATTGGACTAACCTGGAATTGTACATAAGTATTATGTTCAAGTCTATACTCAGTTCAGACCTAAAGTGGCTCAGACCTTTTCCAACACATACTTTATCTTGAATGTGGGTTTTGTATGATGGATTTTTTCTTTTTTTCAGATGACAGATTGTGAATGTTAAACCTTACCCAATTTAAAGGATTCTAGCTTTTAGAGCAGCCAAAGTTTCTTGGCCAGAGTAAATGAAGTAAAGATAAAGGGGGAAAAAATGCCCAGGTATTTGTCTCTCCCATTGAGAGCTGTGCAGGAACTTTGCAGCTCAGTTTGAAGATCACCACTGTCTCTGTTGTATCTGCTTACAAGTGACTGGATGGCTTTTAAAAATGAACATGCTGTTAAAAATAGATTATCTTCTTTAATAATATTCTCATTTTATGTTGCAGGCTCTAGATCATTTAAGTAAGAATTTGGAATAAATAGGTTGTGGGACATCTCATTAGCTGATTACAGAAAATATTGCTTTGAGTCTTGCAGCAATTAAGGTTTTATAGTGTCGCCGTAGGTCAATTACATATCTGGATCAATGCTTTTATTTCAGGGATTTGAGTCATAAACCTTCAGAAAATTACTGGTTGAAAATTTTAGATACTAGCACTACTTTAAAATTTTGTTTTAGTTTGACCTAAAGTAGTTATTGTTTGCACTGCCTTCAGTACATTCTGTTACATCCCAAACTATAAGGAACAAAGATAAATTGAACGAAGAGAGATACATGGTTATTGTGGGAGGTGGTGTATAAATGTACATCATCTGTAAACTAGAAAGCCAGGATTCCTTAGTTCTCCTTCTGGGGGAGTAATTTATATTATTCTCAAGAATAATTTGGCATGGAAAATTTCAGGTTGTGTTTCTGCAGTAGGTCTGAGCAGGCAGAGGTCCACACTTGGATGCAAGAAAATAGAGAAATAGAAAAATGTAGGGAAAAATCTTAGTCACAAAGTTCAGATGCTACACATTAAACTCTTGTATTGGGCTGAGATGGACTGAAATTGTTGAGAGGTAGAGCTTGTCAAAGCCTAGATTTCCTTTCTGTGGGAAATGCTAGCAGTTTAAGAGTGTTTTAATTTTAATGTGAAAGGCAAGTTAGAGATTTCAAAATTCTTTCTGCCAACAAAGAAACAATTCCTTTATAAAAGCAGAAGGCTTCTGTTTTTGTATTTCTTCAACAAAATGCTGCCATGTATCTCTGTTCCAAAGGCTCATGGACTATCTGGGATCCCAGGCAACCTCCAGAGAGTCAAAACAGGGTGTAGAGATGTTTCATTGTAAGAAAGAGCATCAGGAGGCTTAAACTCTTAAACTACCAACTCCTTAAATGTTTTCAGGGTCTTTGCTTAAAAGCCCTATCCAAGCATTCAAATCTCAGGCAAGCTGGGACTCTAGAGATGTGAAGCATTGTACCTGTGTATGAGGAAAACTGGAGACCCAATATCTTTAGCCTCTCAGCACTTTGCATCAGGAGCACCTAAAACTGCAGACCCTAGATGTCTTAGGTCACCTATATCTGAACGTGATGAGGGAGCCATGGAGCTGCAGGCTTCAAGACAACATCTACACTGCTAAATGGAACAAGGCATAGTTGAGACAACACAGTTGAACACAGTCCTTTCTGTTAAATATTTAACATGCTTAATTTTTCATGGGCCAATAAGCCTTCTAGCAGGTTAGTAGAGGACAAGGTCCATGCCCTTTAACAATTCATGTATAGAGATTCTATCTTAAAGGGAGACTTTAACTGATTGAATATGCCATTTGATGTGAGAGAGAAATCCCTGGCTTGTTTCATTTGCTTGTTTTGTTCCTAACATAAACAGAGATTTAGGAATTCCTACTAATTCCCACCACCTAGAGCAAGTTCTCGCCTGCCAGCCCTTGAAACAGAGGGAAGCATTTCTATTTTTCATCCACTTACTGGTGTATTTCTAGCTTATCCATCAACATTTGAGAATATCATATGCAGAAATTGTGTTTTTTTAAAAAATCCCGTATATATATTGAAAAACCCCAGCTATAATATAGCTATTTTTTCCTAAGGAATCATGGAGTAATTGAAAAACTACCTTTTCTCTGAGGTACGTATTACCTGTCATATGTTTTAGTACAAAACTATATGTATTTAGAAAGAATGACTTACAAACATGATTAGAAAAGATGCTCGTCTTGCTTATGTCCTTAAATTATTCATCCCAGATCATTCTATAGTACCTCAGTCAATTTTTGTATGCTGCTAGTGTTACATCAAAAAACCTCTTGGAAATGTTTTAGATGTTTAAAATTTATTGGACTGTCTTTCCCATATCTGCACTTCAAGGCTGGACCAGCTTCTTTACAGGGGGCCAATTTTTGCTCTCATAGCAATTGTCAATGTGAAACAAATCCATTCATTTCAATATGCTTGCTTACAAGAGAATTTGTAATATAATCTTGCAGTGTTTAGCTCTGCCAGATCCATACAGAACAGATCTCTCAAGGAGAAAGAGATTAAATTAGAATGCTATTTAAAATGAATATTAAAATTGCATGATTTGTGTCCATTGTTTCAAGTGCTGTCATTTTGCTGGCTGAGGTAGAAGCAAATTCTGTACATTCTATTGAAGAGCAGGTATGTGTTATTTTTTTCTGTAGGCTTTCACAGACACTAAAGGTATGAAATTCTCCTTTGTCCAGAATTACTTCTTTTTTTTTTTGGTTGAGTGTACTTTTGAGAGGAATTTAGCACGTGTACTTGCATGTTGTCGTTGTCATCATCATCATCACTATCATTATCATCATCCATGTATGCTTACAGACTTATCCACCCAAAGCTCCGTATAATGAATGGTGTAATTTGAAATTGGTCTTCAAAGACGGATACAACAACAGCAGGAAAGGGAAGGCTCTGCTGCTACACATTTCTTACTGCATTTTGAATATATAAAAATAATGACAATGAGATAACTATACAACTCTGTACTGGCCTGCTTCCCCGTTGGAGTGGTAAGTAACAAAGCTGTTATTTGTGGTCCTGGAAAATGTGTATCTTGTCTAAACAAGGTGGTGTTATTTTAAAATTACCTAGTTTGCAATGCTTAAGTTATTTTGGTGTGGAGGTTGAAGAGTCTTAATCATTCTATCATATAAATCGTTATCATATAACACAAGTACTGCTCTTTGACCCCTAGATCCAGTCTTCTGATTGAAGGCTGACCTTGGCAGAGAGAGAAATCCAAGCGTGCTTACAGTATAAACCTGGGTAACTATTTCAGACAAGGAAGAGTAATGGCTCTTGTACAGCACCAAGCCCTTGTATTTGCAATGCATTAGTGACCCACATGTAATTTTTCTTATCCAGAATTCATTCAAACTGCTTAGCAAGCAAATCTTGAGAAATTGAATCTTGACATTTTTTCCAATGAAATTCTCCAAGCCAGTGAGATTTTAATTGAACTTATTTTCAGTCAGAGATCTTTAATCACAGTCTTCCATATGAGCTGTGCCTCAAACAGTGAGATACCCTGCTGACCTCATAGTGCAATACAAAACTTTGGTTTACTTGACTCAAAACAAGTGTGTGCGTGTGTATAGCAAAATCTGCTTTTATATTGCTTTCCTGACCCCTTCATTCAATATTGGTAATGCAATCATTCACTGGTAATGCAGAGGAAGTGCAATTATGGCTTAGGCAGTAATGTGCTTAAACCTCTGAAAAAAGAAATTATTTTCTAAATATGCCTGTCAGAACATGCTGTTGCCCAGTTTCATGCTATTTCCTAATACTCTCCTCCATCTGAGGAATTACTTTAAATATGTTTGCCAGAAATTGGGATTATTCTCTTTGAAAAGGATATTAAGAATAGCGAATGTGCGACTTTCCTACCTGGCTGATCTCTCCTTGCCACCAGGACCAGTATAGCACAGGGCCTGTGGCAGTCTCTCACTGGCTGTTCATTCACTCCTGTCCCACTAAAAGAGGTGCATGGCTATGTGGACTGAAACCTCTTCCAGCTGAAGAAATAATTGGAGACATACATTGCTATGCAATATTCTCATATGAAAGTAATACAGAGGAAACTTCATTTTGAGAACAATGGCCTAGGACTTCCAGTTTCTATATATTATACCCGGAGATGTTTTAGAAAAAAAACAGGGCACTCTAGCTCCAGTAGGGATTAGGAGCTGGGAAACCAACACTGTGCAACTTGCAGGAGGTATATCCTGTCCTACCACCATGAAAAATTTGTTTAATGAGGCAGTGAATTGAGTGTTTTGGTTTGGTTTGGGTTTTTTTTTGATCGGTTTGTTTGTTTGGTTGGTTTGGGTGGGGTTTTTTTGGGGTGTTTGTTTTGTTTTGATTTGAGTATTTTTTGTCCAGTCAATACAGGCTAGTGAGTTTTAAAGGAGACAGGCTGGGTGTTTCTCAATGTTCTTGGTGTCAGTGTCATAGATCAGCATGATTTTGTGTGGGTTTCTTTGTGTCTTATAGTGAAATGCACATTGCTTTAAAAGATTTGTGTTTGAAAGGTAATAATGGGACCCATTATGGTTTACTGAATGTAACTACACTTCAAGATAACTTTGTGTTTCCTTGCTGTAATAGCAATGTGAGAAACAAAAGGAACAGTGAAATGGTACTTTGTTCCTGCTCTTACCTGCCTGGTTCATGTCTTTTAATGGCATATGCTTTGAGTTCTGTCACGAATAAGCTGTAACTATTTGTCAGCTTTTGAAAAGTAATGTAAGTCTAGCAGAGTGAGCAAATTCATGCATCTTCTGGTGTAATTATTTTTTGAGATTCTGAGAAATATCAGATAGTTGCTGTATTAGAACTTCATTTTACCTAACTTTCAGCACCAATAAATGAGGCATCTAATCTAAGCTACCTCCATATGCTCTCTAGGTACCTACAGGTGGTGAATCATTCCTTCTATCCAAGTAACTTATTTTGAGAGGATGAGTCATTCTCCAGAAATGCCCAACTGTGTCCTTCCAGTGACTCTCAAGGAAGGTAAGCTTAGACTGGAGGGTAACTTTTACATCTCTGAAGTGTAGTAAAATGAATCTCCTTTTTTCCTTCCCTTTCCAGCTGTGAGTTATTGCCATGGTCATGTTTGTTTTAAGAAGGGAGAAGCGCAGAATTGCATCTTGATTTTTCTGTGGTACTTTTTCTGTAGTTTTACTCAATTAAATCCTGCGTGGGCAGGGAAATGAGGTATCATCTCATATGTCATTCCTGTTATGTTGTGAATATGTGCAACAATTGTCTCTACTCAGAGCTGTAAAGAGGCAGTAGATTGCTTTAGTTCAAATTTTGACTGAGAAGTGTTATCTCATCTTGCTTCTGGTCAAGTTTGTGAGCAATAGAAATAATAAGCACCTTGTTCCTTTCCTGTATGACATTATTTAAAGCTTATAAATGCCCCTCAAGCTTTTAGGTGGCAGTTCTTAGACCCTCCATTGTGATTCTTATCGACAGGCCTTGCAGGCACTCACCCTCACTCACTTTTCAGGACTCATCACAATTCCTTTCTTCCAGTACCTTGCTTCATTAATTTTGCCTTTAGCTGACTCACTGTATGTTTACGTCATTACCATAAAATTTTGACTTTGATTTGTTAAAAATATAAGTCAAAGCTTTTGTTAAGGCAGATATTCCAACCTGGTTATTATTATTAATGTCGCTACCGTCAGATTCTGAATCTAGTACTTGTATTGTTAGCGATACTTCATTACTATTAGACTGTTTTATACCACTCCCTGTTGTAGTAGGGATATAAGGTATTGTTTTAGCTAAATTAAAAAAAAAAATAAAATATATAGCACGAGTAGAGCTTGGCCAAAGCTCCAAGCTGTGTCCAGGAGCAGTTCTCTCTTTCATCCATCCTCTCCAAGGATATTTTTAATACCTTCAGGAAATCAACCATTCAATTCCACCTACAGAGAATTGTCCTCACAGTCTGGGACGTAAATATAGGTACAACACAGCTTGTAATGTACTATGGTAGATGATTACTGTAATAGTTACTGCAATGTGCTAGGGGACTGTGGTATACGGTCCAGGTTACTTTAACCTAGTTCTGTGTTAAATAGACAGAAAAAATATACTGTCAAATGTCATAGCATATGGTGTTATTCCCAGTAAATCTGTGGGTGAGGCAAGATGAATTTCTAAGAGCTCTTTCCAAGCTTTGACAAGCTGCCATCGTCCCTGGTGCTAATCGGTGTTCATGTTTGTGATCTCATCAGAAGGGTTTTTACAAGGTCTGTCCAGGGCACTAAACTAGGTCTTCACCTGCTGATTACAAGTCGAAATGGGAGTCACTAACCAGGCAGGAACTTCTTCCTTGCTAGAGATGCTGAAGGGCTATTTTTTTTTTTTTTTAGGCCTTGCAAGAACTGGTAAATTTATTTGAAAACTGTTAGAGCTGCACAATTTGAAAAAACACAACCTGCTTGTGCACAAAGAGACAGTTTCTGATCTGTCAAGGTAACTTTACTGTCTGAGCAAAGGTAAAGGTGAAAGTGGACAGAAATACAGACAAATGTTATGTTACCCTGTTACATGGGAGAATCATAATAGAAAAAAATAAGTTACTGTGTTTCTGTAGGCACAATCCTATTAATTGTCATCCATAGGAACATTTAGACAAACTCACTTGCATAACTCCCCTAAAACCAAAAAAAAATCACACAGCTAAATTCGTATCCTTACTGCGGGAATGCAGTTGAAGGAAGTTTTAAGAAATTTGTAAGCAAACTGCTACATTTGAATAAAATTCTCACTGGCACCATACCCAGGTTCTGCTGTACATCCAGGGGAAGAGAAAAAAGGAAGGACATCTGCAGTAAGGCAAGAGACTGAGACATTGCCCATGCAGGCCCTGGGAGCCAGGCTGGCTGCTGCACTGAGTTGAGCTTCTCTCTGGACAAGTAGCTCATTCCATAAAGAGCAAGACAGCAAGAAAAGGAGAGAGTGCTCTCAGCTCCCTTTCCATGCATTCTAGTTCTTCATAAGGCCATCTTTCCATTGTTCATAAGATAGTGCCAATGCCTTGATTGCAAACTTCTTCAACAGCTATTTCATT
This sequence comes from Baryphthengus martii, assembly GCA_013396935.1. Taxonomy (NCBI): domain Eukaryota; kingdom Metazoa; phylum Chordata; class Aves; order Coraciiformes; family Momotidae; genus Baryphthengus; species Baryphthengus martii. Next base: position 232,934 of record VWZK01007664.1, on the reverse strand, counting down.
ATCCTAGCTGAACTAGATAACTGGTGTTGGAAACATAAGGATAGACAAGAAGTATTTTACCTGTCATTCATTTTGCTACTAGATATGAGGGACCAAAGCACCTTGTTAGTCAATCCCACTGCCATTTTAACCCCACTTATTACACTGGGTCATGGCATACATTTTGATTGGTTACAGTTTCATCAGCAAATGGTGACTGTGCTTCTGCATGCCTGTAATACTCAAGGTTGAAAGAATTAAAAAAAATTTAAATGAATTGGAGTGGATTATGTTTCATAGTTTAAAAGAAATTTCTGAAGTTATCAAATAACAGGTGATTCTTCAAAACTTAGCATCTGTCCATTTTTGATACTCATTTCTCATATTGCCTCTATAGCCCAGCAGAAAATACAGCAGTGAACTTGAGATGCACTTTGCTACAAACACTGTAGTTTTATTTTTAACATTTAAAAATGTCATTGTCTGTGAAAAATCCTGAAAGTTACAGAAGTGAATCAAAACTCTAATTAGGATTACAGATTTGAACCCATACTGATCATTTGGATTAGAGGCATTGAAGTCTGAGATTAGGGGGGCCTTCAGCAACCACTAATGTTCTCAGAAATTGATGGTAAGATCTAAATACTCATCAGAAAAATCCTCAACTGGACTTTTCCTAGGGTTTCTCTCAGAACTTGATGTGGGCAACAGTATCAGCTCATATTCTTACCAGCTTTTAATATGTTTCTACTAAGTAGCATACTTATCGCAACCTTTGCCTGGAGAGTATGAATGATCACAGGTCCTTCAGCTATACCAAAAAGCATCTTGACATTATTGCACTTGTGGTCTCCACTGAGGATAAGAGGTGCAGAACTTTCCATACCCTGCCACTTAGGCAGCACATCATCATTTGACATCTTGCCTTTTGAATTCTTGTGGAAAAATACAAATGTGGGCAGAAAGAGTTTGGACTACAATTTTTTTTTATCTCTATGTTGTGGTATCATTCCTTGCTTTTAGTTAACATCTGTTCGAGTTGAAAAGAGAGCTGCATGTTGCTTTACTGGGAATGTACTGGGCCATCTTTGAGATGGAAATGAAGAGGCTTTACAGAATTTTGAAAAAAAAGCGGAAATGGGCAGGCAAAATTTTATCCTCAGGCTTCGTGCAGGAAAAGACCTCCATTCTTTCAAAATGTCCAGGCAAATTTATTCTAGTATCAACGCTTATTGGCAACTCTGTGAATCAAAGCACTAGCTGCCAGTACGGAGGAATGTAGCAAGCTCACTCCAGATATTCTCAGAAGATGGGTGAAAACAAATGTTCTTTAGCAGTTCTTCTTGATGAAATCTGACATGTAGTACAAGTCTGATGTGGGGTTTCACGTGCTTACAAAACTTACAAAGACACAAAGTAGATTGATTTGAGGTGAAGAAAAAGGGCTTTTAGAACATCTGTCAAGGTTTGCACTTCAAGGAAAGTATTCAGTCAGTGTGCCATGAGGACACGAGTAATATGCAGATTCACAAGACTGATGGAACCTTAACCCTGTGTAGCTTTGCTTCATATAGGGTGAAACTGGGTGTTTAAAGAAAAAACATGCAAAATTTTCTACAATATCCCACAGATGGTTTTGGTTGGGTTTTTTGTTTTGTTTTTGGTATTTTTTAATTAGAGAAACAGATATTAAAGAAAATCTGTGTTTTCTTCCTACATATTCAATAGACTATGACATTCTACGATGCTTTTCTAAATTGTGATACTTTAAAGCAGTTTGCCCAACACTTAAACAGTGGACAGTGGTTACACTTATCTACCAAACAATGACTTGAGCACCGTTGTAGACAAGGAACACTATTCTTTTCAAAAGTATTAGGTAGAGCTCTAGGGAGATTTTTTTCAGGAGAAGTCTTAGGTAGGGCTCTGGGGAGATTTTCTAGTTTTTCTGAGAACTGCCAAACAGGAAACAAATTTTATTCTATATTAAACCTGAAGTGAATACATTACTGTCAAAGTAGTTATTATTGGTTTCCTTTGGCGCACTTCTGAGCAGAAATTGGCACTATAGATTCTGTCTGGGTGGGTGCTCAAGAGGAACAGATGGATTTTTTTTGCCACATTTTATCTTAAGCATTGAGTAAAATGGTAATGACATATTTGACTACGACAATTTCTGTAACTGGAAGACTCAGAAACAAAAGATGTTAAATCAGTGCATAGCTCTTCCTAACCTATAAGCTGTTCTGGTTTGCCTCTTGATGACTGAACTTTTTTGCTTTACATGCAACTACAATTTACTTGTTATCAATATCACCACCTAGGCTAGACTTCGAAAGGACTAATTATTCCTCTCCTTGAAACCACAGGCAATATGTAGCATTATGCTGGAGTGATTTATCTCCCTCCAATTAAACTGCATACTTTGGGTGGACATTGAGATGCTGGTAAAAATCCTATCAAATAAGAAGCAGTCATGAAAATTTGTGGAGTTTTGTGTTTGGTTTGTGGTTGGGTTCTTTTATTAGCAAACGAGAATGCTAAACTTTCCAATGTATGAAGGAGAACAGCAAATGCTGTTTTGATAGGGAAACATTAAACAAAATTTGCAGGAAAACCGAGCAACTTTTAAAGTGGATGAAATTTTTCTCTGTTAATATTGTTAGGCATAAAAGACTTTCCAATACCTCATTTGCTTATTTTATTATAGAGTTGGCTTTTAATAAAGCAAATTAATGATAAAATGAAACTATACAAATTCTCAGGCTGTTATAGTTTTTCCTTAAAATCTAGTTCATTGTTAAATATGTCTGCTATCATTTTTTAATGATGTTTGCTAATGTAATCTTTTATGATAATATTAATGAGATAGCCTTTAATAGTTGCTTTCCTGGACTGCCAGTACAGTCTCTGTATACACTGTGTGCCAAAGTGTCAGACAGACGATACAGATGATGGAAATTGTGCAAAAACTGTGAAACTACAAGATTAGCTAACCTCTGCTCTTGATATTTTTATCTTCCATGTGTCACATTTTTTATAGAGGTTACTAGTCTTGTTAGAATTGGCAATGACAGAGGGTGACACCACCACTGAAACAAAGGCGGTGAAAAATACCTTCTTATTTTAGCTATCTGTGCGTTTTTTCTGTTGAGGTCCATCTGCTACCACTGGCTCAGAAATCTGATTTAGATGCACCGCAATGCCCTTCCGTTCCAGAAACTGCATATACGCAGTACTGAATCACAATCTTAAATCTAAGTAGGTGGAAGGCACATTTCATTACACTACAGCTTGAATTCTTCAATTTCCTTTCCCTTGCTTCTGGGAAGCTTGAGTGATTTGCTATTCTAGCAGTGGGACTAGACACAAACCCTAAAAAGTTTTCCTTCATTGAAAGGGTCACTATGGGTTGCCTGGCTTTTGTTCTGGTCTCCACTCACTTCAGACACAGACATTCATCTCCAGCTTGCTTCAGTTGAGTGCAAAACTTGGTAGAAGTAAATTCCATCTCGCTGTTTCAAAGGTTTTTCCTATCTTACCAACATTGGTTTCTCTTGCCCACACTTCTCCCAGAGCATGTCTGCATCACCTCTCTGACATCTCTTGTATCCTCTCTGCCTACTCTTGCTGGCAAGGGCTGCAAAATCTTCTCATCTTTGACGCACCGTCCAGGGGCTCGTACCCAGCTGCAAGGCAAAGAGACTGCGGCCGACCTTGGAGCATCCATTCCAGCCTCCAGGAGCCAGCCCTCACTGTCTGCAGCTCGGTGTCTATCCCTTCAGTGTAAGGAAAAGAGTCATTTCTGAACAGTTTCTGTACATGAGCAAGGGCCACAGATACCAGGATAGACCAGTCTTCTTCTGTGGGTGGATGCCTCAATTATGCAAGCAGAAAAAGCTGCTATGGCACTGCTACCACAGGAGATGGGGAGACACCAGGATCAGCTTGCTTATGAGCACTAGCATCCCTTGGCCTAATGTGAGAATCTTCTTTGAAGATTCCATGCCAGACTAATGAACTCTTCCTACTAGCCGAGGAGCACTGATAAGGACAGGTTGTCAGCTTGTGATACGGCAAATGCCACAAAAATGTCATGTCTTTTTTCCCTAGTTTCCTGTTGTAACAATAGGAGCTCTACAGGCTCTCTGCCTGGGTATCAGCTCCTCAGTGTAGAACATGCATTTGGATGCTTACCTGCTGTTTAGTGGATTTTCTTTAGTGTCCTGGATGCCCTGAACATTACATGGGCCACCACAGAACCAGCACAGGGCACCCTATAGAGCCAAATTCCCATGAGTGTCCTTTTATGTATGTATCATCCAAAGCTACGGTTATTCTCTTGTCGTTGCTCCCAGAATCAACACTATTCTCACAGACAGCCATACCCTGAGGCAGTGCCATCTTCTTCACCTTTTTGCTCCCTGCCTTCTGCATTTGCCTACAGAAATGTTCTTTCAGGGGCTACAATCTGGGCCACAGAAACAATCTGTACGGGAGGACTTATAGAAACAAGCACCTAAATATGAGCTGGCACCTTTTATGAGTTTCAGGTCTGTTTGGGAGAGGGAGCTTTGCTGGTGTTCAGAGAGGCTGCAGTGACCAAAATCTGGCTCTCTAGTAAGAGTTCTAAAGGGATCTTGTAACGGAGAGAAGTAGATTTTCTGTCAGAGACCTCTAGTAGGAATTTCACTGGGAGAGTAGAAACTAAGTAAGCCTCAGAATGGGAAATGTAATTCTAGCCCTTGAGATAGGAGGAATTGATTTTTTTTTTCACAATTTAAATATCCTTTGTCATTCTGTCCTGGTGTTCCCTACCTGGATTTATCCCAGATGTGACTTCATACTGCGATCCATACACTTTCTGAGCAGAAAAAACCATGTCTTTGGTTCCTTATTGGCAACTGGTATAGTACTGCAAAATAAATGAGTGTTACTCTGTGGCTCTCCTCAAGTAGCAGGGAGCTGGGACCAAGAGCATGTGAAACCATGAAGCTTGCTGGAGCCAGCTCAAGCCATTTGGGTGCTAAAGCCTCCTCTTTGTTTGAAGTGTTTGATCTAACTGCCAGATAAAACATGCCCTGGCTAAGCCAGAGCTGTGCCTGGTTGGGCAGGTTGCTACTACTAGCCCATAAAATGTTCCATTCCTGAGCATTCCTGGTGCTCTTTTCAGTGGGGTCTTTTTTTCTGGCTTTCTTGCTAGTATATCTCAATGCTTTGCAGTATTTATAAGTCTGAGTTGAATGCTTCTTCCTAAAAACACTTCCAAAGAGTGAATATAATCTGACAAATCCTGTAACAGATTTTCTGAAATAAAATGCTGATGCTGACTAAAGGCAGTCTAATCCTTCCCAGCACAAGTATTATTAACAAAGTATACCCCAAACAAATGGTGCTTGCCCAGTTGCTCTTGCAGTTCAGGAAGCTAACTGGTTTCATTAGAAGCTAGAAGATCACTTTAATAAAAGAAGATTGGCAACTTAAAGCCTGTATCCTCCCATAAACATTTAAAAACACTAAACCAACATATTTGTTGATTGGACGTGAAAATAAACATGATTTCTCCATGGAAAAAGTCCACTAGAGAGATGACATGGCTGAAGGATTAGTCAATTACAGTTCGAAAGCATTTGGGAAAATATTTTAAATATTTGCTGCAGTTCATCCAACTTTAAGAAGTGGGAGAATTCTGAGAAGCAGTGACTGTAGCAAAAGGCCACCAGACTAACTATTTGCATATCTCTTGGGCTTTCCTGAAAGTCAGAGGCATGTGCTCTTGGCCTCCTTCAACTTCCCTCCAACCCAGTCTTCTGTACTTTTTTCTGCTTCTCAGCTTCCCGTAAAATAAAAACAGGTGAAAATACAGATGCTGTACAGTAAGTCCAAAGGTAAAATGTGAATCACTTTCTGTTGTAAGTCTAATTCTGGCTGCTTTATCCTCATTCAATCAACAAATGATTGGCGCTTTTTTTTTTTTTTTTAAATCTTTTCCATCTGAAATTGGCAGGTAGAATGGAGCTGTAGCCAAAGGTACATTTTTCTGGAAAAGTTTTGACATAATTGGACAATGTCTATTTTGTAGACAAGGGCCTCTACAAAAACCGAGATGTTTCTTATCTCAGAACCAGCTTGACCTAGAAATGTCAGTATATTGGAGATCCTTGCTAGTGTGGATTTTGGCAGTCCAGAGTGTCTCAGCAGGCTTTAAGAACATTGCCAAAAGTCCTGTGGAGAAAATTAATCTCTAGCAGAGCCAAGTTGCTTCAGAAAATAAACCAGGGGCTTAGATGATTAGCCATTGTGAAGCATCTTCAGCAGTTATAAATAACCTGCCTTGCTTCCTCTCTCATGCCTTTCTGACTGTGAACTTGACTCAAAATTATTTCCTATGTCTGGCAACCTGTGCCAGCATCATCTGTCTTGTATGGTTGAGCAGGTGGCAAGAGGTAAGAGCATGAAGATTTTGGGTTAAGATAAGACAGATTTCACCACAGAAAGGTTATGAAATTAAGGAGACAGTTTTTTATCATTTTGTTAACTTGCTACAGTAAAACTGAAAAGAAGATATCTAGGTCCCATTTGGCATCTCTGGGCTTAGGGAGGAAGGTTGAGCAAGTCAGTAGTAAATGAATGAGGTATTTGGCAAGACAACAGGTGGCTGTAAGAGTAAGCATATACACGACCTTCTGTTGTTCCTCCAAGCTTCTGTTTCACAGAATGCTCTAATCATTTTGGGTAAATAAAGCTATAAGCTACAGATAGACAAAAAGGCATAAGAAGGAAATTATTCAGTGGGCAGAGAAAGCAAGCCTGCTCTCTTCAGCTTTTTTTCCATCTGTTGGTCTCTCCATTGAGAAACTGAAAAGCCACCTGCTGGGGAGTCCTGATCCGCTGGCAGTCCAAACTGATTATTTGATTTGCTTTTGCACAGTTGCAGTGCTGAATCTCAGTTCCAGCAGGAGCTGGGTTTATTATTTCAAGGCTTTTTTAACCTTCACAGCCATTGGTTTTCTCCTAAGGCTTCAGTTTTCAAAATATGCTATAAACTAACAGAGTGTAAATCTAAAGATTATCCAAATTTAGATAACTTTAAACTTTAGTGGGGGAGGAGAATGATGCAGCAGTTTGCAGTTTGTGCTATTTTTTTTTAGCTTTGTGTTGCAGAAATAATAAGTGTTTCAAGGAGTCAGCAAGGGGCTATACTTAGAAGAATGTCTTTCATGGTTATGAACATGCTGTTTGTGTAGTGTTGTGTGTGATTCATTTGAATTCACCATGTGAGGCATTTTTTTTCTTATATTTGTAATGATTTGCAATTGTTCTGTGTGTCAGAGAAATCCGCATGTTTACTTCTTCTGAGGCCCTTGTTTCTTTGGACTTTTAATACTGAGTTGAAGCAGACCAGGCTGATCTGACTGATGTTAATTTGGACTTTCTCTACTCATTTATTACACTGTAATAGTTACAGAACAACCCTATCATACACATCAAACAAAGATGTATTAAAGACAGCTTTCTTCTGCAAAGGACATCTTATCTGCTGGATACAGACTTTAAAAAATGAAAATCGTAACAGAAGCAAATATTGGCCTCAATTTCACTTCTAATGTGTTCAAGTCCCCAGAATTCATACTAGACGTTATTGATGTCCTGGAGGACCTCCCAGACAAGCTGATGCAAAAATCTCAAGTCTCATTATCTTCTGAAGACTTTTCAAGGTACATAGGAGTGACACAGCACCTGATCCTGCCTCTAACTGTTTTTCCAGTACCTGAACTTGAAGTCATCATGCAGATTGTCCAACATGTGGGATGAGCTGTATCACTCTGAACTTATCATCATACCTTTTAAGGCAATGACTGACCGGTACAATCCAGTGCAACAGGCAGTGACTATAATACTGGACTATTGTTCATATAGATCTTTAGAAGATGAGTAAAGTGAAGAATGGAAATTTCAGAAATAGATTTTAAAAAGGGGAAAAAATAAGGAAATGATTGTTGCAAATACATGCAGAAGATTTCCAGGCCAGCAGATCATTCCTCTTAGAATCCAGAGACTCTGCCAAACAAGCAGTAAAAAGAAAAATGGAGGAATTGCATTGACGTGTGTTTCACAATTTCAACAGCATGTATAGTATAAATATCTGAATAGCACAAAATTCAGTAGAGATATCACTTAGAGCAAAGATTCTTCTATTCCGTACCTTCCTCAGAGTCAGGATGCTGAAACCAGTGTTTCAGCTAACTATATTGTCTTTTTTTTTTTTTTTTTTTTTTTGACAGATATGAGAAGAAAGCAATGAGAAAAACAAGGAAAAATGTTTCAGGCTTTTCCTCTGAAAGTGAAAATGTGTGAGTTTTTGAATGTACACTAGAATATTGTGAAAGGAATTAATAGTTAAGAAGCAAGAAGTCAGAAATATTTTTCTTTTCATGTTTGGAACAGATTAAAAATTCTCCATGCCTATATGAATTATAAAGTCCTGCAATATTTGACAATCATCTAAGAAATACAGGATGAAAATCCGTAACAAATTTCACAGTTATAGGGAAGAAACTGAGAAAAATGATGAATGGCCCTTCTATTAAGATTTGGGGTAAAAGAAGTGAAGAAGAATACAGAATAGCTCCTGGCAGTGCTGGCAATAACATCCTCTTGACTCACAGCACCTGAAGAGAAGCCTTGTGTTACATGGTGGGCTTTTTACAGATTTACTCTTCACATATGCAGAGTCTTATTGGCTGAACGGAAGTGTAGTGTGGAGATGCTGACCTGGAACTTAGAAAATCACAGGCAGCTGATTTCAGATGTCCTCTCAAAGTGGCCAAGGTCTTCTCCTGAAGGGCAGGAGAAGATTCAGGCAATGCTGAATCGTGCTGTCCCCTGGCCAAGGACAAAATGACTTGTCACTTTCTGACTGTATGGCGGAGGGGAAGATTTTTGGTAAGGGAGATGCTTTTCTTAACTGCACCAGATAGGCAGGTGATGTGGCCAGGACCCTAGAGAACAGCCTATGCCTAAAACCAGCCTTGAGCTGCCTAAATTAGAAACTTAGTCATACAGCCTGCCAATGTAATCGGCGTAGAAAGACGGGCGCCTCCAGAGAATGTTATAAATCTTAGTGCAAGTGCATCCTAAAAATAGTTATGAGGAATCTGCACCTAAGCCTGCTGTATGGGAGAGTGGCTTTCCTGAACTGGGCAAAGGAAATCTAGTGAGGAATTTAAAAACACATGACGAGAAATTACTGCATACGCTGGGAACAAGCTAATAGCATGTTCAGAACCCCCCCACCACATTTTTCTTCCTTAAGTAAACACACAGATCCATAACTATTAGGGCATTTAAATAAAATAGTAAATAATAATAATGCAAAGTAATACATTTGCATAGGATAAATGCAAAAAAAACCCAACAGGTAAGCAAACCAGAACAAAAGAATCATAATTTATTTCATTTTGAATTTAAGAAGTAATGAAGTATGACAGCTTTACTAGAAATGGGCTAACACCAGAGAATAACATGGATATATATATCCAGGTGACAAGTTTATGTGTGGGTATATGTATATGTATGAATTTGCAATCAGTTTTCCCTGCTCCCTCACAAGATAATAAAGCTATGACATAACTTTGAATAGGAAAATATGCCTAGAGGAAGGCAGAATATAATTGTTCATGTGGCTGAACAACTTTGTAATCTTGAGGACGTATTTCAGATACCATTTCTGTAAGAAGTCACTCTTTGCAGTCATAGGATTTTGAATTTTGAGAAAAGATTTGAATATACTTTTTCATATAAAGCACTCAGACTTTAGCACATTTTTCTTCTATTAAATATACAAGAGTATTTTTATATGCTGGTAGTGGTGGTTGCAGACATGCCAAGGCACATTAAAGGGAATGACAGCAAGGTGCAAGGAGCCTCAGGAAGTCAGTGGTTTCATGTACGCAATTTTTGTATTCTTGCAGCATTTCCATATCATTTCCACTGTTTCCAGCCTTGAATTTCTTTTGCATTGTGTCAGTTAATAAGCTGCTGTCACTCTGTTACCTCTGTGCACCTCTCAAAAGTAACGTTTTAAAGTAGGATAAGGAAACAGGAAAGGTACAAAGGGCAACTGGTAGCACAACTCTGGTGGTGTGAAAGTCTTGATAATACAGAGAATATTTATTTTTTTTTCCAACTAAAAAAACATACCACTTCAATGATTTTATTTTGAGTGAGCCTGTCAAGCCTGTGACTGACAATAATATAGGAAGTTTCATAATACTTATGTGGGCTTCATAGTATCCAGGGAGTCAAGAGAGAAGAAAAAGTTACCATGGCATTAATGATGAGTCTGACATTTTCTTACACATTTCTATGTCCAGTTCTCACGCAGCTAAACTCAGTACTTTGTCTTATTGTCAATATTTAGTTGAGGCAATTTTAACGCCATGTACATACATATCCCATACACTTTTATTTTACATATAGAAATCCTATAAGTTTCTCTTAAATGTTTTATGAATAACATACAGATTTACAGCACCTTAGAAAATTGAATAAAGCTGGCTGGAGCTGTCCTACTTATGCTATGCATTTTGCTCCTGAGCTGCAGTAGGGTTGCAGAAGCTCCTTGAATCCTAGGATAAGTGAGGAAACCTTAGAGAGTCATAAAGGAGAATGACAGCTTACTTTCCCTCAAAATTAGGATTTTACAGCTTTTTCTTGTAATGCTAGTCTTCAAAATGGAGACTGATACTAACCAGGAGCTAATGAACTGCAACTGAACTTTACATCAAAAAGATCAGGTTGAGGGAAAATGAATACCATTGCTCTGGAAAAGCACTTTCACGAGTTATAGAATGAGCATGCCCTCAAGCGAGGTGAGGTTCTGGTGAGAGTGTAGTGGAGGAAATCCAGATATATTTGGGATATATGGTGAATGTGGCCAACCGCCTGTAAAGCCCTGTCCACAGGAGCACAGGCTGACACCTTGCCCTTGCTCAGTGTCCCTTCTGTGAAAAGTTCAGCCTGTTGTCAGAGATATCGTCTGTTTTCTTATGGTCCTTACAAGAAGAAGCCACCCAACTGGTTCCTTGCTAGGGCATGTGTTTTCCTCAAGATACGTGAAGCCTATCTACCTCCTCCAGCACAAGACAGGCACAAGAAAAGGAAGGAGAAAAGGTAATCCTGAATAGTGCTTCCATTTTCTATTGGCACTCTGTTGGACTCATCCCTGCCTTCAGTTCCCAGCTCTAAACTTGATAATATCACCCTCAAAAGCCTTGGAGATTTCTTGCACTCTTACACAGGAACTAGCTTTTGGAATCCACCTACCCACCAGCCACCACAGAGGAAACACCTCCTTCGCCTCAAGCCAAGAAGATTGCCAGTGGTTAATGAAGTCCCATTCACTTCAAGAACAGAGATACTGACCCCACAGTCTGATCTTCTTTCACCCATTTCTATTGTGAACTATATATTTTATAGAGCTGTTCTGGGCAGAAGAGGGGATGAAGAGGAAATGATCAAGCAGATGATCTAGGTGATGAAGGACAGCATAGCTGCCATCCTGCCATCACTGTAGAGGCCAAATATCACACTCAGAAAGCAATATCCACTGCTCAAAGGAATGTAAGGGAAGGAGAGTATGGTGTGAGCATAATGGCCATTAAGCTGAAGTTGTTTTGGGCTGACTGGAATAGAAATCAGTAAAACAGGGCAGGAAAACATCTCCAGAGTTCTTCTCTGCTATCCGGAATAACCGTCTTAAATAGTTTCCTTAGAAATGCAAGACTGTAGAGCTAAGTTCTTAAAAAAATATACAAGAAAATCTTAGGGCTAATGTTCTTAACAAAGAAACAGCAAGAGGAGGCCTGCATTGCTAATCTGAAAATGGAAAGCAATATGACTGCTAAACTCAGAAGAAAGTAGGCTGTGCTGTGTGGAAAATGTGAGAGAAAGCAGAAGGTTTTGATGAATGTTACGCAACTCCAGCAATGGTATTAATTCATAGCTGCAGTATACAAGAGATGTGTGCTGCCTGCAGAGGCACATATTTTAAATACTTGTGGATGGAAGAACCACAAGTGTTTTTCACAGCGTTATCCCAATTAATCTTCAGGTCACATCTCTGAAACTGCCTGCAGAGAATCAAATTCCACCTTGCAGAATTCCAGAAATAACACCAACTAAAGTCATAATTACTTCAGTACATACTGATGGGTGCAAACTGGAGCATAGAAAGTTCCGTTTAAATACAAGGAAACACTTTTTCATAGTGAGGGTGACAGGGCACCGGAACAGGCTGCCCAGAGAGGTTGTGGAGTCTCCTCTGGAGACATTCAAAACCCTCCTGAACACATTCCTGTGTGACCTACTCTAGGTTCCTGCTCTGGCAGGGGGGTTGAACTCAATGATCTTTCAAGGTCCCTTCCAGCCCCTAACATCCTGTGATTCTGTAATTTTTAAAGTAATGCCTTTTGGAAGGATTCTCTACTGGAGAGTTCAGGTGATGAATAGTTCAATTTGACTGGGCCTGTAAGCATGAATCCTTTCTGAAGTTTAGTAGTTAGAAAGACTAGCTGAGAGTTCTCTAACCCCAAACTGACAGGATACTCTTCGTCGCTGGATTAGTTCCTCTGTCTGCAAAGTGCAGGAAATTATGCCAATGATGAATTATATCCAGACTTGATCTTCCAGGTCTGTCTCCCATTTGAGGTAAAGACTATTCAATGTGCCTGATGCCAGTGTACTTGCCATTTGGTTTCTGTGGCAGGAACAGTATCACAGAAGAGGACACCCTCTCTTGCTGTAATCTCAGAGGACTTAACCTCTTTTCCATCAAATCAGCTATTAAGGGTCTCTATTTCTGCATGGATCAGACTGCTTTCCTCCTTTAGGCCTACGTTTCCTAGCTAGGAAGTATTTCTTCATGAAAGGTATGAAGTAGAGAGCGTGCATAAAGTGATTCTTCCTGTTTATATTGTACCAGCGACTAAAAGACCACCCATGTTGGAGGCTATATCTGAAACACAGTCTTCAGTAGCATCAGACAAACCCAAATTAACCACACAGTGTGAACAAACATTCCCTTAAGAACATTTGCTTAATAGTTTTGGGGAGTGCGATTCATTTTATGGATTATGGGATACAGTGACTAAATGTTTCTAATTCATCTACTCTGTCTTGAAGGATGGTCATTTGTATCCTCTATCAGTTGTGTCATTTCAACCAAAGAGTCCAAATTTAGTCAATATTTCCTTGTCAGGAATCTATTCCAAAGCACTTAGGCAACAATTTCCTATCTTCCATCATCTTTAACATCTTTTCCTGCACTTTTTCCTGCATATTTTCAAGATGAAGTGACCGAAGCCATATACAGTGTTGAAGAGGAATTCACTAGATTTTTTCTATTTTCTTCTCAATTATTTCTATAATGCTTCCTAATACCGTATTTTTCAAATGCTATGTTGTTTTTAGGAACATATATCAATTTATTGCTAGATTTCTCTGATAAGCAATAGTAACTTATTAGAGTTCATCACTATTTCTTTATAATTACAATTACAGAGAACCCACTCCAGCCTACATGTGGTTTTGTCAGCTCCTCTAGCATTCATGTATATCCCTCACAACCATGGTTTTCTTTTATTGTTTAAACCAATCTTCTTTACATGGCTTAAGGCATGGATTAAAATATTATATATATATATAATCTTTGGACAAATCCATTCATTCTGTATTAAGGTCGTAAGATAGGATCATCAGAAGGTCAATACATTTCCAATATCCTTAGGTAATTCCCCAGAAAAAGGAACTTCTTTACAGTAAGGGTGACAGAGCACTGGAACAGGCTGCCCAGGGGGGTTGTGGAGTCTCCTTCTCTGGAGATATTCAAGACCCGCCTGGACACCTTCCTGTGTGATGTCATTTAGGTTCCTGCTCTGACAGGGGGATTGGATTTGATGATCCTTCGAGGTCCCTTCCAATCCCTAACATTCTGTGATTCTGTGTGATAAATTTCCCAGTCCTTTAAAGTAGTCTAGAGCATCTTAATACACAGAACCGATATCTAATCCCTCAGACTCTAATTTGCTAATGCAGACAAAAAAAATGGGAACACATTTATTAGGAAGGACTTTGCAAGAAGCATCCTTGTGGGATAAGGTAAATGCTTAGATTTGTGTGCCAAATACAGATCCTGCAAATTAACAACTGAGTCCATTAAAGGGTGTTTTAAGCTGCCTTGGTAGTTCTCTAGATGTTGTTTAGTGAATGTCTGGTATCTTTAACTTTTTTTTTTAGAGAGTTTCATTCTGGATGTACATATATTAGTACTACGTAATTGCAAGTCACTAACATTATTGAATGATATGGGCCTTTTTTTTAGAGGGAAGAATTGTTTTTCTCTTTGTAGGACTTGCCTGGGGTTACTTTGGCTTTATCCAGAGCTCCTGCTTAGTGACAGCACATTTAAATGGAGAACCAAGAGTTACTTTGAACATGGGATTGTCTCTTGCCTTTGGTTTTATAAGAAAGTCCAAAGCTTTTAAAGTGCAATATGGTTTGAGCTATGCAATTAAATGAAGAGCTCTCCAGGGCATCCCTGGGACTAAAGCAGAAAGAGCCTTGTTTTCAGGTTTTCCAATCTCTAATTTGTCTTTTCTGAGCCACAAAAAGATTTTGTGTATCTCATTCAAATTACTGCCTGTGAGCCACTTGGCCCTATACAAATCCATCCACTTCATGAGCAGATACTGAACTGTCTTATTTGTGGCCCAGAAAGCTGACTGGAGCAACATTATCAGTAAGGATTTGATATTGCTAGACCTATGGTAGCTACTCATTTTAGGAAGCTGTTTGACAGAATGCAGGTGAAAAATGTAACCATCATGACATCTGACAAAACACTGAGAACGTAAATTCAATTCAGTCAAAGTTTCATAACCTTTGAAATTCAAAGGCTCTGTTAGCCACTCTGCAAGACAAAACTGGATGACCTTTTAATATTTAATCTCTCCTGCTGCTCCAAATCTACGGCCATACTGTATAGTGTTGCTGTTCTCAATTCTATTTCCCTTAATACGTGTTTTTTTGCTTGACTGGGAATATGACTATATACATTTATTTCCTTATTACATTTCTGCAGTTCATCTCATGCTAAAAATACATGATAGATAACAAAACTTAATAGATTCTGGCAAAGGGAAAGTCTACTACTCAAGTCCACTGTGGCTAGTTTCTGGTGGATTTTCCATTTTATTTTTATTTTTTCTGCTCATTGCTTATAAATTATGTAGAACTCACGATGACTAACTTGACTAAGGTAAGGCTGGAAGAGTGAATGAAACCTACCCAGGGATCTGAAAGTTTTAACCTAGTGTAATCACAACTAGAGAAACATTAGAGTCCGGTCCAGACAAATATATCAAAGCAAATAAATTAATTTATTTCACATGAAATCCTGCCACTGCAGGATTTCACCTGAAATTTGTACTGTGTGAAGAATATTTCCTTGGTATATAATAAGAATTTCCAATGATGTAGAACAGACTGTTTAGATTTCCACAAATTATATGATTTGGAGGAAATCTAACAGAACTGGGAAGCAAGAGTTGTGGGTTTTTTAGATAAAAAATTTATGTAATTCCTTTAAAGCAGAATCTGTGTTTATGTGCAAACATTGACTTTGATACATAGGAGTGGATTTATGTCAGCATAAGTGCTTTACGTTCTCTCACAAACCTTTTTTTCGGAAATATATAGTTTTATTAATTATGTTTAAAGCAAATAATTTGTTTGAAGACGTTGTCTGTCATAATATTTATAGACAATCCCTATACCTCTTAAAAATTAGCCCTTATCTGGTGGTGGTCTATGACCTGCGAACACTGAGGGAGGCTGGTGCAAATTTTTATTTTTTTAGCTTGAAAAAGGTATTTCTGTAGTATAGCATCTCATAGTGATAATCCAGATACCTGAATCTGGAAAAAGCAGCTGGAAAAAAATTCATACTAACATTTTTAATGTTAAGGCACCAGAGAAAACTGGACATTCAGATACCCTTGGTGGCTTTATCCTTTCTTTTTGTAAAAAGGTTTTAGTAATTTTTACAGTGATCTCATGAAGCGTGCTCTGAGGATTTCCTCGATACAAGTCTTGATACTGAATTGTCATTATTGCAGGTGCATCAGTGACCAGATACTCACTCTGCAGTTCTATCACCCTCCAGGTGGGAAGAAGAGCAGGGTATCAGTCTGGCTTATCAGGGCAAGTTTCATGGCCATTTATGTGGCAATAGATGCAGACAGGCATCTGCCATGATGCTTCAGGGGAGTCAGGCACATAATACCTTGACTTTAAAAAAAGATTTAGGCATATCTGGAAAGCTCAGTAGGTGCTTATCTCTACACATTTAAACCTTTAACATCTGGCCCTGGTGGTCTGTGTGTTTTTTCCCCGCCTGTGTGATGTGGGTGATAACACCTCTTCATCTCAGAAGGTGGCCTTTAACCTGGCCTTTCCAGTCTTTAAGCTAGATAAACGGTGGAGCATGACACTGCACAACAATATTAGCTTTTACATGGCTCTGACTACAGCAGGATTTTCTCAGGGGCTGTTTCCTTTACTGGCATTAGTGAGCAATCACTGACATTTAATTGAAACTGAGACTGAAATGAATTTTGTGAAGGTTTTCTCAATATAAAATAACATTTACCTTCACATTTCATGTAAGTATACCCACATCTCTTTTGGCAGTTAAACACAATTGCCCTTATGAAAACATTTTTTGACATGGACGCAAGAACTGTGCCGGTTTTATGCCACAGAAACATGCACTATTCTTCTTCTCACTAGATGGAGGTCCAGTGCCATGAAAACTGTAACTTTCTTGATTCTTCCTCTTCTTGGTGAGGTTGAGATGATTGTCACAGTGATCTAGATAAAGCTTTACAGTGTATCCGTGTTCTCAATAGAGGACACAGATAAGGGAATGCATATTTATAAATCTGCTAAAGCCTATAATACCCTCTGGTAATAAAACATTTAGGAAATGGAATGTAAAAAAATGCCATGAAGTTGTAAAGATTTAGATGCAGATGTTTAGATGCAGTGAAGATTTTATAAAATCTAGTTTTACTGAATTAATTTATTTTGTCAAAAAGAGAGCCATTTAATAGATCACATCTACCTGGTTCAATGTTGCATTAATCCTGACAGTAAATTGCTGTAACTAATCCATTTTAATTAGGGAAAGTAAAGACTGCCATTTATTTTGCTTTTCATTTTTTTCAGTAATCATCCTGCAGTGCCAATGCATTTAACACTCATAAGTCCTGGTACCAGAACTAAAGGAGATAAGATCTTCCTTGAGTAGTACTTTCGAAGAGCAGAAATGAGTCCTGTTTAACCTCCTCCAATCTTCCAATTACTTTGCCTTTTACTTCCCAGAAAGTCTATATCCCCTTTGTCCACTTTACATACACCTTTTAAATGTCATGTTAGACTCCTTCAAGAATCATTTCTAGGACAGAAAATCTAAAAACAGAATAAAAAAATCAAGCAAATGGGGACTGAGTTGTGATTTTTATGTTATTAATTTTTAAGCTGATATTCTGTAAGGCTGGATGGGCAAGTGCTTTAGGTCATAGGAGGGAGAGGTCCGATTTCTCTGTCTCCTCTAGAATTTATGACAGATAAAATCATTTCAACTCAAGCATACAAAGGATTTTAAGGCCTAAAATATCACTTAGATCTGGTATTTAAGCAGCCAAGTCTGAAATATAGATCCTGAAGATCAGATGCTTCTTAGCCTGGAAGGGACTGTTAAGTTTTATATGTCTACAGCTTTTGGTGTGGGTAGTATATTCCTGAAGAATGCTGGGTGGAACACACCCACTTCATGCTCAAACCCTAAAAGATTTCACAAATTTGGAGTCTTTCAGTAGTTTGTCTGATGCTCCGGCCTATCCTGGAATTGTTCATTTATTACTTTTTAAAAAGATATTTCAATCTCATCCATGCAGAGAATGCTGGTTTTTGTGAGTTCCCCATCTAAGGTGGGGCTTAGATACATAGACATATGTGCCTAGTGCCACTGGAGATGCCCTTCATTACCAAGTCATCAATGTAGAGCACATAGATATGACACAGCACGTTTGGAGACAAGTGTCTTGGAGTGGCATCTGGAGGTGAGATGGGATACCCTAAGGCATCTAAATACACCCTGCCTGCCTATGTTTGGGTACCTAAATCACTCTTCTATGCACGATAAAGTAAATCAAGGACCTAATGAAGAATCATGTATTCCACTTAGAAGCCTGGCATTGGAAAATTTACTGCAACAGTGGTAAATAATTTTTTAGTCATCTCCCTTGATGGAGGTAACTTGAGGAGGTACTTTATGTGTAAACTAATGGTCTCCATACTTCACAGATAAGAAAATGTATAACTTGCAGTTTATGAGGTGCTGAGCTACCAAGGAAATATTGACTGAGTAAATATAGTCATTTAAACAACCTGGTTAGGCAGCTCCACAACTTTACCCAGGATATTTCAGCCCCACTGAATCTCATGGGGCTTGCCACAGACTCAGCACTCATGGCAAGATCAGGGCTCAAGTTCTGAGGTATGAAAAATTTGTCAGTTTGGAAATTAATGAACATTGAATCTTGTTGAATTTGAGATGGGTGAAAAAGCATTTAATAACAAAAAGGACCATGGATGCTTCAACTTATACATTTAGACCTGAATCCCTGAAAAAAAACCCCAACACGTTATTATATAATTTTTGCATTGATCCCTTTGCCAAGTCCCTTCCCCCTGTTATTTTTGATGCTGGCTAATTTTAACCAGATTTAAAAAAGGTTAGAGGACTCAAAGATGTTTTCCTGCTAGTCTAATGGAAATAAATATCAGGATAAAGGAGAAATTTATGACTCCTCTGAGGAAGGCACAGCTCAGTCACTGTAATCCTCTTTCATAGCAACCTCCTGGCTAATAAGGCATGCACATAACAGGTTGGCCTATCCACACAGACCCAGCTCCAGATGAGTCATAGTCACTGATTTCTTTTTCCCAGTGGGTGTATTATAAGTCCATGTCGACAAGATGGGGTAAGAAGTAGGACAGGGCTAAGAGATGCAGTATAGATTAATGTTTTCTTCTGTTTCTCTGCTCATGTAGCATTTTTTTTTTTATTGCTTCATTCAATTGTTCTCATGTTTGCTCATAAATTTTCTCTATTGCTGATTATTCTGTATTTACTTATAAACAGTGGATATTTTCCATGATTTAAAATGTAAGTCTGCTCTCAAAAATGCAGACCATGCAGGAGCTACTTGACTATGAAGTCAGACTTAGTTTTTCTAGGTAATATCACAGTTGTTCTTAGTGCTATATTAGTTATTTTTGGCCTATACGTACTACACATGTGCCTATAAAAGAGAAAACTTCCAAAGCTTTTCAGAAATAGTCAAAATATGTTAGTTTTTATGACCCATTTCCAGTTGTTCAGATTATAGTTTTCAAAATTGTCCTGAACCCATTATGTCTTTTTCCAGTTTTATACTTTAGCCAATGAATATGAATTATAACATTGTCTTTAATAAATAAATTAGTCATACCTTGCCAGTTATTAATTATAAAAGCAGCAAAGTTTATGAAAATCAAAGTCTTCATTGTTTTTGACTCTGCTTAATAAATCATTTGCTCAAATATAAGAACTATTAAGTGTGTTAGCGCGTTATTAGGATTAGTATTAAAATAATCACCTTAAACAAAAGTGAAAAAAAAATAATTCTGCACAGTGCAGCAAATGATGATGACTCCAAACATGAGATTATAGGATTATTAATTTTAATATCACTTTAGAACATACAGTTTATCTGATCTATCTGAAAACTGTTAGAACTGTTCCAAAACTCAGATAAAATGTATGACAGAAATGAGAACTATTTAATTAAAGGCCATCTGACATAAATACACCCACCTCCACAAAACATTCTTTATAAAAAGTGTTAATAACTTTAAAAGGCTTTTTTTACACAAGAAGGAGTCAATGTACAGATCCCATTGTACGGGAGCTTACATCACCATCTTCTGCTGAGATCTGAGGTCCAACACAAAAACTGAAGCACGTAGCTCGTATTGCTGGAAAGCAGAATTTATTTCTGGTTTTTTTTTTATGGCATAGTTCATCAGAGTATTATGAAGCTAGAGGGAACTGTCAAAACAGTGAGTGGAATGCGGTACTGAAACCCATACAGCAATAATGGAGAAAACAGAGATGTTTTTCTTCAAATAGATAGTGCATACTCTTTGTCACATAAGGGGAAATCTGAGGTCTGGTTCCTAGTCCTAGGCAGTTTTGGAGTCCCGGGTGTTGTAGTACCCCTTAACATACTCTTTGACAAACTACATTCTCTTAATTGAACATAATATGTTTAGGTGTATAAAAGAATGAAAGAAGAAAAGATTATTGGGAATTTAATATATAAAAATTACTATGCAATCAAGTAGCACTCCATATCCTATGTTCCTTCAAACATCTACCAGAGAAATGTTAAAATTAAAAAACCAGAAAAATTCAGCATTCAGGTCTCCCTCATGCCTCTTACAATGCTATGAGAGTTCCAGTAAAAAACCATGAAACGCTTCATTAAAAAAAAGCAAAAGTTATACAATTTTCATTCAAAGAATGTTTTCATTATACATTGCCATGCTACTTCCTACTTTTCTTCAGTTCTTTTTAGGCCAAAAAGATTTAATTTTCTCAGTTGACACATGAAGGGAGCTAGCTTGTCACTGAATGGGCGAGGTGAATCTCCAGGGAAGGAAATGAAATTATGTTGAGTAACATTGTTTACTTTATTTGTAATAAATATAAAGGCTTATGACGGCAAAGGACATGTGTAAAGATTGAGTATGAATGATAAAAGACATAAAAAATATAGCTGGGATACACACTGAGCCACTGTTTTTCCCCAGTTGCTATAGTAATGTTTGGCAACTTTGTTAGTTATTCCAGCAAGCTCTCTTATTCTACATCCCCGGGAGATTTGTCAGTTCAGGAAGACTGAGAACAATAAGCCTGCCTCAGATCTGGAGACAGACCTCATTAGTTTTGAGGATTAGAAACAATACCTAGCACAGATACGGGTAATCAGCATACAAGCATGGAGGGGAATCCCAGGATGCTTATAAAGAGGCCACCCAGCCTAGATATTGCATTGCTCTTTGGCAGTTCAAAGACAGATGGTTTTAAGACTGGTGGACTACCCTACTGAAATTGTCATCCCAATAAAAGCTGTTCATGTTGAAGCTTAGACTAAACAAACTCAAAGGCTTCTACAACTTTGAGGGAGTTATACTAATATTCAGAGAACCAAAAAAAAAGTAAGTACCAAAAGGTTATTTTTGTTACCAAATCAAGTCTTTGGACCAGTTTTACTCTGAGAAGTGCAACTTTGAGAGGACTTAAACAGTCACAGCTGTTTGTAGCTGTTGGTCCTTTCCTTTTGTCTTTTCCCTCTCAACTAAATCTTTGGTGTTTCTTTCCTGTTCTAGGAGGGCTGAGAAAGAAGCGGTACGCAGCACTGCCACCATTTTCCTGTCTGGCTTGTGGTGTAGATTTTTTTTTTCAAGAACCAAGTCTTTGGCTGATTCAGCAAGAATATCAGGTAATTTACATAAGAAAAGACATGTTTCAGTTCCTATATGCTGTAGAAAAGCATCCCTCTAATTTGAATCAAACTGCTGGAGACTTTGAAAGCTGAATACTAACAAAAGCTACAATGATAACAAAAGAGATCTTTTAATTCTTGATGGTTTTGATCTCATGACTGGGATCTTACAATTTTGGACTGTCTGCTAACGGCCATGTTCCCTAAATTTGTATTTTTTAAAGTTCCTTGGCAAATTGACAAGAAGATCAGTGAGGGAAAAGGGATTTTGAAATCTCTGCTGTCAGAGTCTGATGCAGTTTATTCCTTCCCCTAAAAACCTTCACTCTCTTTTAATATTGTTGTATGTGTGTACCCAGAACTGTCTGGAGTCCTAATAAATCTCTTGACAGTGTGTATGTATAATAATTGCACGATAACTATGAATTAATTAACACTGCACATGTGAAAAGGTGAGAATCATAGCATTCACAAATGACAATTTGTAAATAGATCTTTTTGTTCTTGAGAAGCATGTGCTCAGTGAGTAGGACAGTTGTAAGTTTGGTAAAACTTTGATTGTTTTGGGTTCCACCGTGAAGGGCCTAGCTAAAGGTTTAGGGAGCAGTTGAACTGAAACCAAAGATTTCAGATAGGCCATATGTTCCTTCTCAAGTGTGGTTAATGGTCACTCTGCAAAGGGAACTGTTCTTAAGAATACAAGTTATCAGTGAGCTAATTATAATAAAGTTTGTCAGGAACCGTGTCAGGAATGCAAAACTGATTTTAACTTGGACCTGTCCACTTTCATCTCTCCAATTTGGATCTGGTTTATGTGTGCTGGCCTTTTTGTCATGCACATTTTCTCATAAGGGATAGTCAGTCAAAGGGATTAATACAATTAAGAGTTTATGAAGTCTGATTTAAATTATAATTTTTTTTTCTCTTGCAATTATTTCAGGTGGATATGCTCCATGATATAGTTGCCAATAGCCAAAGGTGTTTTAGTATCAGTAAAAAGAAAAAAGACAGGAATGTGGGACTGGCCCTTCTGGTGGGGCAGCACAAACTTTGAAGTTTTATATTTTGTAAGATCACACAGAATTGCTGTGGTTGGAAAAGACCTTTAAGATCATCAAGTCCAACCATTATCCAACTCCACCACGACCAGTACTTCACTGTACCCTTGAGCACCATATCTGGACAACTTTTAAATACATCTAGGGATGGTGATACAACCACTTCCCTGGGCAGCCTGTCCCAGTCTTTAATAACACTTTTGGTATACAAGTTTTTCCTAACGTCCAACCTAAACCTCCCCTGGTCTAACTTGATGTCATTTCCTCTTGTCCTATCAGTTGTGACTTGTGAGAAGAGACCAGCATCCACCTCTCTACAGCCACCTTTCAGATAGTTGTAGAGAGTGATAAGGTCTCCCATCAGCTTCCTTTTTTTTTCAGACTAAATAAGCCCAGCTACCTCAGCCACTCCTTATAAAATATTGTCAGGAACCTTCACCAGCTTCAATGCCCTTCTTAAAATAAAGTGCTGGGGAGCAGACTATAGTCCTGATTCCTCCAGATTGGCATTTCTTAACCTGGGCATTGCTAGAAACAGCTCGTAGAGTACAAAACACCTCCTATTATCCCAGGCAACACTTACAGACTGAGGTGGGAAGGGTTTCTGAACCAACTGAAAGGAAGTAATCTTGGAAGAGGTTGATCAAGTCCCAGTGAATGCTTCAAAACAGTGAAGAAGCTGTGATGTTCTGTCTGAACAGCTTTGTTTTGTATGCTATGTTTTTTGAATCCCTCTTGCAAAATGATTATCCACTTCTTTTGATGAGGGCACACTCCTGCAGAGGGGGATGGTAAACCATTTCAGACCAAACCATCTTGCTGAGGTGGAATGGGCTTACGGCATTCTAGAAAACTTGAGGAACTACCATCAGTTTAGGAGGTCTGGTCAATTAGTTTGCAAATCTTATTTAAAAACCTTTGCCAGAGGATATTTAAGCCTGAAAATTCATACCAGACTGGAAGAAGAATAATTATGCTTTTGCAAATATTAGATGTCAGGCAATTTCACAAATATCAAATCAAATATGCTTCATAGGTATCCAAATTGCAGAGCGTTCAGTACTCCTGTGAGGATCCTCTAATGTGCTTTCTTCTTTATATGGACTAAGAGCAATCTCAGAGGATAAGCAACAGAGGGTGAACAAGTACAGAGATAAACATCCAATATTTAAAACTCAGACACATTTGAGGATTTTCAGTTAATTATAAATATACAAATTTTAAAATATTCCCTACCTGCACCTCTCCCCTCTGCTTCCCCATACTTTCATGTTCTCACCTGAACGAGTACCTGTGTTTAAAACTGGTACCATTTACAATCTTGGACTTCTTTCTGTCTTTGATCTGGCTGTATTAAAAAGCTTTTCCTTTCAGGATTTGCTTTCTGAAGTTGCAGAAGTTGAACAGATGTTGCATTTTTTCTTTATTTAAACACAAATGCCAATTACCTGCACATCTGCAGTCCATACTGCCTATTACCAGAGCCTGCTCTCACCCTGGCAATCAAGAGAGTGCAATGTAGCCCAAGGTAGAACACTTGTCTTTGAAGAAACTTAATTTACTCTCCAGAAAACATGCTAAGCCTGTAACTAAGATGTTCTAGGAATGCTGCTCAGAAAATATATTTGTTAATAGTTTACCAATTACATTAATGAAGATTTCCTGCATAACTGCCTTCCTTGTACTGACATTACGATGGCAAGAGTTAGATCATCTTGCTGACATGTCTAGAAATAAACATTTTTTTTTTTAAAAATCAGTCAGTTGTTGTGTCTACCTGCAGGATTGCATTACTTTACTGCCAGCAGTGGAGAGACAGTGGGAACAAAAGGCCCAAATGGGAAGGGGAGAAGACAACATCAATCAGTCATGAAATTGTTCTTCATGCTCTTTAAACACGGCCTCTGATACTGTCTGTTTGTATATAGCAACAAATTCATAACAAAAGCTATATATTATAATATTCATTATTTGTTTTTACCCACAGATGGTGTAAAAAAGGCCATACTCTTTGCAGCTCTTTTAACTGTAGCTAGATCTCATGATCTGAAAGGGAGGAAAAAAGAAGAGGGTTCGGTGTGCATTCAAGAAGTGAAAGACCTGCTACAGAAATGCACTGTAGGTAGGGGGATCTAAAAACCATATCGAGTCCTGACTAAGCAACACCAGTGTGTCCTGAGTTTCAGGAAAAAGCCTAACACGATATTGATCAAGTCCCTCTGCCTGCACCCAAGCTGAGGAATGTGAGCTATTTGATTTGAGTACACGTATTCCCTTCTGGTGGAGATGGAAGTGCAAAAAGAAATGAGAAGGGGAAGGTGGGAAGAAAGATGATGTGTGTGTCTGAATGTTGTCCTGACATGGGGCTGCGTACGGATGTACCTAGGAGCTCACCCAAACTGAGAAGCTTAGGGTGCTGCCCGAATCCTCTCATTTATGTAAAACTGCTCAGGTCCACTGAGTGGTTTGCTGACGGGGCTGAACAGAGACATCTCAACAGAAATGACTGCAAAAGAGGAGGGAGGAAATTAAGAGAGAGATATCAATTGCCTAAATTTGGTGCCCAACATTTGTCTTTATTTCAAATGTTTAGTTGTGCAGCCTTCTTAGTGTACTTGCATAAGATCCCCAAGTTATTGGTGAAGGAAACTTCTCAGAAGTTCTCCAGAGTCCAGCTGTAGACTTACAAATAGTACTAGTGATTTCAACCTTAGATTGCCAAAAAGAACTTGCTGTAAATTAGTGTAAATTTTAGATCTCTTCTAATATATGTTTGTTCCTAAAACAAAAAAAAACCCTAAAGTGTGGCAAGGTAGAATTCCATCATCAGACACAGCTACTAAACCTCCAATCATTCACAACACTGAATTGTAAAACCAACAAACCTTTTCCAAGCTGTCTTCTGAAATGTGATTTCTGCATGTTACACTGCCTGTTTAAAAAACAAACCCGGTTTGGTGACTGAATACTTCACATGCATTGAAATCAGGTTGCTCTGAAGTTTGTTAACACCTGTTTTGAAGGTGAGTATTATATGACTTGGAGAGTGTTGCAGGAAGCTGCAAAAGAAATGAGAGGTGGTCAGTTAAGGGAAGCATAAGGAACAGCTGGGAGCAATTAAACTAAGGCTGGAAGAAGATGTAGGAGAAAGGACAGAGAACTATTATGGATAATCAGAGCTGTCAAGGCTTTAGGTTGGGCATACTTGGTTGAAAGTATTCAGTATAGTTTGCTACATTTGGTGTAACTGAAATGGATTATTCTTCAATTTGTCTGAAGATTTTAGGAAGCCCGTATAATCTGGAAGGGTGTGCATTTGTTCAGTAGAGCTGAAGAAGATACAGAATGGGCTATGTGACTGAAAGGAGATTTTATGTTTTACTTAGGCTTTTCCCTGGAAAGGTGGTGACAGCAAATCCTCATTTTGTTGACCAACCTCATAGTGTTTGGATAGGGTGGAAATGTGCAGGAATGATATTATACCAATCCAGAATTAGAATCAAGTTAAGAAGCTAGGAAAATGCAGGAACAAATGTTCTTACAGAAAAAGTATGTGAAGAATTAGTTTTCATTTTAGTTCAGATGTACTTGAAATATATTATTTTTTTTAAATTGCATTTTGTTGTATTGTTAATTAGAAGCTTTATAACAGAACTCCAGTGCTTAAATTAGAAGAAATGTCATTGTAGGCTAAAAGATACAACCCTCTGAATAAGAAGCTTGAAATTGGTTTTCATTAATTTTAACATGAACTAAACATCAATTGCCTCTGCAAGTCTTGCCTGAAGCTTGGTTATCCTTGTCTTACACATTTTTTCCTCGAGTATATTAAACTATGTTTTAATTTTCTGGCAAGAGTCACCATTTTCCAGTTGTTGTTATTTTTCTATTGCTAACATTACCTGCTTTTTTGCTTTGTTTCCCTGCATGCCAGAAAAGCCTTAATTATATCAGGCTTTGAAGGAGAAAATCACAGACCCTGGATTTTGTGATGAATATACTGCTACATTGTAGCAGGTTTTTTCTTCCCTACTTCTTTTCTTCTTGATAAGAATGCCTGATCTCTAGATGCCCAACTGTGGTTTGATCCTATTGGCCCTAGAAAAGGCCTTTCCCATTGTGTTAACAATAAACTGGCGGATTTCAGTCAGAGCTTGTTCCATTGCCTTCTTCAGAGCTTTTCGGCTTTTGTTCCCAGACATCTGGCTATTGGCTTAATGAGAGAAACACTGGACTTACTGTCCTAGTAATCACAGGATGAACCACAGGAGACTTAAAAAATTGTTTTAGTGATGATGTAGTCCAGCTTTTCCTTTAGTGAATATTCACAGCCACCGAGAATCCATTTTTCTCATCCCCTTTTCCAATGTATTGCTTTATTTTGGCTAAGTTTATGTACTTCTTAGTGTTAGTTCCATAGTCCACCAGGTCTCAGATGTTTATTTCTCTGCAGTTTTACATGGGATACAGTGATGGCTCCAAGCTGTGATTTAAGCAGTATGATCCAACTGGATAATGTGATTTTTCTTTTTCTTTAGTAAATACATGGGCTTTTTACTCAATACTACATAAACTGCATCCAAGCAAAACTTAATTAGATGCTCTATCAGGAAAAAACTATGAGAAAAGAGGAATGGAGCACAGCTGGTTCTGTCAGCTGCTGCAGTTCTCAGACCTACAAAGGTAAGAGAAGTGTGACTGGCTTGTTTCCACCAAGGGAGTAAATAGGTGAACAAGAATGGATATTTCACTCAGTTTATCTTATCTAATATGACATGAGGAAAGGTAAGATTATTCAGTGGTAAGTCAACTTGAAAGTCATGTACTGGGTCTAAATCCCTTGCAATTTCAATATATCAACAGATTTCTGACCACAGAATTTCTGTGTGATGGACCTTTATTTATTTAAAATTATTTCTTAACACAAATATGTTTACTATACAGGTTTTTATTGTTTTGTTTTGTTTTTTTTATTGTTTTTATTGTTCATACAGTCCTAAACTGCGTTGTATTCTGGGGTGTCTTCGACCTTCTACTTTACATATTTTTACTACACTTAGATCTTCATGACTTTGTTTGAAAGAGCTGTTTATGTTGCAAACCTTCTCTTCCTCTCCTCCCCGGCACTCACACTGGCAGCTGCTACTTTGACTTTTTTCTTCTATGGGTACACATTATGGCTGCCATCCCTACATGGAAAGCTGTCATTTAGTTCTTGGTATGGGGTACCTGTTTAGGTTTGGTTGTGGAGTTTGAAATAAGCTACAGCTCACTAAACTTTCTTTAAGTCGACACTCTGCCTACTGATCAGACTATCAAAACCCAGAGAACTACTCAGGTTGCCTTTCTGTAGCAGTAATTTAAGATGGTGAAATACTATTAAGTTCAATAAGGTGCGATTAACACTCAAACATACAGAAGTGAGAAGTCCATAAAAAGGTGGTCTTGCACTTATTTATTATGTCTCACAGATATTTAAGTGGTTTGGAGAAAATGATTAGGGAGGTGGAAAATGGACTTCTTTAAACATTTCTAAAAAAGTCTCTAGCTGACATCCCATTTAACGGCCAAATACTGTACTCATATATAGTTGCAGCACAACAGTTGCTGAGATTTTCTATTTGTGGCCATGTGCGTTTATAATGCCAAGCATAATTTATATCCTTGCATTTTGTGTATTTAAGAGAAAATTAAGTTGACAAAGCCTATGAAAAAAACCTATCGAATTGTGTTTCTATGTTGGTAGAATAGCTCTTGAGGAGACAGAATGTTCCCAGAAGATGCTAAAACAAACATGCAAACAGAACTCTAAATTAGGACCAAGGCAAGAGTTCAAGTACTTTATTTTCTTTCTGAGACAGGCAGCTTAACTGTTTGCTTCAAAGATACAGATCAAATAAATCCATAAAGTTACATTGCCTTGCTGAATCACTGTCTGAAAGGTTATTCTAAATATGTTGGAATACAAGGTTGAGGTCCTATTCAGGGCAAGCTTTTCACTGTACAGATTAAAGACAAGGCTGCCCCTTATATATCAGTAGAAATAAACCAGAAATGTTTATACATGGAAGAAATAAATGTCCATATTAATGGACATGGCTTTGACTTTATCAATGGTCTTAAGGAATTTTTTATTATCAAAGGGTACGAGTATGGTTTTAGATGGTGTTGGCCGACAGCTTTGCAGAAGTAGCTCTTGAAAATGCAGTAACTACACTGCACATGCTTATCTACGCGTACATGCAAGTGCTTTGGAGAGAAGAGACTGTAGATTAAGTTCAGCACAGAAGTAGTTTTCATGATCTGCTTTAGAGTTTAGAGGTATATTAGCAATTTTAACCCTGTGATAATAAGCTTTACAAAAATAAATAGAAGCAAAATGTTTTAAAAAATATTGGAAAGTAATATGTCAGCCTACAAAGTCTAATATAATCTATCAAATAGTGATAAAACAGCTGCTAGCATGTTCACACTTCTCGTGTATGACCAAAAGCATATGTAGAATGATTAATCTGAGTCAGAGTCAGACTGTCTGGCAGAAAACTGAGAGCAGCTGGGCTGACCACAAAGAAGCTATTTCTCAAAACCTGGACTTTGTGCACAGCTTGTTGAGGGTCATGTACTCTTGCCTTTCTCAGTTGATTCTTGTGAAAGAATCAGCCCCGAACTGACCTAATTCAATGTCTGCGGTGGGAGGCTGCTGTCTCTGGGATATGTCTGGAATAAGCTACTGAAGGAAATGATTAATCCTGTCTGTAAACAGAATATTGTGTGACATAATTGATTTGTCAGAGCTTTTCTGTAGTAATGTGAGTTTGGGGCATAGCTGAGGACATAGCGGGAAGGCTGGAGTCACAGAAGATAATGGCAGGGGCTGGATGAAAGAACTGCCCATTGTAAGCGAAGATCAGGTTCATGACCATCTGATGAACCTGAAAGTGCACAAGTCCATGGGACCCAATGGGATACACCCACGGGTACTGAGGGAACTGGTGGACGAGGTTGCTAAACCACTCTCTATTATATTCCAAAAGTCATGGCAGTCTGGTGAAGTCCCCACTGACTGGAAAAGGGGAAATATAACCCCCATTTTCAAAAAGGGAAAGAAGGATGAACCAGGGAACTATAGACCAGTCAGTCTCACCTTTGTGCCTGGTGAGATCATGGAGCAGATCCTCCTGGAGGCACTGCTGAGGCAGAAGAATAATGAAGAGGTGATTGGGTGCAATCAACACCGCTTCACCAAGGGCAAATGGTGCCTGACAAACCTGGTGGCCTTCTATGAGAACATTACAACATCAATAGACAAGGGAAGAGCAACTGGTGTAATTTACCTGGACCTGAGCAAAGCCTTCGACACTGTCCCGCATGACATCCTGGTCTCCAAGCTGGTAAAACATAGGTTTGATGGATGGACAATTCGGTGGATAAAGAACTGTCTTGATGGCTGCACCCAAAGAGTGGCTGTCAATGGGTCCATGTCCGAGTGGAGGCTGGTGACAAGTGGAGTCCCTCAAGGATCAATGCTGGGACTGGTCTTGTTTAACATCTTCGTCAGCGACATGGACAGTGGCATTGAGTGCACCCTCATGAAGTTTGCCGACGACACCAAGCTGTGTGGGGCGGCCGACATGCTGGAGGGAAGGGATGCCATCCAGAGGGACCTTGACAGGCTGGGGAGGTGGGCCCATGCCAAACTCATGAAGTTCAACAAGGCCAAGCGCAAGGTCCTGCACCTGGATTTGGGCAATCCCAAGCACCCACATAGGCTGGGCAGTGACTGGTTTGAGAGCAGCCCTGGAGAAAAGGACTTGGGGGTGCTGGTGGATGAGAAGCTCAACATGAGCCATCAGTGCACGCTTGCAGCCCAGAAGGCCTTAGCCTTATCTTAGGCTGCATCAAGAGAGGCGTGGCCAGCAGGTTGAGGGAGGTGATTCTCCCCCTCTACTCCACTCTCGTGAGACCCCACCTGGAGTACTGCGTCCAGTTCTGGAGCCCCTATTACAAGAAAGATGTGGACATGCTGGAACATGTCCAGAGAAGAGCGACGAGGATGATGAGAGGGCTGGAGCACCTGTTCTATGAAGACAGACTGACAGAGTTGGGGTTATTCAGTCTGGAGAAGAGAAGGCTGCGAGGAGACCTTATTGTGGCCTTCCAGTATCTGAAGGGGGCCTACAAGAAAGCTGGGGAGGGACTTTTTAGGACGTTGGGTAGTTCTAGGACTAGAGGGAATGGATTAAAACTGAAGATGGGTCGGTGTAGATTGGACATTAGGAAAAAATTCTTCCCCATGAGGGCAGTGAACCACTGGAACAGGTTGCCCAGAGAAGTGGTGGAAGCCCCATCCTTGGAAGCTTTTAAGGCCAAGCTGGATGGGGCTCTGGGCAACCTGACCTAGTGGGAGGTGTCCCTGCCCATGGCAGGGGGGTTAGAACTAGATGATCTTAAAGGTCCCTTCCAACCCTCACAATTCTATGATTCTATGATTCTAAGGTTCTGTAAAACATTGCTGTATGAGTGGAAGGTGATTATGGTAAGTGTTGGTGCTTCTTCCAGCAAAACCGCCAGTGCTCCCAAATTACATCACAGTGTCTTAGAACAAATCTCTCCACCCTGTCCATGATGCTTTCAGTTTAGCTGTGCTAACTACAAGCAAAAAGATGAACATTCAAATGGAGGGGTAATAATATCTTCTAACCCAAAAATTCATCTGTCAATGCTCTCACAAAGGATTTCCACGTAAAAAATGTATCTATAGTTTGGGACAAATGAAAAGCAAACTAAATATATTTCCCCCTGTTTTGAAATGAAAATAAGTATTACCAGGAAGTTACAATTAATTTGATTTATTTTAATTGGTGTTTGAAGGAATGCTTTTTACAGATAATAAACCTAGTCCTTGTACTTTCTTTTTAGGAACATATGCCATAGCCCTTGTGTATTTTAAAGTAAAGATTTCCTAACAAGTTCCAAAACTTCTCAAGGGTTAGATTAACAGTGTGATGCCACCATTAGTACTGTCACAACTCTGAGAAGAGCCTGGTTCAGTCTCCTGTGTACCCTCCCTTTAGGTGGTTGTAGACAGCAGTGAGATCTCTTGGCTGTCTCTTTGCTGGGCTGAACAAGTCCAGATCTCCTGGCCTCTCCTCACATGACAAAGCTTCAGACCCTGGATTGCTGGCCCTCTGCCTACTGAACTCACTCCAGTTTAGAAAGGACCCTCCTTCACTGGGAAGCCCAAAACCAGACTCAGGATTCTGGATGTGGTATCACCAGTGCTAAAGAGAAGGCAAATATCACATCCCTTGACCCGCTAGTAATAGTCTTCTTGATGCAAGCCAAATATGCCTGGCCTCCTTCCCTGCAAGGGTGTATTGCTGGGTCATGTTCAGCTTGTTGTGCACCAGGATCCCCACGTCTTTTTCTACAAAGTCACAGTCTGGACTCCAACCTGGACTGATGCATGGGATTATTGTGGCCTATTCTGCTTTTTGCGTTGTTGAATTTCATTAAGTTCCTCCTGGCCCATTTCTTCAGTCCATATAGGCTCTCTGAATGTGACCCAGCAGGCTGGCATGTGACTACTGCCTAAACTTGATATGGTCCACAGCTTGCTGGAGTACATTCTTTAATGTTACCTAGGTCATTAACAAAGTTAAGCAATATCAGCTCTAGAAAGTGTCTCAAAATATGTCTACATGGTTAAGAAAACTGTATTTTGTTGTTTTTTCTTTTTATCTTATTCCCACTGTACTTCTAAAGGTTTTGATTTTATGTTATTTGCTGAGGATTTTATGAAGGTGAGACTTCACAGAGTAAAAAACTGCAGTTATGTGCCCTCTTCTTCCCAACTGCCCATGACTATAAATATGGCAGTGAATTTATTTAGCTGCTATTGTGTATTTTTAAAATGTGGTTAACGTTTCCAAAGCACTGTGAAGTGCTGTACTGAAAAACTGCCAAATATCATTAAATAAAGATTTGTGCTTCTGGAATTTAAAAGTAAAAGCCTAATGTCTCAGTTATGATAAAAGCAAAATCCCAGTTAAAGAACTGTGTTTATGAACATAACTCCAATTCTAAATGCATCATTGTCAGAAAACCCTCCATCTTCCCTCTTATGATGGTCCTAATAAAACATTCTCTCACCCATCCCGGACATTTAACTGCTTCATGAGCATTTGCTTCTGATGACCTTCACAAACAAGCTCAGGCCTGATAGCCAGTAGAGATAGGCCTACTGTAGAAGTTCCCTTGATCTTGAGCAGTCCTCATGATATGGCCAGAAATCTGCAGCTTTTGAGGACAGCCTCAAACTGTATTTTTCCCTTTCTAAGCAGAACACACAAACAGAGCTTAGGTGTGCTGATAGACTGTCAGTAAGAGTTCAGTCTCAAAAAGGAGTTGTGGTCCTAGTCAGTATTAGCAAGACCTTACCTTCCTGTAAAGTAGGAGCTCATGGCTTAGAATGGTTTTATATTTGATTTTGGTATTAATGACACTGAGTGTTATTTGCTGAGTAGTATTGGTATCTATGATGAATTACTGGCTTTCATGACAATTGATAAGGGAATGATAAAAATATCGTAGTTTTTCTTCTTCACACAATGTCATGTGGTAAACCTCAAAGTAACTGGCAATGTCCTCAGATTATAGGTCATCTTGGCGTGATGACGTTTCTCTGACAGGGTCTGTTAAGTAACATGTAACAACACTAAGCAGCTCTATTTCAACCCCAGAAATGTAAAAATGGAAAAAGTGTGTCACATCATTGAATATTTGTTGTTTCCAAGGAAGAGGCACGTGTTTTGTGACAAGCTTAATGATGAACTCAATGAGAATTAGCTGCAGTTATCTGGATGTAAATGATGAGCTCTATGAAGAGCCCTTTTTTGTGAGAGGTACTGTAGCTGACCTAACTGACACATGAATCACAGATGCCTGTGGTAGGAGAAAGAATGACTGCACTGCGGGTGATGTTTAATCAACTCTAATAAATCATTCTTTCAACAGTTTTCTTTAGTGAGTTTTAAATTTGTAAAGGACAATGGCAAATGACCTGCATTTCTACTTCTGCACTCTGAAAGGTGAGTTTCTGATAATTCCTGAGGGCTGATGTGTAAAGCATAAAAGCCACTTGTTCTATTTTTCCATTAAACTTGTCAGAGCTTCCATCTCTCTTTAGTGATCTGACAAAATAGTTTTTTGAGTTCACTGGAGAATGCACTCTGGAAGGCTTCCTTAGCATCAACTTGATGTGCAGGACAGTGGGGGGGTGCCTGTGTGACCTCTGTATGACCTGGTCAATGTGGAAGTGTTCGTCTCTGTATGTGACAGACTACACCTGTAACTTACATGGTAGATAATTTATCATAGACTCATTTGAACACAGTAGAGAATGGATTGAGACCTTTTCCGTCATTGCTGAGAACTTGAGTTTGTAACTGTGAGTGTGGTCATAAGGTAAGTTAGCCAAAGCCCCTTCCAAATTTTGTTCTATTTCTGCTGGTCACAGGACTAGAAAAAAAAAAAAAAAAAGAAGAACTTGCTTTTCATAGGTCCACTGAAAAAAAGAAAGTTCCCTTCTTGTTTATGAAAGCTGTGGGACAAGTGGAAAATAAATGTGCATGCACACTTACTGATCTTTCCAGTTTACAAAATAAGGAAATCTATGTGGTATCTTAGCTAGCTTGGATTATGATTTATAGGGGAAAATGCATTGAAAGTTGTTACAGCGCTTTGTTGCATCCACTTGTCACCCAGGGGCTGTTGTGACAGTATAACAGACAATAAAATGAAATATAGCATAGTTATATGGGATAAAGGACTTTGCCTCTTAGATAGGCATTTTTTTGTTGTTGTTGTTTTTGTTGGCCAAAGATTACTCCTTTTAATACCTGTTTTATGTGGCAAGTCTTTAGATTTGATATCATCTTTTCATGACTAAACTGCTACATCAGTTTAACGTAAGGAGGTTTTGCTGTTAATACTGATTGATGCATTACTGTTATTTTCCTATATTTCATTTGCTCCATTTTACTTTTCTGTTACTATGCTTGTCACTCTTAAAACATGGCCTGAATGTTTAATGTTTGATATTCAGAGAAATTACATATATTCCTTTGGTTCAGTACTTATAAGGATTATTCTGATAAATAAAGCTGGAGCTAGCTACAACAGACCCATTTATTTTCTGCCTTATTCTGCTACTTTTTACTGGGCTTATTTTTCTGTTAATACACCCTTCTTTTGTTGCTTCCTCCATGCCCTTGTATTTGGAAAGATTTCATCCAGCTGTTACTAGTTATATTCACCTTAGTTCCCACCAGGGATATTGTGAAGGACAAT
Organism: Baryphthengus martii; assembly: GCA_013396935.1. Taxonomy (NCBI): domain Eukaryota; kingdom Metazoa; phylum Chordata; class Aves; order Coraciiformes; family Momotidae; genus Baryphthengus; species Baryphthengus martii. Next base: position 197,869 of record VWZK01007664.1, on the reverse strand, counting down.
CTATTTCTGTTTTATCCAATCTTACAATAGAGTAAAAGTAATCCTTCTTAACCCAGCAGTTCCTCCTGGAAGAGAATAATTGAGAGTTATTCTTGACTGTTTCCATTCTATGTAATTTTAAAATTCCCATCTGGCCACATACAATGAGAAGCAAAAAGTAGGTATGTTTGAAAGGTTTCCCAGTTGCCTGATAAAATGTATGAATTGCCTTCTCCAGAGTGCCTATGGAAACTTGGTGCAAAAGGAGTGCTCAGGTCTTTTGATCAGAGATGGACCATGATAAACTTCCACCCCTATCAAGGGACTCACCACCCCTTGGCTTGCCATTGTCGCAGGCTCTGAGTGTCCAGCAGCAGCTCTGCAAATCCACGTCTCTACTGCTCCTCAGGAGAGAGGTGATTCCCACCAGGGCCAGTGTTTGAAATCATGATGTTATTGGTGATATCTGTGAACGAGCTAAATTTATTTTTTCCCATGTTTAAAGCAAATTGCTCTGAATATTACATTACAATCAGTAATGCTGATTAATAATCCTGGCTGTGTACCACCATGCTGAAACAGGTTCTATGTAGTTTTTGGAGGGAATCTCGCAGCTGAATCTGTACCATGTTGTCCATACTTCAGTCTTGAGAGGAGAGGAGCTAACAACACCTGTAAGGTGCCTGTTGAATGAACATCTACAGAAGCAGCCTTTCCTCTGGAAAAGCTGCACCCCAACAAAACAGTGTCTGACACAGGACTAGTTGATATAGTCACATAGTGACTATTGTCTTCTGCTGCAGCTAGAAATGAATTGTCTGGATTTCCCAGCTGAGCAACATACCTGTAGATAGAGCTCTTTTCGCATCTTTGAACCAAAGATTATGTAATTATACTATGTCATATGAAAATCGCTTCAGCAAGAAATGCAGCACTTTTCTAGATTCCAATAATACACACATAACTAGTGCTTAGGAACTTCCTGAGGAAGTTTAAATCTTTAATCCAAGCTGGATAAAGACAGTTGAAGCTGGGTTCATTTTATTTTTCACTTTCCTGGTGACCATGTTCCCTGCTGAGCTCTCACATCAGAAAAGCAATAATGTACAAATATCCTTCTGTCAAGACTTGTTTGCTTAGTGGAGTGCTTAAATATCTTGGTAGAGATTTCACAGCTTTAAATCCCAGGGTGGTGGAGACACTTGCTGCTTTCCTGCCCTTAATTAATTGTTTTGAAGTGAGGTGTGTGGCTTAGCCTATAACTTACCTCGCAATATTTCCTTTTTGATAACTGAGACACTCCCTACTCAGTCCAATGGCTTCTGTGAACCCTGAATTTTTGCTCATGCAACCTCTTTGTGCCTCCTAAAGGGGACCCTATTGTGGTTCCTCAGAACAGTGAGATCCTTGCAAACACAGGCTTTATAAACCTTGATAAGGTGTCTGGAACCAAACAACGGTGTCAGGGGTATGTTTTTTCATCACATCCTTTGCAGATGGCAGGCTATTTAGCAGTCTTTACCACTGTACTGTCTGTTGGATATCATGCTTAAAACTAGATGCTAGATGGTATATTCTTGGTTTAGATGGTAAAAGGTGTAAGACAGTAAGGTGCCTACTAGCTACATTTCCTTGGTGTGAGTTCTCTGGTACAGAGTGCAAATTCCAGCCTGCGGAACACACCCATGGTGTGTGTGAATGGTATAACAGGGACCTGAACTTGTTTCCCTCCCACAAGGGAACAATGGCAATAGTTTCTATACCAGGTATGCAGCAGACTACCTCAGTCCCTGGGCAAAAGGGAAGCATGGTGGGAATCTTGTTCAGACTAAATTCCTCTTTAATAGTTCTGGCAAGTCTCTATTACTCGTTTAGCTATCTGACTGTAGTTGTAGCTGCATTTCTGCCCTTGACCATCGTTTTTTTGTCACACAGAGTGACTTTAATTTCTGTAATGAGAATGAATTAGATGCCCATAGAGAGCAATATCCTAGCCTTGTGTTCTGACTGAGTCTTTTCTCTGTAGTCAACAGCCCTGTTTGCTTTCTGACAGGAAATCTCTGTTTTCCAGAAACAGCTCTGTGGAAATCAGTAGGGGTCGCTTAGGGAGAGAGAGGCAGCTGGGTTCAGTACACTTCCCATCTCTGTGCCTGCCAGCAGCATGTCAACAGGAGGATCAGACGAGTGTTAATTAATCCAGTAAATAAGTATCACTGCTTTTCTAAAGCAGCACACTCTAAATGTACAGTGACCCTGAGTTCATGGGGTACATCCCTGCCTCAGAAGTGAGGGAAACGTGATTGGATTCATAGAATCATAGAATGCCCCAGGTTGGAAGGGAACTCCAAAGGTCATCTAGTACAACTCCCGTGCAGTAAGCAGGGACATCTTCAACTACACCAGGTTTCTCAGAGCCTCATCAAGCCTGACCATGAATGTTTCCAGGGATGGGGCCTCCACCACCTCCCTGGGCAACCTGTTGTTCCACCACCCTTGTGGTAACTTCTTCCTAATGTCCAATCTAAATCTACCCTTCTCTGGTTTAAAAGCATTGCCCTTCATCCTATTGCTGTATGCCCTTGTAAACAGTCCCTCTCCAGCTTTCTTGTAGGCTTTCATGTAACTGTAAAGATTTATAAAGTTTTGTGGTTAGTGTCAGGTTTGCGTTAGAGTGGCCATGGGCCAAGAGGCCACTGCGCTGTGCTGTCTAGTGGGGTCTGGTGGGAAGGGCTGCTTGGGTGCCATGGCCAGCCCTCTGCTTCCTACTTGACATGCACAGAGAGCAGAAATCCCACTAAACTCCTCTTCTGAAAAACCTTTTGGGCTTTGGCAGTTTGCCAAAAATATTAGACAAAAATAACCATGACTAATCCTGGCTAATTTGGGTTAGACTTTTCAGAGTTTGTCTCTGATCCCAGTGAGGAAACTGGAATCAGAGCTGCCTCTGTGGTGCCCTTACATCTATCTCCCACATAGCAAGACTTTAAACAAAATCGCCCGTGATGATTTTTTTTTTCCCTAGGGATTTGCCATTTTCCATGCAGAGTGGATCATGCTCTCACAACAACCACTTGGGCCTCTCAGCACTGCTCGCTATGCAGCTCTGTGCTGAAAGCTCTTCTGAAGACCAAATTGGGAGCTTTACTCAGAAGTTGACCTTGTCAGGTTGGTCACCAGTGGTCTGCTATGACAGTGTTTTGCATGGATCAGTTTTCACAATTACTAATCTGATTCTTCCAAGATGGGGAATTATTTCTGTTTTACAGTTGAGGAACTGAAATATGTACCCAACATAAAATTCTTACAATTTGTTGTCACCGAGCACATGTGAACCACACATTTGCCCTGTTGGAAATGTATCTGCAATTCCGTAATGCTGAAGAGATACAACTGGGACAAGTTGATTTTTGTGCGGATGGTAGGAGACATCTCCATGAAAGAAAGTTTTCTTTTTTTTGTTGTCAGTTAGGTTCCTGAGCCAAAATCAAGTGCTGCACCTAAACTCCTCAAAGAAAAGGTTCAAGGTTCTTTAGTATAGGACAAACATTAAATTTTTTCCTGTGTTTTGTTTTGTGAAATATAAGACGTCTTTGACTGAAATCTTCTGGGGATGAAAAGGAAAAAGTGGAAGAGGAAAGCAGCAGCTAGCCTGAGAAAGTTTGGCACAGAGCTTGGCTCAAAGTATTTAACTTTGACAGTATATTATAGACAAGTGAAAACATGCTTTAAATTGAAGATCTTGGTAATAGACATTGTTGTTGTCACTCCCACCACTCCCCAATCAGTTGGCGTGGGTTTACTTTCCGGTGAGTACCTGTGGTGTCTGTTTAGGTTTGGTTGTGGAGCTTGAAATAAGTTGGAGTATCACCAGCTGAAAACCAGCTGTGCTTTTCTGGAAAGGCACTACTGTTAGTAGTTAAGATTCCAATAAAATTTTTATAGCAATTAAAAAAGCTAACAAGGAATTAGAGGGTTAATGTGAGAAAGCCAGGAAATTAAAGAGTTAAAGGTTAAAGAAATGCAAATGTTTAAAAACATTGGAATTCGAAGTTACGGTTACCCAACTTGTCACTTCTCCAAGGCTGTCATGTGTGAACAGGCTGGCCCCCAACAGGAGACTGGTGTCCTAAGCTTTGCCCTCTGTCTTTGGCTCACAAAGCACGTGCTAGGCTATCATTTCTGTTACAGATTTCTTACCAATTTTTCTACTATTTGAGCTAAGTCCTATTCCTCATACTAGTAGCCTTTTATGGCCATCTCCTTTCGGAACCAGGAATTTCTACTCAGATTGCTGTCCTTCCAATTGAGATGTTTGATTAAGGACTTGATTCGTTTTCTTTGTAAGTAAACTCAAGAAATAAGTAGTCCTTTTTTTTTTTTTTTTTTTTTTTTTTTTCCTTTGGGAAACAAGAACAACAGAAAAATGTAATTTAGCAGAACTGGATAAAGTGTTTACCTTATTTTGCACTGTATGTTCTTTTCAAAATCCTGGGAAGCTGCGCTCAGATGGAGGAGTTCTTTTTTTTTATTTATTTGCTACGTAGTCCAGCAAAAGCTAATCCAAAGTCTAAGGGGAAGATACAGATGGTCGAATGAGGATCTTCATCCAGGAACAATGAGGATAAGGTTACCTGAGGTACATCTGTGCTACAAATGTACTCTAAACTGAGCACTGGGGTTCAAATGTGAGCAACTATCTCAAGCTATTTGGATTTTGTTACTTCCAGCTGGGCCAATCCTCTATTTAATAAGTCACCCAGGAGATTTCTGAGGCTAGGCCATTGTGTCAGACTGAGCTCAACTCACAGCAAACTGCTCTCCTGGTCACAAGTGGAAATTACAGGAATGTACCTGAGGACAATTAGGAAGTGAGGTGCTGGGCATAATCTAACAGGTAACGAGAGAGACCACTGAGATACTGAGGTGAAACATTGAAACCCCCAAAAAACTTGCTCAATTGTTTCTTCTTTTTGCTAGATAATTTCCTTCTTTACTTAGTTCTTCAAAGGCCATGCTCCTTTGCTTGCTCTGTAAGTGATCTTTGCTAAGAATTTTGGTGGTTGCCTTCGTATCTGTGCCCAGGCTGCAGACAGGAGGCGAGTATTTCTGTGTTGTTTTAATGTGATTCATTCTCAAAACCTCACATAGACTTTGCAAGAAAGGGATTCGTGGCTTCCATTTTTCAGAGATGTGGTGGTAACTTGTGTGCAGTAACTTAGCAATTCAGTCAGTGTTAAAAAAAATGTGCAGTGACTCAGGTGAGCACCTACAGTCTTGAATATCTTACTGGAGAGGACAGCAAAAAAATGTACAGCAGAGACACAAGCTGATAAAATTAGATATTGAATTATATTCAAAACAGAGACAAGTTGTGTTAACTTGGATGTAATCCTGTGCAAGGGGAGTTCTTCTGACACTGAATTAGTTTTTGCAGAGCAAAACTGCAAAACTAGCCATTGTGCATATCTGTGCAACTGTGCTGTAGAGATACTTCTATCTGGACACATTTTCGAGTCCCAGTAAAGACTTGGGTGAAAAATGCAGGATGAAAGTCTGCAGAAATGTTTAAATGGACAATATTGGATAAACATTCTCTCTAAGAAGCTAAGAAAAACTTAGTGATTCAGGCCAAATCTGGTATCTCTAGATCCTCCACTGCAGCTTTGTATTGCAAACTGGATGATATTCTTGTGCTACATCCTTGTGTACAGCCATATCCATCCTCCAAACATCTTACCTCTTTTTTACCTGGTAAACTGAATATGATGAACTGAAACTTCTGTTTGGAAGTACTAGTCTAGAAACGAGTGAGGTATTTTGTACTTGGGTTTAAGTTGCCAGGTTTCCTGTGACTCAGTCCATTCAAATTTTGGCAATTTGAAGGCGAACAAGCATGCACGCACACATACACGTTTTCTTTCAGATATTATTAACAAGAATGTAGAGGATTTATTGCAGCATTCCTGCCTGATGAGTAAACAAGTTTGTTCTGGCTATAGGCTTGAAACCCATCCAACTTTTTTGTGTATAGAAATGATCTCCCAGCTTCTGCTTAGGCAGTCATTTAACATCACTTTCCTTCAGCTATTGATATCTGTCATTGTATAAATGTCAGTGGTTTTTTCACTTGTCTTCCTAAAATGCAATACATTGCTCGACATCCATTCTATTAAATCAAAGGAGATTCATAACAACTTTGACCAGGTGCTGAAATTGCTGATCAACTCAGTGGGCTATAAGAAGTACCTTCCCTCTCGTGATGGGGTTCATGAAGTATCTAAAACCACAGGTCCAGAAAGCCTTGCAAACCCTTACCACTCCCCTCCTAACGCTCCTGTGGTTGTACTGAGACACTCTTACCATGAGGAAAGCCTGGAACGATATCCACTGGTAGAGTACAAGAACCAGTTGAAATTACATGTGCTGCGATACTGCAGAAAAACGACACTGTGATGTGACACCCACTTCACTGATATGGCCAGACTATGCCCTAGATCTTCCCTGGTGTAGATGATTGACACATTTTCTCTCCAGAAAACCAGGGAACAAGGAGAGACAATGAAGGATGTCACGGTTTCATCCTATGCACGAGTCATGAGTCTGGAGCATGTGCTTCTGCCTGTGAAATGCAGGGAAGTGAACCTGGGTTCCAGTGTTATTGCTGCTCTGAGTTGCCTCCTACAACATCTACTGAAAACATGCCTGGATTTTAAAAGCAGTAGTCCAGAAAATGGTTGATACACGGCTTTCAGTCTATGAACTTATCTCAGAGTGAAAAATGTGATGTTTATAATTCTGGGTAGAGAAGGGTCACTTGGTTACAATACTGCAGGGCTTGTCTTCCTATTTTAAGCATGTTATTTCTGAGTTCTCTAGAAATTAGGCAGTCGTCAAAGAACTTAAACTTTAGCCTTAAGCACTGAGGGAGGTAATAGGGCACCTATTTCACTCCTCAGAAGTTAGTCTCAAATGGCAGCCTCCCTCCCAATTCCCTGGGATGCCTATGAGTACAGTGGACATGTGACCAGGGAGTTGGAGACATCCCTGCACCTTAGGATAATTATGAGCATAACAAAAGCAACGTGATTACCTTAAAGCTGGGCAGCTAATACACAGGGAAGAACTAGATATATTTTAAAATATAACAGTACAACGTTCAAGGAAAGCACATGACGTTAAAGAAAAATCACTTAAAACCAAATCTCTCAGACTTCCATCCTCTGAAGTTTGTTAAAGAAAATTGAATTGCACTGGAGTCTGTGCCTTGTTCATCCTTCAGTGAATCAAATGTTTGCAACAAAGGCTGAAGCTGACCATTTGGTTCATTTTGCCCAGTGCTTTACTATCCCAGGTGATTGTGTTGTGTAAGCCATTTAACATAGTGATCAAGCTTTGTTTTAAAAATGAGGCATTGCTGTTCCACTCTTGATTCTGGAGTGAGAGTCTCCTGGAGCATGCCTGCTCAGCAGCAGCCACAGCCTTCTAATTTCCAGTTTTCAGTCCTGAGGATTTTACTTGCCTTTGTTCTTGAATCAAATGTAGTCCCTTGGCTTATAATAGCAATCCCATGACCTACAGTTCCCCACAGGCTCAATGTTTCTTCTTGCAGCCCTTCTTTATACCTACTCAAATTGGATTGCATCTACGTAAACATAGGTAATCCAAATTGTGCAGAGTTGTATTGGATTTGCCTGGCGAGGCTTTGGTAATGGAGGTGTTACATGGGTGGCTTCTGTGAGCAGCTGCTATAAGATTCCCCTATGTTCAACAAAGCCAACATCAGCTGGCTTCAAGATGGACCTGATGCTGGCCAAGGCTGTGCCAATCGATGGTGGTAGCATTTCTGTGATAACATGTTTAAGAAGGGGAGGAAAATCTACATCAGGAACGGCAGCAGAGAGAGGAGTGAGAATATATGAGAGAAACAACTCTGCAGACACCAATGTCAGTGAAGAAGGAAGGGAAGGAGGTCCTCCAGGCACCAGAGCAGAGATTCCTGTGTAGCCCATGCTGAAGACCATGGTGAGGCAGACTGACCCTCAGCAGCCCATGGATGTTAATGATGGAACAGATAGATATCCACCTTCAGTCCATGGAGAAATCCACACTAGAGCAGATGGATGCCTGAAGGAGTCTTTGATGCCATGGAAAGCCCATGCTGGAGCAGGCTCCTGCCAATACCTGTGGATCCATGTAGAGAGGATCCTGTGCTAGAGCAGGTTTGTTGGCACGACTGGGCTTCCCATGGGGAACTCACACTGGAACAGTTCCTGAAGAACTACAGCCTGCAGGAAGCACTCACATTGGAGAACTCTTTGGAGGACTGTCTCCCATGGAATAGACCCCGGGCTGGAACAGGGGAAGAGTGTGATGAGTCCTAAGGAATATCAGAGACAATGTGTGATGAATTGATCGCAACCCCCATTCCTCATTCCCATGTGCTGCTGAGGGGGAAAAGATAGAGAAGTTGGGACTCAAGTTAAGCCTGGGAAGAAGGAAGGAGTGGGGAGAAGATGTTTTTAAGATTTGATTTTGTTTCTCATTGTCCTGCTCTGATTTGATTAGCAATAAATTAAACTAATTTCCCCAAGTTAAGTCTGTTTTGAACATGATGGTAGTTGGTGGGTGATCTCTCCCTGTCCTTGTCTCAACCCATGAGCCTTTTGTTATATTTTCTCTCTCCATCCAGCTGAGGAGGAGAGTGGTAGAGTGGCTTTCTTGGACAACTGGCATCCAGTCGGGGGTCAACCCATCACAGGAGTATTATGTATTTATGTTTAGCCATTGGCAGTTGGTGATAGAGACTAGGAAATATCAGTCTGATATCTCATATAACTTTTATTCAAACTATTTATAGCAATCACATCTATTTCTTATTACCACTCTGAAGTGAAAATGCTCAGTTTCAAATTCGCCTGTAGCATATTTGTTGCAAGAGAAATAAATAAGTCTGTTGGTATTTCTAAAAATATAATTAGTTTATGAGTCAGAGAAGAATTTCATTTTCTTAAATGTTAAGGCTGGAAGACTGGGATTATCATGATCAGTGTCTCTGACCTGTGACTCTGTCATGTCTTAGGACTCTGCCTGGTAATTCTTGCGTCAGTTTGTAATTAAGCTGGAAGATTGTTCAGACAAGACTGAATAAAAGGCCGAAACCACATTCTTGCTATTTCACACAACACAAACAAAAGATATACCCCACAGACAAGCCTGCATCTGGTGATTCATCATTTTAATTTTAAAATTTAAGACAATTAACATTTACTAGAGGACTAATTTCTGATAACTCAATGTGCATTTTTGGAACGTCATATATAACTGTGAACCCTTATACGTACATGCGCGTGTGTGTGTATATATAAGGCAATGAAACATATTTCTATTTATGGGAATCCAACTCTTACCAAGAACCTGTATCAGCCATGCGAAATGTGAAAATAGAAGAGAAAGCAGATGAGATAAAATCAAACTCTATACTGCAGTAAAACTGCCACGAAGGAAGAAACTGAAAACCAAAAGTGAACACCACATAGAGCAAATGATCAATATTTTATTGACTGGAAAACAGACTGCTATGTACTTGTTGGTCGGTCATTATCCATACTGATTTTATGCCACTGCAGTTTGGCTCTGGCTTAGCTATGCACACACTTTTCTACCTAAAATAGCGGCTGTCTTCTGTATGAATAAAGCCCACTCAAGTCAGCCAAATAGCTCTATGCACTTAAGGTCAGAATTTGAAGGAGAATGTATGACTTACTTAAAGATGTGTGAGATAAGGACTAAACCAGTCCTGAGCAGTGCAGACTTTGCCATTCTTAATATCACTGCGCCACTCACAATGGCCCAGTATAGAATCACAGGATCATAGAATCACAGAATCATAGAATGGTAAGTGTTGGAAGGGACCTCTGGAGATCATCAAGTCCAACCCCTCTGCTAGAGCAGGATCACCTAGGGCAAGCCATGCAGGAACATGTCCAGGTGGGTTTTGAAAGCCTCCAGAGGAGACTTCACAACCTCTCTGGGCAGCCTGTTCCAGTGCTCTGTCACCCTCACAGTAAAGAGACTCTAATGTGAATCAGGCCACTGTGACACACAGTATGGAAGAAGGAGGAAGTACTTGTAACTAAGCTCTAGACAACCTTTAGTACTAGACATTTGATCACTGTAGCTCAGCAAGCAGATACAATACCTAGAAACGAATACCTTGTACAGTAAGGGAGGACTGCCTAGCTTGCAACGACAACATTACCGATTCTTAACATAATATTGACAAACGCGTGCAGCACATCACAAAATGAATTGGCTTTGGTTCTGAAGAGCTTACATTCTGCTATAGACAAGCAAGCATTTACAAGAAGAGGGGTAGACTATGAATCAAAGACTTAGCAAGATGGAAATGGTAAGGCCATTAACACGGCTTTGGTTGCTGGCAAAAGGGTTTTGATGGGAGGCAAAATACAAGGTTAAAGGGACAGTATTAGTTAACTTTAGTGGCTACCAATAAAAATATAGATTTTATGTGTGTATTTGAAGGTCTAGTGAAGACAATGGAGACAGAATCTTAAGGCATATTAGCTATGAGACAGTGTACATCAGCACTATCCAATCTCGAGCAATTCTCAGCTCTTATAGTGGCTCAAAATATGGGTTTATTTGTGTTCTAAAGCATTTATGCCTGAAAAATTAAGTACAGTTAACAAATTTTGGGAAAGGTCGTGCCACTCAGGTTTTTGGATGACTAAAAGCTATGTCTCTGAGGAGCAATCTCAGGAGTGGGAAATTGTTGTTTTCTTATTTTATTTTTTTTTATTGGGCCCTGGAATGGTCCTCTGACTCAGTACGCTGTATAAAAGCACCTGCTGCTCCCACTTCGTATCTGCTTTGTTAGCAGCTTTTTTTTTGCCAAAAGTATGGTGGAAGTTGTTATTTACAGGTTGTTCTCAAGCATGATATGATCCAATAGAAAAAAAGCACGTGCCCAGCTTTCCACACCAAGGTCTGCATCTGTGAAGCAGTGCTAACGCCTCATCATTAGTCATGTGCCATACAGACTTCTCACAGTCCTCCTTGTGAAAGCCTGACATGTAAATTTTTAAGCTTCTAACAGCAGAGTGCAGTGTGTTACAAGGAGAAACATACTGTAGTTAGTTTAAAAATATATACGAATCTATATTCTTAACCAGTATGCAGCCATTAAAATTTTTTTTATAAGTAATTGAGAAGTATGATAGAATTAAACTGCTCTTGGAAAGTTACTTGAATGACTGAATAACAGTTATATCTTTTATAGTTTTCTTACTGCAGAGTAATGAAGTACATCGTTACAGAGCAAGAATAATGCAGCTGTACAGCTCTCCACAGAACTATGAAGCAGAGCCACATTCGTGACAGAGGACATCATCCTGCTGAGTGAGGAATCCTTGGCCCACCAGTGAGACAGAGCATTTTGCACAGTTAAAGCACTCCCCATGCCACTGGCGCTCTTCAAATGAGATAAATTTGGCACCTCCGAGGGCTGAAAGAGATTATAAGAAAGAAGATGTGAATCCAGTATTTCTGGACATGGTTCGGAAATGCAAGAGTTTGTTTTCTGATGTCTGATCAGGTTGTCATTTTTATAGCAAACAGAAAAATGAACAAAATTCTATAGCCTGAAATATCTTTTGTTGGCTGAATTGAAAAAAACTTTTGAAGTAATTACAGTGAGAAATATTTTAAACAAAGCCACAAGACACTTGCTTGTTTTCATATCCCATTATGAATGCTGAACAGAATGCATTATCAGAATGACTATTCGTGTTTTCTGATCTTCCCTAAAAACTCTCATGAAAATCATTTGCAATGTGTTGATACATATAGTTTCTATACAACACTGACTGAAATTTAATTATTTCCACCTAATTTTCTTCACAATGGAGTCTTTAGAAAATTACCCAATCGTAGAGTTCTGGATACTGAAATAAAATACTGAGGGGTTTTTGAGTCTGGAGTTTTTTGAGATTTCATTTTTTTTTTGAAAAATCATGCTCATTTGATTGACTATTTATAATTTTCGTTGTCCACTAACATGCACAGCACACACCTGCAACGATCAGGTAGTGCTTTGCAACAGCTGAGTGCACACATAATAAAAGTATAATGCAGAACACCAGCATATGTTCTCAGAAAACTTCAGTAATCATAGACTAGTGACATATACATCTAATTATAAATCATGTAAGTACTCAAGGGTGCATGCAATAGAGTTTTGTGGCATTTGGCAAGTTTTCTAATTTGACAGGTGTACCTTACCAGCAGGCAGTTAATTTGTGTCCAGTTTGATCATGCTTGAATTTAAAAACAAAGCTGTAGATATTACAGACATGAGGCACTTGTGTGTGCTGTCCTGGGAACAGCCAAAACATGCCTTTTCTTATATTCTTAAGGGTGAATTTTAGAGGAGAAAGCACTAAAACAATGGAGGAACTCCTTTCTGCACATGAAACAACTCCTCAGCAGTTAGGGAACATGTGTGACCAGTATGTCCTAGCAAGATACGTTACACATGATAGTGCTTCTCTAGTAATAAACTCCTCCACTCTCTGATGAGACTATTTTTAATGCTGTTTTCTAAAATAAAGGTCTGCTTTGAGAGGAGAGTGATGATTCATCAGTGTCTAATCCCCTGTAGAAGATGAGACTCACCTGTAATAGGTTTCTTGCAAGCAGAACACTTCTTAGCATACCATTTGCTGAAACAGTCTACACAGTATGGTTGCTCATCCTTGGAAACAAACCTTTGTCCACACAGCTGGGTTTTACAGCCAGCACACACAAAGCACTCTTTATGCCAAGGCTGGTCATGGTAGGTCACTCCCCCAGAAGTTATTACCTAATGTATTGACAAAGAAGGACAGAGCAATGAAACAAAGGTGTGAATTCTGAAGAATTATCCAGTCCTTCATAAATCCTTTCACTTGTTTTTTTTCTCTTTCTATACACACAAGAGAAGAGAGTGTGGTCACATCTGGAATATCAATTTCACTAACTGTGGTTGATCTGAACATGCCACTGGTTTGTTATTCTTGATTTTCTATCACCGGATAACCTCATGGTTTGTAATAAACAGGTTAGCTTCTCATAAATTGTTTCTATTATACATGTGGATAAAGGTTTAGCATCAAGTATGCTCTCAGAAGACCAATTCTCAGTGATGGACAGTGGATGAGAGAACTGATGCTGAGATTATGGCTAATCTCCAACTGGAACCAGCATTTTGCTGTCTCACAACTGAAACAGTAATTTAAGTAGGAAGAAAGACATTACAGAACCTGAAGTGAGACAGATCTAACTGTCAAAAGAAGATGAAAAGGTGTTTATCGGTGTCATCAAACTTCTCATTCCCTGCAACTCACTCACAGCTATTTACTGGCTATGTCCAAAGAGAAATTTCCACTTGTTCTATGGCTTCTTTACTTGTGGTAAAGAGTTGGTTTCACAGAAGTTGTGAGAGACTGTACAGAGAAATTTCTGTGGAGCTGAATATGAGCTGTAAGATAGTATCACATACATGACAATGAATGAATGAATGCATACAGTTGGAACTGGAGAAGAAGCTGGAGACACTTAATTATGTAAAATTAGTGGCACCATCAAATTTCCCTGGGGAATAAAGTTTCAGGGAAATAAAGAATAATACTGGGAGGTATCAGGAAAAAAGAAAAAAAAAAAGTTTCTGATCCCCTTAGAATTCCAGTATTGGGTTACTTCTAACTCTCATTTGCTTTTCCACTAAATTTGCAAAATCTCTGGCACAAAATTCAGGACTCCAGTTTGGCAATTTAATCTCTTTTGGCTCCATCCTTATTTATAGGCACTGATGTAAGTTAAGTAATAAAATTTCTTTAGCTGTTATGTAGAGGGACTTTTTGCATTTCTAGAATTTTTAAGAAACATATCCTGATTATTTCACATGAGTTCTGCTAACCTCAATGCCTCTAATAAACACAAAGCAGAATTACTTTATCTGCCATGTGAGCATTTAATGCAAATTAAAGGCTAGATGTAGAGACAAAAGAATATAAATATACTTAATAAAGTTAAACTACTTAAGAAAAAAACAGACAGTAAATTTTTGTTAAATTAAAAGCTTTTGTTAGTGGTTTATGAATAAACATTAAACAACTACAGAAATTATAAGTTATATGAAGAAGTAAAAAAAAAATATATATATATTTTTGCTTCCAGAGTGATACAGGTACTAAAGCATAAGTTAAATTCCTCTATAAAAAGCATCTTAAAACATTTCCCCAGACAGTAGTGTTTTCATCAACCACAGACAGTTTTAAAACATGAGAAACTGAGGAAGGAATGAATTGATTAACTTGTATTTGTGGATAAAAAGAAATCATCCTCATTTGAAATCAAGCTTTCTAGTACCTACAGGGGAAGCATCATGTATAGAAGCAGTGGGACTCTTGACTAGTATTATTACAATTAAATAGAACTGAATCTGATTATTTCCTGATACATTTCAATACAAAAAGAGACAAGGCTGTGAATGCTTTGCTCAGCTTATGTGGCTTATTAAGCATGTGAATATGTCTGAAAAATGTTGGAAAGGGAGACATGTTTATAAAGGCAGGATCAGTGATTACCAGGAACAAAAGGGTTTACATAACTCTGAGCGAAAAATTCAACATTTGATAAAAATCATAATCAATAACAAAAGAACCCTGAAGTATTTGTTTTGGTCAGTAATTTTGTTTCAGATATAATCAGCCTTAGATTAATATAATAGATTAAACTAGAGGGACAGCAGACACTGTTGCAGTTGGCTTTCAGTGTCCGGTGCCAAAAGAAAGACTGCTCTTACTCTTAGTTCAGCAGACATTTTTCCCGATTCAGCCTCTTCTCCCATGAGCAATATTAAGGCAATTTTACCATTATATGTTCAATTACCTTTTTGCAAGAGTAGCAATGGTGAGCAAATTGCTTCTCAAAACAGGGCACACAGTAGTTCTCATTGTCTTTGGTGATCAATGGTTTTGTCCCCAATGGTTGCCGGCAATGCTGACAAACGAAACAGGATTCATGCCAGGAACTTCCCTTAAATTCCATTTTACGGGAACCTGCAAAAACCCAAAACATATAATTCCCACCCTGATATAGCCTTGTAACATAAATTTTAAATGTTGAGAGCACTCCTGTTTTTAATCTTTTATCTCGGTATTGGATTACCAAGAAAGTTGTTGGTAGCATCAGATTGTAAAGAGAGGAGACAGATGCTTTACTATCCTTTCCACAAGAAGGAGAGATTTGCTGATATAATGGTTTAATCCTGCACTACCTCTTTCCTGGACTGTAGGGCTGGTGAAGGGAGCAACTACTGGTTGTATTTAAGTATAAAATGTTTGAAGCTTCTCCTCAGTGATCAGAAGGCTGACTTCACTGTGTTGCCTACTGGGTCTTTTTGACACATTTCTAGCAAGCTAATGACAAAGAAGTTAATGATTTAAAAACTGGTCGGCTTTCTCATGCCACTTCAGTTCTCTGTTTGCAGAGAAGTCTACTGAAAATGAAAATCCCTCTGTTATTGACAAATTTCCTGATGTCCTTGCCCAAAGGTTCCCAAGCTAGTAGTCACAAGGCCATGGCAGATAGTTTACAGCTGGTTATTTGGCGTTATACGTGACATGTGATCTGTAAAAATGTTCAAGCATTGAAAGCAGTTCCCTGTTTCAAAAGGCAGGGACTCTTACAAGGATTCATAAACCCTGTCAGTGCTAGACCAGACATATCTGCCTGCCCTCTCTTCACTGCCGGGTGGGTACTACATACAGAGGAGAAGCAGTCACCTGAAAGTCAAGGATCTTGAGGCTTGGTTATTCAAGGCTGTGACTATAACTAAAAATGAAGTTCCATTTTCCACCAGGGAAATGTTGTCTTACCAGGCATAATGGTCTTCTGGCAATGGAAACATTTAGATGAATACTCATCAGAGTAGCATTCAGTACACAGCAAGACTTCATCCTTAGCAGCAAAAGGTTTCTCCACTAGTGAGCGACTACATTTGGCACACTTGAAGCACCTCTCATGCCAGTGGCGGCCTTTGTAGGCCAAATCCTTGGAGAAAGTAAATCCATGTTAATGAAGACAGTTCTTCACAGTATTTTTATCCCTCAGTTTCTCCCAGAAATAAAGTGAAAAACAGAGAGCATTGCAACTGTGACTTGAGGAGATGACACATGTATCTGATGGGAGGAGTCCTCAGACCTGATATAAGTACTCAGCATCACTGTGTCAGTGTATGTTGTGGGTCTCTTGCAGAGGCCATTAGGAGCTGCTTTGGCACAGGCAATTGTCCTTGCTTACGTAACACCAGAGATGATATGTGTTTATTGGGATAATAATTACATATTTTACAGTTTTATATTATTTATATTTTCCCCTCCAAGGGGAAACAAGTAATCAACTTTTTTTAATGTTCACAGGCCACCTGACAAGAAATGCATTCTCTACAGATTTTGAAATGAACCTCATGTGTTGTTTAACAATACTACTTTGTCTTCCAGTTATCTGGATGAAAAAATACTATAACACTAAGGAAAGATCACACTTTTGCAGAAAGCAAGCAATTAAAATCTCATTGAGAACAAAATGATTCTTAGGAAGATTATTAAAAAATCATTGCTTTTGTTTACACCTAACATAATTCCTCCTAAAAGCTTGGCAGAAAAATGTTTGTTTAAGACTCAGCAGGCTTAGAGGATGAAAAAGCTAACAGTAGATGTATGAGACCTCCACTAAGAATTGCAAAAAAGAACAAACAGAAGATTTTATTTTTCCAGGGTTAGAAAAACAAGGGAGGGGAAAATGCACCTTCAAGAAAAAAACCTGCCTTAATAAACAAGACTCTTCCAGGTCTCCTTTATAAGTAAGAAGCACAAACAATGTAACTTTTCTCCTTTGTCAGATCCCCACCCTTTAAAGTATTTAAAATGAAGTAAATACCACATTTCATTTCAGGAGGTGCTGAGCACTTACCACTTTCATTTGCTTTGGTTAGCACTCCGAACCTTGTATAAAGTAGGTTATTGCCCCAGAACAGTCTGAGTCAAAGACTGAGTAAGAAGGAGAGGAAGAGAACCAAGTTCTAGCACCTTGGCAAAGGTGGGAAAACGAGCCACCTGTAGCCACTTTTCTAGCTGACTCTGGATGGTTGCACTCCTTTCTTGTTACTCCTGCTTTTCCTCCCATTTTTTTCTTTCACTTAGTCCAAAATCATGACTTTTTATTAATGATCTCTGACACCAGTAGTCCTGCCACTTATTTATTTTTTTAATTTTAAATGAGAAATTAGTGAGTTTAGAGCACATTTCTCCAGGTGATCCTGATTGGTTCTATGTGTACAAGTTTGCTGTTGAAAGATGCTGATGAGCATTTGAGATGTGTCTTTATCCAAACCGACATTTTCCTCGGATGATTCTTTTACAGTACTGAGCTGTGCTTAGAGAATGTGCTTTGAAAACCATGAAGTGCTTTGGCCAGGGAGGCCTCCCAACAGGCTTATTTTAATAACTTTCTGACCTTTTATTTCAAAAGAATGTAGACAAAGGGAGAAGGTGAGCACTACATACTGTATTTGGCAAAACAAGGGCATTTTGATAAGTTTCATCTGAACTTAAAACGCGAAGTCAAGTGTGCAGGTTTTAAATTGAGGTGTGGGGTACTGGAAACGCTGTGAAAAACCACAGTGGAACTCATTATTAATTAAAGAGGAGAGGTGAAAGGAAAGCCAAGCTCAGAAACACTGCCACTAACATGCCATCTGCGAGATGAGCAAGGTAAGCATGGAATTAAGTTAAAATTGAAATACACTTAATTTCAAATGACAGAAGGAATAACATATAAATGATAAACATGTTTTCTTTCTTTTCAGCTTGGCATCTGCATGTCAACACCTATAAAAAGAATAATTTATACAATACTCTGAATATTTTTTTTCCAATGGGCATCTCTCAGTAATTTCAAAGTTTCATTCAACCTGATCCACTGAATTACACCAGCATCTTACTATTCCTCAAGCACTGTGCAAGCTCTGCAGCCAGCGAGTGACTGGAAGTGAAGGTTGAAGTGTAGGTGTTATCCACACATACACCACACCATCGACATACATTCGAGGTATATGTATGTGCAGATTTCCTGATCTTTGGCCCTGGAGCTTTCCTGGTCTGGGAAAACAGCACTATTTCCCTCCGCTGTGCATGGATATACAACGTCTATGCTTAGATCTCTTCACCAGTACAGGGATATACAGCAGGCTGGATATAGAATCTGCCATTAAAGAAATGAGATTTGTGTATAATTTAGTGAAGAAAAAGAAGTGAAAGCTAAATCTTTACCTTGGAATCGCACTCAATAGGTTGCTTGCACTCTTCACAGGAGTTGGCAAACAAGCTGTCATAACACGTAACACAATAAGCATTTTCTTCTCTTAATGTATACTTCTTTCCACGAAGAGACTGCAGGCAGTAATGACAGTCTGTCTGACTGCTGGTCATGCTGGTGGGGTTCTCCACGTGATCTGGAAAGGTGGAAAAATTATGTAGTTCAGTGGATGACCATTTGCTTTCTTGGATAATAAGTAATGACGATTTACCTGGGAAAGTTAGAACAGGCATTTCTTGGTCATTTACAGTACCCTGGATTTCTAAAGCAAGACTGTTCCATAACAAAATGGTAGTCTTTAACAACATATACTGTATATTGTGTTACCTACAGAACAGGGAGCAAGAGCGTTGCTTCAGCTCAGTCTTGTGGTACTTACACTGACAGGTCAGACATCCGAAAATGAAGCCATCTTCACATTCTCTATATACAACTACTGACCATGTGAGCATTATGTGCTGGATTTATCCAAAAATCAGGGAATGGAGATAGATAGAAGCAATAGTTCAAATATTAAACCAATTGCAGAGTTAAAAGGCTAAAGAGAAACAGCAGTGTGTAGTGTGTGCCTGGCTTTCTCTTGCCATTCCTGTCTTTCTGCTCATTCTTTCCTTTTCAAAACACCCTGATCAAACAGAAGGAAGACAAGGGACTCCAAGCTATGTGCCTGGGTTTTTTTGCATAATCCCAGCTGTGCTGCTAACATCTGGGGGCACAAATGTTAGCTGGATAGCAGAAGAACAAAATATAAAGAGAAATTAACTAAATCATAACATAAAATCATAAAGTAAGTTTCCCTTGTTGTTACTGGAAAAGATTGTCATTTCTTACATATTTCTTTATTGCCAGGTTGCATGTTGGCATTGCCAAAATGCTATGAGATAAATTACATTTCTGTACCAAACAAGTGCAGGAAATACCACAAATCTATTGAGAGCCAATTGTATGAATTTCCCATCCTTCAGTTTTCCAGGCTAAAGAGGCTTGGATAAGCACCCAAACCTCAGCTGCTTATAGATCTGCAACACCAAACATTTTAAGGATTGTGGAAATGAAGACTTATTTCAGTCTTCTTGATGCTGGTTGGATCATCAGCACTTTGCTAAAATTGGGTCTTGATTCCTGGGAATGAAGGAGGAAGAGTCCAGAAAGCTCCCACTGAAGCAAACCCAGAAGCATCTGCTGGACTCATTGGACTGTACTCTTCATTAAATTCATTTAGTGTAGCTGCAGTCAGCACCAACAATCATAAATCTTAGAGAACTTCAGAATAACTGTGAAAGGTCTCCCAAAATACTTGCGTATCAGTCACTTTGGGCAGCTGAAATCTTTGCACTTTGAATAACAGTGCAAATTAATTTATTTCAACCAGCTGCAAAGCCTGAGAGTAATGAAGAGAAGCATACGAAGAACAATATTTGAGGGAGCACTTAACCACAACAGAGCTTATACCTAGTCCATTTAGAGTTACTCCCTCATACTTGTTTTAACGCACATACTAATATAACCTGTTACTTTAATGTAACCTATCTTACATCCATGGTTCAGTTTTTGAAAGGCATTTAAACTTTTTCTGGGTTTCTGCTTTCTGAGATGTAATCCAAAATGATTGTTTGATTTGCAAGAAAAAAAGCAATTACTATAGGTTTCTGCTGGTACCAAGGTATAAGGTCAAGCATTCATTAGTCTACTCCTGGAGGGATAGTAGTTAGACAGTGGAAAGAGGGCAGGGAGAGAGGATATAATGCTTATTTCAGACCAAAAGTAATGACTTGATTGTTTGGCACAAGGTATGGAAAACTTGTTGCTCCTGTAAATTGAAAATCTTTTGAGTTGAATTGATTTACTTTATTTCTGACTGCCCTAAATCTTTGTGGCAGCCAAGAGATGATGTAGTAAGGAAACAAAATGATCTATAACTCAGACCAGTGGGAAGTATGTTTGCTTGAAAACATTACAGATGTGTTATATGTGATATCCTTGGAATAATAGTATGGGAGGTCTTGAATCTGGACTTTCATTTCCTTAAGATCAAACAGAAATTTGAACATGTAATAAATGAAGCTGTTTGTATGAGAAAATGACATCTGTAAGCTTGTACATTCACACAGCAAGACATAAAAACCAGACAGAGCACATTGCATTTGGTGCGTGATCACTACATAGTCATCACCAAAATCAAGGTTAAGTTTTGCTCATTTTCTTCTGTAGCAGTATAAATTGCTGACTATGGAGACAATTGAAGAATATTTGTAGTTAACTGAGCTCTGTAGTCAGGGTCAGAAGACAGGCTTGAAACTGGGTTTCAAAGAAATTTTAATTTTTTAAATTTTTTTTTTTGGTGGGAATTAGAGTTATGAACTGCCTCTGAGGATAACCTGGAGTGAACCACCTTTCCAATCTCCTCCCTATTGTATCAGTGCCCCAGCTCCCTAACATAGTTTTATCTCAGCCAGAAAGTGGCAACAGCAAAATCCCAACAAAGCATGTGTCAAGAACTTACATTACTTATAGAGTTTTATGTTGGACATAGCTCATCAACAAATAGCTTCAGGTATCTGTAGATACATCTCTGTTTTTTTCACTCTAATTAATGGCAATAGAATCACAGAATTGTTTTGATTGGGAGAGATCTTTAAGATCATCAATCCAACTGTCAACGCACTGCCAGGTCACCATTAAACCATGTCTCTAAACATCACATCCACACATCTTTTAAATACCTCCAAGGATGGTGACTCAATCATTTCACTGGGTAGCTTGTTCCAGTGCTTTACAACCCTTTCTGTGAAGAAATTTTTTCTAATATCCAACCTAAACCCTCTCTGTTGCAACTTGAGGTCATTTGCTCTTGTCCTATCACTTGTTACCTGGGAAAATACACCAATCCCCACCTCATTATGACCTCCTTTCAGGCAGTTGTAGAGAGCAATAAGGTCTCCACTGAGCCTCCTTTTTTGAGAGACTAGGTTTTTACATAAAATAGGGTTTTATGTTATGAAAAACTCTGCATATCTGACAATTTTCTTTAAAAAGTGGTTCTCATGATTACTATTTTTGTTTTTCCCCAGGAAGTCAATCTGTTCCAGGAAGCCCAGGTTATGTGCACAAACAAGCCCCACTACTGTAATACTTCAGATTTTCTGAATTTGTAATTTCTTCCCCAAACCCTATATGGATATGAGAGCAAAGTGCTATTACTCCTGTTTTGTGGATGCCAGTGGTTGCTTGAGTATATTAAAATAACCCCCAAGACCAGACTCAAAGCCTGAAGTGTCCTTGAGCTGCCCCTCTAGTAAAATGCTCAAGTCACCCAAGGCTTTGTTTCAGAGAAAGTTTTCAGAGTTTGACCATGATGATGTAAGACCATATTTGGGAATGAAGCAGTGATGGTATGAAAAAGAATGATGATTTTTGCTAATCTCTTGGCAAAGTTCTGGGTAACTTTTGTGAACTACTTTTTCTGTTAGACGATGCAACAAAAAAAAAAAGTGAATCTTGTCTTCCCCAGCACCACTTATCCTTACTCCAATAAATAAGTAATGGCACAAGCAGCATGTAGTTAAGTAGAATATTTTTCTTGTGCTTTGATCCTAATCTCTAGAGAAATATGTTTACTTTAAGTTTGCTGGAAGCTAGACTTTGTGTTTTGAAGGTCAGTTAAGAAATCTCTGGAGGTCTGATGCTATTCACTCTCATGGAATGAAATGCTGACTCCAGCATTCCTGCTGCTAGCTTGTGTCCTAGGCACAGGGAAAGACTGCGATGTCTTCATTCCTTGGGAAAAAATGGATTTTGCTATTTAAATTGGAACAAAGCTAAATACTGTTGATTTTTATGTATCTAGTAGGCACGGATACGTGGTATCATTTGTAGTGTTAGAATATTCCAAGGGGGCATAGAGAGATGTTGCCAAGGATGTGAAGATATTGCAACTGGAGTCCCTGGGGTCAGATCTGAGAATGTAGCAGTCTCATGGTATGAATTATAAAGCAGATGAAAATAAAACAACAGAGCTGGCTAGTCTGCCTGCTGTTCAGCAGATTAACAATTTAGCTACAACAAATTCGGAACGGGACTTGCTGTAGAGTCGAATGGTTTCCTATAAAATGTAGAGCATTAAAAGGCTTCCAGTGAGGAAAGGCATAGAAAATGGTTGTGAAGTTGTGAAACCTGACGGATTTGGAACCCTCAGGAAAGGAATGCTCGTTTTCTCACTGGAGCTAAAAAGCACAGCCACAATGTTAATATATCTCTTAGTAATTTATCTTGATATTTTCTGTAAATGTATGTTAACACCTCTTATATGAGTATAAAAGGCTGAGAAATGTTAATACAACTTAGAAGGGAATGCATATATATATGCATGTAGGGATATACATACATGTAAAAATATCATATGTTTTGCTTTATGGCAATTCTGATGGACTATTTCCCAATCTAAATAAACCTGCCATTGAATGGTATCATCTTTTTCTTAAAGAACATACAATGATTAGAATAAGGCTCTCCACTAAAGAAACATCAAGAAAGAAAAATAATGGCAAAGTAAATCATGGAAACAATACTGAAGGATAAGAAAAATACATTGATCTATTATCAGCAGGAACACCTCTGTAAGCCGTCCCAGGCTCTTGTTCGTTTTCAGGTAAATACATGTTTTCATCTTGGAACATAGTTTTGTGTATTTGCATGAATTTGCTGACTTCATTTTCCCTATTTTTTTTTCATTTTTTTTTGTGAGAGCTGCTGAACAGTTCATCACATACATTTGCAAAATATATGAATGACTCAAAGTTACAATTGCATTATAAAGCTAACCATATTATTATAAGGAAAAATTTAAAACAATATAATTATTTTATACATAAGTTTCTAACCATGTTCTACAAGGAAAGTTTTCTTTATTTCAGAGATCACAGTTTCTTGATTCCTCTGGATGCCTGCTACCCTCCAGAAATCTCTTATTTTATTTATTTATTCTGCTTTAAGCAGCCAGGATGGATGTCAACCAGGATAACGCTGTAACAATCTGACTATACTGCATCAAGGCTTACAAGTGAAATGGTTTTGGTAGACTGTGTAGGCAAAGCAGCTCATTTAGAGGTTGATCTGGTAACTGCACCGTCCTGCATTGTACTGTGTTTACACACCCCATGACCACAAGCAAAAAGGACAAGAGCTCTGGTTTAAGGGATTGAGAGGCTCAGAAATTCTGCAATTTTCTCCTTAATCGGAATTGCTGTCTGCTTTGTTTACACCATGCAAACTCAAATATTGGTGTAGTCATCTAAATTCTTCCTTTATTCCAGTACAGCATAATTTACTATTTAACTAAACTTCAAACTAGGATAGATTAGAGAAGTGAAAGTACCACAAGTAAGTATTCACAGTGGTGCAGACATATGCAAATGCTGTTGCAGAAAAGACCTGACTAGAATCATAGAGCAGTTTGGGTTGGAAGTGACCTTAAAGGTCATCTAGTCCAGCCCCACTACACCAAGCAGGGACACCTTCAACCAGATCAAGTTGCTCAGAGACCCATCCAACCTGATCTGGAGTGTTTCCAGGAATGGGGCATCTATCACCTCTCTGTGCAACAACATCCTGTTCCAGTGTTTCACCACTACTATCGTAAAAAAATTCTTCCTTATACCTAGTCTCAATCTACCCTGCTGTAGCTTAAAACCATTACCCCTTGTCCTATGACTACAGGCCCTGCTAAAAAGACTGTCCCCATATTTCTTGTAAGTGTCTTTTATTAAGTACTGAAAGGCCACAAAAAGGTCTCCCCAGAGCCTTCTCTTCTCCAGGCTGAATAACCCCAACTCTCATCCTTTCTTCACAGGAGAGGTGTTCCAGCCTTCTGATCATTTTTGTGGCCTCCTCTGGACCCAGTCCAACAGGTCTACATTTTTGCCATGCTGAGGACTCCAAAGCTTGCATCTCTCCTAATGGATACTCTTTCTCTATTGCAAGCCTTGTATTGAAGCTCAAGAATTACCATCACAGTAAGCCCACTGTACAGAGAAACTAGAGGTCAGAAATAAGCATGTCTAATGTAGCAGCTGAAAGCAAATTCTTTTGGAAGAAGGGGGCAGAAAAGTTGCTAACTGGCTACAGAATTAAATCTAGATTATTTGCTGGATTTTTTTTTTTAAACTAATTAATGCATGAAAGTCAGGGAGTGAAATTCATCATTTACTACAGCTATTACACTGATGCCCAGAAATTCCAGTCCAGAATAACCAGCCCTGTTATTCTGAACACAAACAGCTCAGCTAATCAGCAGTGTTGTCGCTTAGTAATTCAGCTCCATGTTTAACTAGAGACAAACTGTCTCTGGAGTGCTCAGTATCCATTCAAGTCTCTCCCAAGCCATTACCTAGGAACACAAAACCTTTTCATCTGCTCAGATTCTTGGATGCTGTCAATATTTTCACCAGCAGCAGTACATGAAAAAAAAATATGGTTAATGCTACGGCTTAGACAATTTTTCTTTTTCTGAAATCACCCTTACGCACAATTTTTACAAGTTTTCACAAAGTCTGATAGTAATAGCCATTATGGAGCTCATTCCTTTCTGATTGTTATCAGATTTATAGCATCAAATGAAGTGACAAAATATTTCAGCTGTGCATTGGTGTACCTTTTCATGTAAAATCCTGGCAGCATTCTCAGTCATAATCTCTAGGTTCAACCCTAAAACAGGTTTGAGGATTGCATCTGGTGCAAAAGGGCTAGTACACCCAAACTAGCTGGTGAGTTATATACTTAGAAGATTTAGAGTTAAATCAATTAGGTTCAGCAGCCTGAGTTCCAAAATCAAAGCAGCCAGCAGCCTAAGATGTGGGTGACAAATCATTTGTGGATCCTAGGCACAGTGTTACAGTAATGTCATTAGTGGTGTACCCCAAGGGTTGACACTGAGACCAGTACTGCTCAACATCTTCATTAATGACCTGGAGATGGGACAGAGTACACTTACAGCATGCTGACAGATGACACAAAGCTGGGAGGAGTGGCTGCTACACCAGATGCCTGTGCTACCAGGCAGGGGGACATTGACAGGCTGGAAAATGGGGACGAGCAGAGTCTCATGAAGCTCGACAAGTGGAAATGCAAAATCTTGCCACTGGGGAGGAATAACTGCAGGTACCAGCATATGCTGGGTGCCAACCAGATGGAAAATAGCTTTGCAGAGAAGGATCCTGGTGGACATCAAGTTGAACCTGGGCCAACAACATACCCTTGTGGGTAAGAAGGCCAATAGCACCCTGTGAGGTATTAGGAAGAGAATTGCGAACAGGTTGAGGGAATCATAGAATCACTAAGGTCGGAAAAGACCTCTAAGATCATCATGTCCAACTGTCAGCCCAACATTATCATGACCACTAAATCATGTCCTGAAATGTCACATCTACATGTTTTTTGAACACTTCATGGTGAGACACGTCTGCAGTGCTGGGTCCAGTTCTGGGGTCCCCAGTACAAGAGAGATATGGAGCTACTGGAAAGAGTCCAGTAAAGGGCCACATAGGTAACTGAGAGACAGGAGCACCTCTCCTGTGAGGAAAGCCTGAAAGAGCTGGGACTGTTCAGTTTGGAGGAGTGAAGGCTCAGAAAAGTACTCATCAATGTGTACAACGAACTCTACTTAAACAGAAGAAAACACTCTTTCACTGTAAGAGTGATTAAGCATTAGCACAGGTTGTCCAGAGAGGTTGTGAATATCTCCATCCTTGGAGATATTCAAAACCTGACTGGACATAGCTCTGGGCAATCTGCTTTAGGTGATCCTGCTTAAGAAGGGGACTTGACTAGATGGTCTCTACATGCCCCATGCCACCTCAAACATTTTGTGATCCTGTGATGGATCACAGAAAGTCTTATCACCACTAAATGATAAAAGAGTAGGAGTGAGGTCATTCCCATAACAACAAAACAGGTCTCTTATAGATGACATTGTGAATCTCCATCTATGTTAGACATGTGCATATTCAAAACATGTGAGAAATGCTATTGATTTCAGCTATAATATTTACATGCTTGAAACTGAATGCGTGCTTTAGAGCTTTGCTGCCTGTATTCTTGGAGTGAAGATCTGAAAGGTATTTTTAAAGGTAATTAAAAAAGTGGGAATAAAAAAAATGAGCAGCTAGGTTCTTCATTACAATTAATTTCAATGTTTCCTGATACTTCAAAGCTGGTAAACATTGTCGCTAAATCTTTGTCAATTACAATACATTCAGTGACATTTCATGAATTTGGTTACAGATGAAAGAACAAAGGAAAATAATGATTCTAAATAATTTCTGTCAAAGAAAAAAAGTTTTAGTAGATTCATCATTCCCACAGGGAAAAATCACTTCCAACATTTTTAAGTCCCAGTCATCTGTAAAATTAAGAAAGAGAGATATTTTCTGTCTTGTAACTGAATGTGAAACATGAACAACATGTCCTTAGTTGATACTTAGGTATGAGTACTCTCCAAAATCTGGGCCCTTTTTGATGTAAAGGAGTTGTCTGCAGTCTCTGGTTTACCACTATAAAGACACTTTTGTTATTACTGATTTTGCAGACTGATGCAAGTCAAAATTCCTTTTCTTCACTAACCATTTTAAATGTTAAGTTGGTGTCAGTTGTTACAGACAAGGCTACAGAAAAGACGTAAAGGCCTGGATGCCTTCAGTAACCATGACTGTTTCGATGATCTGGCTCAGAAGGAAATGTAGGCAGTGCTCAGCTCTGCTGTTCAGTCACTACTCCATATACAACAATGCGGAATGAAGGAGAGGTTTGGGCACTGGGGTCTTGAGATAGTTAGCTAGTTAGTTTAGTTTAGTTTAGCAGGCAAAACCATCCTAAGGAAGATGGAAGAAACCCTACAAGAAATGACTAGGCAATAATCCAGTCATAAGGAAAGTTTCCTAATCCCTTTTAGAGGATTAAATTCATGCTCTGAAACTTGAACATTTATAAGCTTCCAAGACTAATACAAATTAAAAGAAAAGTTATTGCATCAGGATATTTCTGGAAGAAAAAGGGGGTTTGCACTAAGCTTGATTGAAAACACTCTAACACTTTTATTTTTAAATTTTTGATGTATTTTAATAGAAAATATTTGTAAATAAAAACCCCCACACTTTATGGAAAATGTCCATTTGTTTAGAAAAGTAGCATTTCAAAAGGTGAAATCTGAATGAAGAATATTGGTCTAAAAATGTATCTTAATTACTCAACAGATAAATTTCTAGTACAAGCTTAAATTTCATTTTTGATATAAAGTTAAAAATCTCATTTGAAGAAGCATAGCTAACTATGTTGTATTCCAGGAAAAAAAGATATGAATCTGATTTAGACAGATTTTAAGAGAAGAAATTTGTTAGTAAAAGGATGTTCATGCTTGGTTACATTTTCATCAGTTAAAATGGTGAGAATGTAGAGAAAAACATATTGTACTTGTATGGAAATATTAATATACTTTCCTTCTATCAACCTACAACCCAGTAAGTACTAAATGTCTTTGAAAGAATAAAATAAAAATTAAATATTTGGGTCTGAACCAGTCAATGCAAGAACTGACCACTGAGGTCACGGTTGATCTCCGGCAATGAATACAAAGTCTTCTCTTTCACTACTCTTTCTACCTGTTTTTTGTAGTCCCTTTTCCTGCCCTCACCTATAGTCCCATAATCATAGAAAATACTTTCAAAAGTGTTTAAACAAAGAGAAAATGAAAAGTTAGAAATGAATACATGTGCTGAAATCCTAAGACTTTTACCAGTGAGTTCATTTCCAGTATGCAAATCAGAGCAACACTTCTGAGTGCCGTCTTCTACAACAGCATCTGCACATCAGACATCTGCCTCCCGATTCCCCTTTATAACTGAGGCCAAAATGCCTGCACAGCTGAGCACAAGTCCACCAAGGAAACAGCAGCATCTTAGCAACACACTAACACCACTGGGCACGACCTCATCTACCTGAAAACAACCCAAGTCTGCCTTTAGGACTGAAAGCTTTCCTGGGGAAAACAACAGTAATAAGAAACGATGCCTGTGATACAGCGAGGAGTGAAGTGCTCACAGACGGTGAAACGAAACAGCCTTGCCACTAACAAGAGGTAACAGAGCTTCAAGAGGCAACACTGGTGCTGACTGCAGTCTTTAAGATCTTAATAAAAAATAGGCCATTTCTTGTCTTTGTAGATGCATCAAATGGAGAGACTGGATTTCTCTCACCCTTACATTTTATTTCAGGGACAGAAAGGTGGATGAAGAGTACTGAGTCTTGTGAGAACAGGTACATCAGAGGAATTAAAATCCTTTAAAAAAAATACTACTGACTATGCAGTACAACTTCCTCTAGCTGGGTTTTTTAAAAGCCTGTGACCTACTTTAGAACCGCTTTAAGAAATAAAATGAGCAATAAGGAAAAGATGAGCAGCAGCAGCAACGTTAGCAGCAAGTTAAAATTGGAAAGGATTTTCATTACCCTATTTAAAAAAAAAAGACCTCCTTTGCCCCAAACCAAACATAAAACCCCTAAGTGGTAATAAAGCATCTGCTGCAGTGGTATAGACTTTTCCTTTTCTCTCCCAACTGCGCTGTACCAACCTGACCTAGTTTTTGGAGGGAAAAAGCACAACAGAGCAGCACCCCTTTTGTAGTAAAAGTATGATACCTTATTAGTATAAACTAAATCTAAAGATTTCTGAAGATTTCTGATCTCAGCCCTGTTAAAATATTGTTATGAGCTAGGTGACATTATTGCTTTTGGAAAAGCAAAGGCTACTGTAAGGAGTATTGGTATGTAAGATCCCTACTTCAATTATCATTGTTCTCAGGTGTTTAGATTTATAGGCCAAATGAATGGCCAGTTTTGTTGCATGCAAAGGTTCATCGGTCTTGGCTGCTACCTTCTTACCAAACTTTTCACTGAAAATATAGGTGATATCATTCTGCAGATAAGCCCTGAACTGCTTATTATGCCCACAGGAATCGTATTCTGTGAAGCCACTGCCATGTATAGCCTAAGAAATGCTGGCAACCGCAAATGCAGCATATGTACCCTCTCTTTGCATTATGTGTAAGCTGTTTAGCGTGATCATTGCTGCAGCAGTCTCCCTTTCGTGGAGAGGAACTCCAGATGTGCCACCACAAACCTTCTCAAGGGAAAAAGGGCTTCAAGATGGGCAGTCCTAAAGGGCAAAGAATGGGCAGAATCATTGAGTAGAGCTAGTAACAACCTGATCTTAAAGAAAGGACTACCTCTGTACTCTGGATTTCTGCTGATGAGTAACACAGTAGGTATTGTTATGCTACCTCGCAGTAACCATCTTCTGTCTTTGAGCAAGTGTGCTGTCTTCGGAATGCAGGGTTCCAATAATAACACGGTCTTATTAAAATACACATGCATATAATGCATCTACTAGGTGGATAGATCATGAAAGGTCTAATCTGATGAAGAAAAACTGAAAGATCTTATGTTCTACCCCTTTAAAAATTATGAACTAGTTATACAACACAACTGAAACAGAGGATGAGAAAAGTTTCCAAGAAAGTGCACAACAACCAAGCAACAGGAAAATACAATGTGGGTGTTCTTGATCAGACTTATTTAACTTCCTTTCTGCTTTCCCGTAAGTGTTACACGAACACCTGCTTTGTCTTCTCTTAGAACCAGGAACACTTGTATACATAGATAAATCAATGTAGATGAATGATTTCACTCAATTGGTGGATGTCGAATTGGGTGATTCAGTATTTTTTGGATTAGGTTTTGAAATGTGTATGTTATGGTTTGTGTCCTCATATCTATTGGGGAGCACTAGGCACAATTCACTTACGAAGCCTCAACATCTGCACCAAGGTTGCAGTAACAAACTAGTACAATTCAGTGTGTGCATTTCATCAAAGATGTGGAATTATAGCAGGGTGACTTTTTCCTTTCATTTGCTGTCCTGTATTTGTTTTAAACACACTGTAAAGCTGGGAAACCCGTAAGCTTAACTATGTAGGTGCATCAAGGGCAGGCTGCTGGTCTTTGGTCTGAGGGGCGGAGAGGAGAAGATACAATATTCAGATATACACATTCTTTTATGACATATCCTATATTCACTGTTGATAGTAAAGCAGCACATTTCATTCCAACATAGCGAAAGGATACATGACTCACAATGTAGAAACTCAGTTCTAGAAGAGAGCTGACAACAGGAATTTTGAAGGCAGTGAACCCCTTTAGGAGTGGGGCTGATGGGAGAAAGGGCAGGAAGTGGAGGTCTTCGGCTCCTTGTTTGTCCTCTACTAGGGAGGAAAAATAATGGAGTGTTACTAGGAGAAGTACAGAAAAGGAAAAAAAGGGTTTGCGCTTCTGTCTGTTTTGTTTTGTTTTTGTCTGCTTGTGTTTTCTTTTCTTTTCTTTAAATATGGGGCTTTGTGCATCATCCATTAAGAAGAAAAAAAAGTTGAAGACCTCTTGAGTCTTGACTAGTTGAGTAGATAATGTCCAGTCAAAAAAGATAGCGTATATCATGGCATCAACCCTGTTTTAACTTCAATTCTCATGTCCTGCAAGCAACAACACAGATTAGTCCTTAGAGAGACTCAGTCCTGGGCTCTGTTCATGTCTTGCAAGTGACCTTTGCCATGACTTGAAATCTTTGTGCTTCTTACATTACCTGTTCTGCCTACTTAGGAGGTAAAGTCTGCTGAACAATTATGTAGTTGGGTATCCCGACGTTTCCCTTAAGCCTTAAAATCTCTGTGCCAGACATTAAACATATTTACTTCAGTTTTAACATCATCTATCTTCCTAAAAGTGGCTATGATTTAAAATTAGACTCTGCAATGAGTGGACCATGGTATTCTGTCTTTCTTTATTATGATGTGAGGTTACTGACCCTTCAGTTACTGCCCTACTGGGATTTTTGTAATGTCCTGGCATGCGAAAAGGTCTTTGTTTTTCTGTTGCTTTGGCACTATGACTTTCAGTGTGGGTTTCTTTTTATGATTTTAAATACACACCATTTAAAAGCTGGTACCAGTGTAGGTTGCCCTATGTTGATTGAAGGAACATT
Organism: Baryphthengus martii; assembly: GCA_013396935.1. Classification (NCBI taxonomy): domain Eukaryota; kingdom Metazoa; phylum Chordata; class Aves; order Coraciiformes; family Momotidae; genus Baryphthengus; species Baryphthengus martii. Next base: position 166,371 of record VWZK01007664.1, on the reverse strand, counting down.
TATCTGAACACCCGACGGTCAACATTTGACTCAGACAAAAAAAAACATCAGTAAAGTCTTAGAATTCTAGAAGAAATTTGGTAAGAACGAATAAATTCCTTTCTAGTATTTAGGAGCAGTTTAAAAACGCATTATTTAATCCAAGGATATTGTGGAACAACGAGTCCACTAAAACTGGTAAGTGATGATGTGAAGCCTGACATGTAGCAAGCATCTTTGCAAACCTAGATAGAATTGAACATTTTCAGTATAAGACGATGCTCAGAGGCCATAACTCTGACAAGTTGTGGGGAATAAGGTTGGTCCGAGAAGAAGGAGAGTGGTAAGCAGTGAAAGAAACTGCATTAAGGAACAAATACAATTCAAGTCCTTTTTGCTAATTTATGCTGTATTTGGTAAATGTTTTCAGTAAAAGGTCTAAGCAAGAGATTAAACAAATGAAGAATTCTGATACTGTATTTAAAAAAAACAAGCAAAATGTTTTGAGCTTTTAATTTGAAATGTTTCTCAATGCTCAATTTTCAAGCACCAAACTAAGCACAGACTGAAAATTAGATCAGCATGAAACAGTTTTTCCTCTAATCTTTTCCTTTTTTCTTTTTTTTTTTTCATGCAAATATGATCCCAGATTCACAGAACTCTAATTATACCACAATTTTGCATGTTATAATACAAAAATGAATCACGATGTGGCTGAATTTGAAACTTGAAGAGCTCACTTAAGGAAGACTGGGTGCCTAATAAATCGATTTACAGCCTAACACTGTTCTACGTTTCTGATAAAAAGAATTATAACCTAATGCTCTGAAGTATTTTATACCCTTTCTTTCAAAGGTTTTGGAATGCTTTTCTAACAATAATTAAGCAACCTTAAAACGCAGTTGTGAGCTACTTGTCTACAGAAGAGGTTAATACTTGTCAACAAAGCAAAGAAATTTACTTGCTCAAGGTCAGAGAGCAAACCTGGAGGGGTGGGAAGAAAATAAGCCAGTCACTAAGCCTTTTTCTTTCAATCCTTCTATGCATTAGGACACGGTAAATGGATACTTTTTTAAGTGTGAGGTCAGCAGCTCGTTCAGATCCATTATCCGTAATACGTGGAGATGAGTAAGAATTTACTAGTCCTTTTGTATGAACCTACAACAGATTCAAACTCAAAGGCAATCATGGCTGAGAAGTGACACACTAGCATGAATGAAGTAGAATCAAAGAAAACTTATTCTAAGAATGGGAAACGAGAAGGGATGGTAGCTGATGTACAATGTACAATACCAGAGAAGAATGGGGATATCCACAAAAGCTAAACTAAGCCTACTGAGGCTAATGAACAAGGCAATTTTTATAGTTAAAAGAGAGAAATAAACTCCTCCCCAGGGTGATTCCTAAAGAAGCTTAATTTAGTCATCATTACAAAAGCAACCAAGGGAGATTTGTTAGCTGTTGTAACAGTCTTGTTCCTCACTGCATCCCAGCTACAAAATTTTATGTCATGGAGTTTTATTAACTTGTTTTTGATACATCAGTTCAGTGGTTTGGTTTTTTCTACAAAGTCATCCTTACATTTTACAGGAAAAAACAAATGTACGAAACAAGGAGTTCCCAGCTACTTTCCTCACTGGAGCTGAACACCCTGTTTCCAGAATAATGAAATCTGCTGCAGCAGCCCAAGCGGGGCAGCAGCAGCATTTTGCCGTGCCAGCTTCCAAACTTGGGGCTCTAGAGATTTTAATAGAACACTTGAAGTGGAAATCATTAATTTTATGAGCATCCTAGAATTAGTCCTAAGACATCATCATACCCTTAACTGGCAGGGAAGTGTGCAGAAAAACTCAGGTCAATTTTATTCCCCAGGTGATCTAACAGCCCGAACACTTGTTGAGCCGACAAGAGGGCTGGCTACCCTTTCAAACAGGATCGGAATTTCACCCTACGATTTTGGGCTTAACATCTGGAAGTATGATGCTTAAGATTTTTGCATTTCTTTCTGTCCATGGCTAGGCAATACTAAGAGTTTGTAATCTGTGGGTTTTTTTGAGAAACGGGACTCAGATATCAAAAAAAATTAAGAAAGCTGGGCTTATTGGTATAGAGCCCACAGAATATGTGTCTTACTAAGTCAACCTAAAAAATATGCTTTGCAAAATATGACTGCCTCAAATAACCTGGAGATACCAGAGCTCACAACTGATCAGAATCTCTTTCAAGCAGCTTTTGATTTCATTTTGCTCTAATCCTACAAGAAGGTTAGTGTGTCATCTTATGTTCCTACCAATTACACAACTTTGAATCAAAGTGACTTTAGTGACACAGCAATAAAATTACACGGGAAGACCATCAGCGATCTGTTATAATGTTAATGTATTAAATCCACTATAGCCTGCTCTGTTAAAATACTCCAGAAATAACAACTCACCACACAAACAGAAGAAAAATATGGGTGAAAATATTAACCATGAACAAAAAAAAAAAAGCATCTGAAAATTGTTTTCTAAATGTCAGAGATTTTGTGCTCAGCTCCTGATATAAAACCACATCTTTTGAAAACAGGGACAGTTAAGGATACATATTTTTCAAACATTTATATTATTGACATGGAAACAACATTTGATAGTGTTGTCCAAGTTTAATTGTAACCTGTTTATCAAAAAGACTGCCATTATGAAATCAGGTAGCAGTATAATTAATATATATAGACTTTAATTTAAGTACTACTGACACAGTTACCCATACTTTTTGAATTCTACAACGTAGGCACACATTTCTACTACCATTTCAGTAAAAAAAGTGCTATATCTTTTCAATAATACTCTCTCACGTCAAATTCCAAATGAAAATTATGATCCTAAAAATACTATAGCTAAAAGAAAAAATAGTGTCTTACGGAGGGAGAATTTCAAGATGATACTTGATTTTTATAACAAGTAAAAATATTGCTATAAATACTAGTTCGTAAACTGGTTTTACTTAAAAAAACCACAACCATAAATCTGCAATAGGCATTAAAATTAGTTATGCTAGAAACAAGCGACTTACCTTATCAGAAAACACTATCTAGATAGTTTTCTTGCAATAGCAAGGAGTTATGAAAGCTTGCTTAGAAATAGAAATGGTGATTCAAATGTCACAGGGAATAGTATCCATTTTTATTCTTGGTTTGTTCTTTGGAGTAAAGAAAATTAATCCTTATCTCATCACAAAGGAAACCCCAAACAATCTCCAAGCAAATTAATGAACGAGTCAATCAATAAAATGAGAAAAAACCTGCATCCAAAAAAACTGTGGTATTTCTTTTGGTACACAAAATTAAAATTTTTTTATAGATCTGTAGTATTTTGCATTTAGTTTAATTAGCAGTTCCTACTTACTTGCTCAAAATACTAACTTAGGTATTTTCTATACCACCACAGCTAAACATTATCAGATAAAGGAATAATGGAAAAGAGCCTCAATACTCACATTTGGTTTTAAGCTGCTTCTCTTGGTAACTTGTGCAGCAAAATAAAGGAAGAAATAATTACACGTCTTCACAGAAACAAGCATTCATCAAGTCCAAAAGAAACAGAACATTTTGCCAGAGCTATTTGAGGGTCCCATCAGAATTTGGCTGGATGGAGGAAGGCTGAGGGTCAGTTTGTTTCCCTTAGACCTCATGACATGCAAATAGCTGGCTGCCTCACCACTGAATCAAATCATTCTTTGACATACTGTGTTTACAAACTGCAAATACATACCATGTAGGAGGCTCTTAAAGGAACATATTTCAGACAGTTAATGGGAGGAAAAAGGCGCTTCCGTTAAAAAACTAAAGAATCACCCCCCCCGCCAAAGCCTCAGACTGTTTAGTACAAGGAAAAAGGGAAAGAAAACAAACAAACAAGATGGATCATCGTTCATTCCCAGATAACTGTTCCATGCATAATGAATAAAAAAGACCTCATGTGGGCTTGTAAATCAGAAAAGAAATAGAAAAGTTGTGATGACTAAAGTTTGACTGTTACGTACAGGAAGTTGGGGGCAGGGAGCAAAACTTTTCCAGTTTCAAAGAAGACTTTTTTTGGAACCCAGCTGAATCGCTCTGACACTATTAAAACAATCTCTGAGCTGGTACAATCTGTCGCTCTTCCAGCAGGCAGGAAGGTGTTCATATTGCGTTAACCATCAGAGTGGCAGCAATGGCCTCCTTTAGGTTCTCTCTCACTATTTCTCCGTTCTGGCCTTCCTGGGATTGCAGTCACCTCTTCTACTTTTTGCTTGGACAGCGCAGGGACCAGATAACTTTCAGACAGTCTACTGCATGCAGGGAGCACAAAGAGGTGCTTAGACTTTGCATAAGACTCTATGTAGACCTTTAATCAATCACAGCAGAAGGTAACAATATGATGTCCATTTAAAAATGCAGGCTGAAGTTAAACAGTGAAAAAAATGATGGCTGCTTGTGGTATGAACCACAACTGACCTTCAGGCAAATTTTTCCACAACCAAGAGCCAATAGATCTGAATCATTTTAGTCTATAATGTCAAGTGAGTGGGAGCTGTTTTATATTACAGATGGAAGAAAGAAAGAAATGTTTAAATGACTTAAAGATGTATTATGTTATCTAAATACTTCGGTAAAATTGAGAAATTGGGACAAATTCCAAAGGTTATCTCCGTCTAGGTAGTATCTTACAAGATACATCAGACTGATCATTTGATTATTAATGCCATTAATTCATTATCTCTATTTGAAAATGACTGGTTTATTAAACCTCTGCATACACTTACTTTGTCATATACTCAAAACTAGATTGGTTTTTTTCCTCCTTTTCCTATATGAACTATAAACTTTATATCAAGCACTTCTATACTGATTTTTTAGGGTTGCCACTTTTTGCAAGCTGAGAAGGAAGAGGACAGGTTAGATCTGAATTTGAGTCCAGAAAGAGAGTCATGAAAAGGCTTCCTCTTGCCTTCATTTCTGAAAAATAAAAATAAAATACAATTCTTGAATAAGATCCTTTCGAAGCTCACAAGACAGAGCAAAGTTATTATCGAAACAGATCTGTCAAAGAAGCTAATGACACTTGCAAATACTTCTAACACAACATACTTTCCAGAAAGGCTAAAAGAGCAGATACCTCCTCTAGAATATCACCTTCCTTAAACTTCAAAGTTTATCCTTAAATTTGTATAACTGTAGATCGAGATCTCACAACTATGTTAATAGAAGACATGTCCAGAGCAACACTTGTACAGCAAAGTGAGAGTTTTTGCAAATGGATGCAAATTGAGTACAACTGAGGAGGATAAAAAAAACTCTGCTCTTCTTCAGAGTAGCAGTTAGATGGTATTTCATACAGCTCTCACATCTCTTCCTGAACTTCCTGAAATAGAAAGCAGTTTATTTAATCTGTCCCCTGACATGACCTGTCTTGACCTAGCTTCCTCTTCACAACGAGGATTTGGGAAATTAATCAACCAAATGGTGTTTCTCTTTAAAGTTCTCAAGTTGCTCTTCCCGCTTCAGATTTTTTTTTTTTTTTAGTTTAGAAAAAGATGGTGTCCTCAACAATTCCTGAAAACAAAAATAAATTAGTTGTTTTCCTGAGAAAACATCTTTTGCATTTACTGGATATTTTATTTGAGTCAGCAGAGACAGTGATTCTGTTCTCACAAGTACCCTGTTTATCCAAAAGCTTCATATAATTATCATTTTTTATGTTTAAAGCACAATCATAATTCAAAAAGTTTGAGTAGCACCTATCTAAAGGCTCAAAAAGCACTGAAGGGAAAACCTACCACACACCTTGCTCATTTATTCCTCCTTAGGCATCCACTTTTAACCCATGCTGGAGACACAGTCTAGGTAGACCTTCAATCTGACCCAGCACACTCTTACATTTTTTGCAAGAGGACTAAAATTCCTATTAATTTCCCCCTCAAATCTATCCAGTTTTATAGAAACTCTTATTTTCCTGGCCTAAGGAAACTTTAACTGTTACTTAGGAAAAAAAAATAAAAAATTCAGGGAGCCACCACTGCATGAGTATCCTACTCATGAGCCTAAAGAGAACAAGTAAAGTAGTTTTATCTGGACGAGCTGCAAGACGGATTCATGCAGACAACAAATCCCAATACTATTACTTAGAAACTTTGGGGTTTTTTTTTGGTGGTTTGTTTTTTTTTGGTGGTTTGTTTTTTTTTTAAAGAAGTTTCGAAACAAGAGAATTGTAAAGAAGGCTTCAAGTTCTAACAGAACATGTTTGTTTACTTCCAGTAGACCTGCAAGTAACCACCTACAGAAGTCACATACTGTCATTTAAAAATTGAGAAAGGCTGTTGCCACAAGAGGTATTATTCTACCTATGGCTAATACACTCATCCAGTTTTATGAGAGCAGCAGCAAATGAGGCTACAAGATGCACGTTTATAAATATGTGCGTAGCTACACATACACGGCAGCTTTATGAGTCTATAAAGACATAATGGTTGTGTTTAAATACCATAGGTGAAGGGGTATGAGAGGCTGACACTAAATACTTAAAACCAAAGTAAATGTGTTAATTTGGATACTTCGCATTGTGTTTTCTTTTCTTAGGTATTTCAAAGAGCAGCTCTGTTTTGCGAACCGAACCTCGGATTTGTAAGACAAGATTACTTTTCTTCCTGCATACATTCCTCCTAGGGAGAAAAAAAAAAAAAGAATTAGCAAAATATTCAGGAAATCACAGAATCACAGAATGTTGAGGGTTGGAAGGGACTTCAAAAGTTCATCAAGTCCAACCCCCCCTGCCAGAGCAGGATCACCTAGAATAGGTCACACAGGAAGGCATCCAGGGGGGTTTTGAACATCTCCAGAGGAGACTCCACAAGCTCTCTGGGCAGCCTGTTCCAGTGGTCTGTCACTCTAACCATAAAAAAGGTTTTCCTTATGTTTACACGTGTTTACAAAGTGAAAGTGTCTTTTAGTGAAAGACACTAAATGTGGACAGAAGTAACTCAGGTCAAGAAAACTAAGCCACCCATGAAAATATGGAAGCGTCCCCTCCTTATTCTGAGAACAGCAGGAGAAGAATACAGGCTGAGCTCACAAATCGTGAATACTCCTTTTCTTACTCTTTCAAAATATTTTTCTATCATAAACTAAAGATTGATTTTCCACATCTAAGAGACAACAAAATTATTTGGAAGGTTTTCCAACCTGTTTCCTTGAATTCTGTTAGTTGCCAGAAGGTATCTCTGAATTATAGTGCTTCCCACGTTATCTACTTCAAAGAATATATTTTTGATCATTCTTATAACATTGGCTACAATATAGCAAGTCTAACACATGATATAGTAAGTTTTATAAGTTCATTATTATTCCAGCATAAAACAGTATCAAACAAAAGTATTGGGATACTCAGAGTGGTATGTTAAACGGTGCATATTATCAATTGCTGTTTGAAAGCTGAAAGTTGCAAGATGATCAGCTGTTGGTAAAGTCAACAGAATGCATTTTAAATATTTAATCATTTAATGGTATTAAAATAATCTCATATTTGCATACAGAATGTTGTTGTATATTATTTACAAAATAGTTTGATGTCATATAAAATTGTTTACATTCAGTAGAGGAACTTAATTTTTCTGGCTAAATAACAATAAATCAAACCTATTCCACATATGCAAGATCTATTTCTTAAACAAAGTTAAACAGCCTGAATATTTTTCATCTCTTACTCTTCATTGTCCTTTACCTTCAGCTATGACAGCCTCCAGCCAAGGAAAAGAGAAACAACTACCTTTGTTTCTGCGTTACAACTGATAAACTGTCTTGCATTACAGCTGGCAAAAGATCAGCATTGATGTGAAGATTGCGAAACATTACTGCCTTTCATATACGTATAAACTCATTTTTTTACCTTACCAAAATTAACTTAACCTTGGTTAATCTGTTACTGAGCTTCCATACTTGGCCTCTTCAACATTCATTTGCTGCAATTTTGGGCTTGGGTGTATTTATGAGTAAGCTTACAGAATATGAGAACTGTTGGAAAATAGAAATATTTGAACAGAGTAGGGCTTGCACAGAATCTGCATTCTTTCAGTAACAAAGAATTTTGGTAAGAATGGGTGAAGTGACACATCTAGCCTTCCTACTCAGACTTGATTTTAAGCAAAACCTTGAATTTACACACATGAAATCATTTAATACAACTGAAATATTTCTGGTTTGAAAATTATCTTCTTTCAAAAGTAAGTTAGAAGTATATTTGACATATAAGAATAATGTCATTAATAGTGGCAGAACTCTATCTCACACATTTTTCCACTTCCTTGAAGACATAAAGTACCGCTCATGTAAAAATAAGGCTGGTAAAAAACTTGAGGGAAACACTTTAGCCAATATTTTGGTCTATAAAGTATATGTAGAAAGATCATAAACTAAATTCCTTCCAAGAAACTCAGGATAAACAGAATACCATGAGTTCTCTCAAGGCCGCTGACAGAATGTAAGCAAGTGCTTCTAACTGCTATGGGAACTGGAATAAGAATTCAACAAGTCCACTGAATGAACATACAGTATGTAAAATATGGCAGGTTTAACAGTATTTATCCACTTCCAAAATATCAGGTCAAAAGGGTGTCACCTCTTCTGCCTGAATTACAAGTTTTAAATGAGCTGCTGCTATGGACATGAACAAAATACATTAATAGCTGTGAGTGTGCCGAATTTCATAAGAGTTCAGCAGATTTCAAAATTCACATTAGCACTGGGTCACTTCTCTTATGTTTAGCAACATACACTTGTACTCAACATTTTTACTGTTGTGGTCCAGTGAGCAGAAGCTGAAAACATTCACTAATGATAACAAAAAGTAAAGACAGCCTTTCATTGCTGTATTATTAGGTACCAGAGTATGTTTCAAAACTAGTATTTGAAATTAAGATATCCAGGTTTATATGCAAGCTTCAGACCATTATAAATCCAAATCGAAGAAGTGAAACTATAAGCCTGTGTGTGTGTGGAACAGAATACACTGCTATTTGAAGAATAATCATTTCTTGAGGCCTGATGTGAAGATGTCAAATAAAACCCATTAATTTCATACCCCAAGTGTCCACAGCCATTCTGTGTCACATCTCCATTGAATGTGTGTTACATGCCTACTGTAGTAGCACGTAACAAAACTCCATTTGCCACCATCACCCAACAAATGTGTTCCCTGGCTGTGACTTGCAACTGTTAGAAGCCAAATTTTGAAGCTTGTCAGGCATTTTCTGCTATCAAAAAAATAAAATCTAACTGTATCATGGGTGTGGATGAACTGAATAATAATTTTAATCCTCTGTTACAGAAGATTTCCTAGGTCTGAGAACAAGATCTTTGATAGTGGTAGTGATTTCCTGGAGCTCTTTTCGAATGTTGTCTGCTTCTTCCTGCTCTTCCAGGTTATTTGTTGTGTTGCTGTCTCCATGTTCAGTTTTCTTAGTCTGGTTGATCAATTGTTTCACTACTAATCCCTGGTATTTGACTAACAGACAATGTTGATCCTAAGGGGAAATAAAACACAGAACAAAATAAAGGAATGTAAGTACTACGGAGAAGGTACACAGACCTTTAATTAAAGGTTAAATTTTAGAAACACATTCTCCCATTCCTGCCTGAAGAGGGTTAGTGATAAATAAATATATATCCATCAAGGTATTTTGCAACCTAAATTCCGAGACACGGTCAAAGAGGCAGAGAAATGACAATGCACCCATGCGGTAAGGACAGGACAATTAACCACCGAAGCAGGAAAGAAATGCAGGAAAGAATCACCAGTTTAGGCAGTTTAGAATACAGAATTTCAGTATTTTTACTTTTGAAGAGGTGTATCTTTCTTTAAAACAGCATTAAAAAAGTTTAAAAAGCAACCATACTCTATATGAGAGGAAGGAGAGTGTAAACATTTTCAGTTATAAGACTTATAAAAATCCCCATTACAAAGCTGTCTCTATGGGTAAAGGCAAAAGCTACAGTACTAGTAATGGACTAATTTTTTATTTTATTAAAAAAATATTGAAGACAGATCCCTGAAATGACAGGTTTGAAATACAACACAGATCAAAGAAATTGTATACTCTGTATATAAAACAATGATTAGACATGAAACACAATGCTGCCAGTCTTATGCAGCAGAAATAGCACAAAGCACAACTTTTATGCTCTGTCATAGAAGAAAGGAACTTTCCCCTTAAAAAGCTAGAAAGGAATACCTCTGGGATCTTGCCACTTAGGAAATTAATGATCTGTGGTACTGATCTTCCTGGTGCATGAAGCATACAGTGGGTTGAAAACTGAAATAACAGTACTGACGTCAGGTGCAGAATCAGAGCTGGATCTTCTGTGACTTTTAGCTGTTCAATCAGAGCTTGTCTATGTTGAAACAGGACTTGTCTAAGGAACAGAAACGTTATATATAAAATATGTTTCTCATTCTGTCTTATAGTAGTTGATAATATTTCTAAAACATATGTAACTTCAAAGAATTTTAATTTTTTTCCTCTAACTGAACATTTCTTCATGTGAAATTCCACATTTAAAAAAACCCAAACAACTAGTACTGGTATTGCCAGATGTTGAAAGTCCCCTAGAGAACTAATAAACTATGTTGTAGTAAGCAGTGAGTCAAGCAAATTAGCTAAACATGAACTTCTCCCACAGAAATAGTACTGCTTGGCTTCATCTTTTTCAGTTAAATACTTTGGAAAGGAAGACAGTCTCTTACACCTTCTTCCTGACTGCTACCAAACTAACCATCTAACACTTGTGCAGCAACAGTCACATTTCACATACTGCGCACAGAATAAACAAATAAAATTAAGGTACCTTTCCTTCTTTTTGTCTCCCCTTTTCACCATAATACCACAGATATCCACTGCAGAATCAAGGCATGAAAGAAAGTCTTCAACACTCTATTAAAAAAAAATATATCAGTATTTAATCTGTGTTACCAGATTATAAAAAATCTTAAATACTGTTCAAAATTAATCATGTGAACAGGTGACTGTGAATATATCTGGGATAAATTATGAAACAAAAGAGAAGGTAAAAAATATTTAGTAGAAATTAACTTTATTCATGTTTCAACAGTCAAAAAAATCAACTACTAAAACAAACTATAATCTATCAGTCTAAAAAATGGTACTAAAAAAGGAATACATGTTCTACAACGACTTACAGGCTTTTTTTTTCCTGAAGAAACATATCAGTATGGTCTTTTGAATAATGGAATTAATAAATTACTTTCCTTTGTACTTTCAATAACATAGTCTGATGTTTTGGGTTTTTTTAACATCCAGGATTTTACTAGCTAAGAAATACGTGAGAGAACAATCAGGAACTTCAGGAACAAAAGACAAGAAACTGCAGATCCTCTCTCAGCTTTTACTTTTCTCACTTGCACATAAACGCTACACTGGATCACTTTACCTTGCCATTCAGAGAAGTATGCAGTTTAGTTAAAGGACCTTTGGTGTCTTCTGGCAATTTACTTAAAATCTTGGTCCGAACCTGTATGAGACAAGAATGGAACTAATCTGTAATATTAATCACCATTTTGGCTGTAGGGATATTTAAATAGAAGATAATTAAATAAGCATCACTGATACACTTCAGACTGTTAAAAAGGAACCTTTATCTCTGTACCTCACTTGTGATTGTAGAATAATTTTCTGTTGTCATCATTGAATCAGATGCCAGGAAGTTGAAAATAAGATTTGTAATGTCTGTACAGACAGTTTTCAACAAGTGTCTGGCAAGGTTAGTCTGAGTCTCATCTGTTTAAAGAAACAAGTGATTAAAAGAAACTTACTATAGTTATCTGATTCCTATGACAGTTATCACAGCACTTCCTAAAACGTGGACTCTATCAACCATGAGCAGTATGAGAAAGTTATCTGGATATATGGAGCTAACATCCCTCATTTGCAGTTGCTTATGGAACATTCTTGGGTTAAAAATGTGAGCTTTCGAGTCTGTTAAGCATTTTTTAATGCACGTTAGTATTTCAAAGGTGTATCTGTGTAAGCAGTAAACTAGTCCCGGTCGAATCCTCCTGAACCACTAATCAACAACCACTGCTGTCCAACAACAAGTAAAAAGTATGTAAAGGAAAAGTCTACAGGACAAGCAATTAAACAGAAAAGCAGGTACATGACTTTAGGACTGAAATAGAAGAATTTTAGAAAAAAGGCTACAGAACACACGTACAAGAAACAGATGTTAATGGGAAATAATTTCATTTGTGCCTTAAACATGGGAATATTGGAGCTTTTTGCTAGTGTTTCCTTCTGTTATAAGTTTTCTGCAGGGAAAGTTCTCTAAGAAAGCTGAATACAACACAGAATCTTGGAAATGTCCACAGTATTTTCCTAATGATACTTTTCTGTCACAAAATCTAGCTAAAGAAAACATCTTACAAAGTAACCCACTGCAAAATGAATCTACACCTGTTTTTTTTTTTTAAAAAACTACCCTCAAGCAGCAGCACCTTTCTCTATCAAACGAAAAATAGATTTTAAGAGGGGCTTCTTAGAAACAGGTAGTAAACAATTCTACATTTTTTTTTCCTTTGTTTAAAAGATTTTCTCTCCCCTCATCCAACAATAAAAACTGGGAAGGGATGCAATCACTTTGGAATGAAGGACAAGAACCCAGAATTATCTTGACAGAAGCTATAACAGACTATGGATGTGAAATAAAGAGAAAAAAATTTCAGTAATTATGCAAAGCAATGCACTCCAGTATTAGGTCATTGTTAAACAGTGTAAACACATCTCTAAGTTTTTTCTTTTTAAGCATTCTTCTTTGACCTTGAATGTAGATTCTGGAATAAATTCAACATCCTTGAAAAAGCATATTAATTTTTTTGAGTATATATTTATTCTACCTGTGAAATGCTTTGTTCCCTTTTCAAATAAACGAATGTTGTTGTACAAGTTTGAGAATTCCTCCTGCAAGTCCTTCATAGTCTGTCTTCTGCTAGCTCCAGAGGAAGATGTTGAAGATGTAAAAACAGAACGTACGACTTCCTGATAAGTTTTTGTTAAAGGTCTTAGAACATGGAAGGAAAAAAAACAAAAAGGGGGGGTGAACGTTAAAGTTTTAGCAAATATATCAAAATAGAGAAAACTACCTCATTACACAGTAAATGAATGGGACATGAATGCCACAGAATGGTGAGATAAATAAAAAGCAAATATCAAAAGCACAAGGAAATTAAAATGTACTTTTGTAATTGCAGAAGTACTACTGTTACGGTATGCATGGTATGTAAATACTTTCTAAGGTTTTAACTTTGCACTCCCAAGGTCATTCAAGTTTGGGCTGTTACAGTTCTACCACGTCCTTTTTGCCCTGAACACACATATTTACATCCCCTCTCCTGTGTGGAATGTCTTTTAAAAGAAGTTGTTCATTTTAACTAAATCAGTTTGCTGGTCTCCCTTACTGCCCAGTTCACACAAGTTTATTGGTGAAGCCACAGAAGACAGAGAACATGAATGTAGAGTAAAGGCGGTACGGAAGATGGTATTGGTGAAACTCCAATGTGGATCAGCATAAGAGGGTGGAAATAAACCCATGTACCCGAAAATATGCTTGCTGACAAAGGACACAGAACCACCTACTGCTAAGTGGCAGCATAATTTCTCATTACTGTGTCAGCAGGGCTTGCTAATACATAAATAAGGATGTAACATGGAGCTGTGGAGAAAGGAAATATTGTAGTCAATTTCCACCAGCAAAACATCTTTTTCTAACCAAGAGAACAGACTGAAGAGAAGGTTCATTTGAAGTGTATCACAAACGTTTTAATGCCAGCTGAATTACTGAAATTACCTTATCAGATGGTCAGCAATCTCTGCAATAAGCTCTTCAGGGCAATCTTGCATGTGAGTCTTTAGAACATCCTGAATCTCCTCTTGTGACATGAAAGGAAACTCCATCTGCTTATTCCTACCTGTAACAGCCATGAGCAACAAGAAAACATTGTACTTAGTTTTGCTGCAGTTACTCTACAGCATGAGACATTGAAATGCTTGAAAGATCAAGACTCCACAGAAGAAATGCATTATCCACAACACAAAAAAAAAAATGGGATGACTACACGACAGTTACATTTTACATGCATGAAAAACTGACAAAATTTCTATTTTGATCACTTAGAATTTATTTTCTGTAATAGAAAAGTAGTACGTGAGAAAAAGCATTTTTGGTGAGACATTTCAAACTGCCTGGCCGATGTTCAGAAATGATGTCATGAAGACCAAACAGGTTTTTAAAATGCCAAAACTTAAGAGAACGTTTCCATTTGAATGATTTCACAACATTGGTTCTTCTTTTTTTAAAAAAATCTCATTCAATAAGGTACACAATCATGCAATAGGAAGTATCCTAAACTTGTGGTTACAGTATAAAATTTGAGACACAATAAAGCAGTAATATTAAACCAGACAAGAAGTTCCAGTAATAAAATCTTACACATTTACAAGCAGTATGTAAGTTGAATTAGTGCATCTGTATTTTGGTTTTGGACAAAATATGAAGTCTATCTGCACGCTGCTGAACTTGTTTTACATATAGGAACGAGATCAAGATGATGACATGGAACCAGAAAAGGTCAGACATTTCAAGTTCCAGATGCAGCACAAAACAGGTTTATTCTGCACGTAAGTTAACTGAACAAATGGAAATGAGTGATGTTCTGAGTTGTGCCACAGTAGCAATGATCAACATACAAGGCTATATAAAGAGGTGGAGTGGAAAGGAAGCTTAAATCAGATTTTGGAAAGGTCTTAATTTATATTTGAACTGTTATATCTGAATTTATCTCAGAATTTTGGTTCAATCTATTTATTACAACACAGCAATACAAGCAACAACAATTGTAAAATATGAAAGACCACACACAAAAAAAAGGTGGTTTATCCCTCTTTTACTCTTTAACTGAGTAGTTTTGAAAAATAACTTCACAAATATGTGAATTACAGAAATCTGTGAGTAGTATCACACAAAATTAAGATGCTGTACTTCACAGCTTCAAATATAATGTTTAAAAGCATTTTTCATTCAGTATTGAAAGTCTAGATACTATATATAAAATGTTTCTGTTACTCCATTGCATAAAAAAACCCCAGATACTTATGATTGTTTCATTTGCAACCACTGTTTGCTAGAAGTCTAACAATGTAGCCATCCATGCTCCTCCTCTTAACAGTAAAGAGAGAGAAATGGGACACCAACAGGGAGCGATTCAAATTCATCCTGTAATACACATCTAAAGCAAGTGAGACAGACTAGGACTTCAAAGTACCTACCTTCTTCCATTACAAAGTCATTAGTTATAAAGGTAGCTAGCTCTGATGTAGAAGTCTCAGTTAAACCAGATTAGTCTTATTTAAAATAATAAAATGTTATTTTTCTGTATATCTTATCCCTATGAAGAAAAACATCTAAGTATCGGTTCATTGCTAAGGATTTGTTAATCTAAGTTTTGGAACTGCTTGAGATCTTCTCTGTTTATCATACATTAAAAAACCAAGTATAATATTCATCTTGAAATCTAAGGCATTTCCTACATAAAATCAAATTAAAAAAAAAAAAAAAAGACCTCATTTCCTTTATTTAAATTTCTTTTTTAAAGAGTAAGTCATATTAATCAATGCATATGATATGTCCATTTCATTTAAATTGCAACATCATATCCACCGATAAAATTCTAAATAAATAGTATTCTCATCTTTGATATTTTACCTGATCTTACCAACACAGCGGGGAAAAACAGAAATGAGGAAAAGCAAGTGATAAAAAGATGTCAGTATGAATAGATAGTGCCCAAAATAAAATGGCAAACCTGTGCTAGTTACTTGCGACTCTTCATCGCTGTCAGCATCCTTTCTTCCTTTCTTCTTGGTTTTCTTAACCTTGATCTCTCTGGCATTACCTCCTCCTCCTCCTCTCACACTTCCACTGCCCTCTGGTGGGGAATTGTTTGCTTAGTGCACAGTAAGGTTGTAACACTTAAAAGAGTTTACAGTATTATGGTAATTTATCTGCGTTACTTATTAATGTTAAACTAAAAAAAAAGACAACCTGATTCTAAACATGGCCTATAATATATATTCCAGAATTTTAGGGCCACAGGTTTCATTCTTAAGAAAAAAATTAAGAACCGAGTCAAAGCTTTTTATAAGCTAATATCATAAACAGAAATACTAATATCAAATGTATGTATCATTAAAATACAAAAGAAAGAGCTTAACTTTTAGAGAAAGAATCCTATGTAAAAAAAAGAGCTTAACTTTCAGAGAAAGAATCCTACGTAGAAAGCATTCATTGAAAATACCCTTGGAAGTATGCATTCAATTAGCTAGAACACTAATTTTTTTTTTACTATTCTTAGATGATTACAAAGCAATGAGATGTTCCAGTTCTGACAAACACAATAAATGACCTAGTTCATAGGTCCTGTAATCCATGTATTCACACAGTCCCTCTCCACATGGTAAGCTGTTCTGCCTTTTTTTCCCTTTTTCCCAGCTTGTTCCTTCTTTTTTTCACTTGAAAGAAATTTAAACTCCAGAATAACTGGTTCTATACATGCACTAAGTCTTGAGAAAGCAGTTATTTTTCCATTTAAATCTAAAGTCCAGCATTTCAAGTAACTACATTATGTAACTGTACTATAATTTAAGAAAAGGAAACACAAAGGCAAGATGCTACTACTCACAAAGCTAACAGCATCTGTTACATGCTAGAGAAGGATTTTTAAGCGCTAATTTGCAGGAACAGCAACCTAGTTCACTTGCAGTGGATGGTGTACTTGTGAGACCTCGTCTTTTTGTGACCTCTCCAATAAAAAAAAGAGCTTGTTTTTCACAAGCTTATTTGAAATGTGACTGTATTCAGCTAAGCAAATAAAAGCTGTCTGTCAGCTGTACAATATACTAGTTATTTTGGAAAGAAGCAATCTGTAGCTGCAGTCAAAAATCTTATCCACAGAGAGATGAAGCAAGAGAGACTACTAACAGAAAAGCCATACTTTACGGCAACAGGATACATGGACTGTAACCTACAGAAAGGATTTCAAGAGTACATGCCTCCACAGATACTTGTTTGTAACAGACTGGGGCAAATGTTATTAGACAACAGAGAATCTATCTTGAAAATTGTAATTAATCCAACAGATGGCAAAATTCGTATTTGCATGAATGGCATTAATGCTACATCACATCAGGTTACACTTAAATGACAGATAGTGGTACAGTCACACACAGACCTTAAGAACAGGCAATGAGACATTGGCTTCATTCTGCTGATACACAGTAACAACATCTCATCCTTAAACTATGGTGTTAATTGTTTTAAGCTAATACACCTAACAGTCCAAAAAATAAAGCACTTCAGGGTAGTGCTTGCTGATGGTGCAGACTATGGTACCTGTGGAAGAGAACGTGTCTCGACACATAGTACGTGCTCAGAAGAGTCTCACTCCTCAGCGTGCTGGAAACTGAAGTAATTCTATTTCTGACACTTTAATTAAAGTGCAAGCTTCTCTGTCTCAGCTATGGCCTAGGAAAATCTGCTGTCTCTTGTGGCAAAAATAAGTTTAGTTTCCATGTCAACTCATTCATGGCCTTTTTAAGAGTAGAATATAATGTTTTATTTTGCAGATGAGTACACTCAATTAAGCTAGATGCATCAGTGCTCAAACTCTGTTACTTTGAGTAGCACATAAAACTCTGCCTGTGAGTTCAACACAGATTGCTCAGCTGTGCTGTAGCAACATGAGAGCCACATAAAGTTCCTGAGGCTGAGAATAGTTTTCAGTCTGAAAAATGTTTTAAAAACCAGAAAGATGTGCAAGGGTTAAACCTACGATTTTTTAATTCTTCCTCAGAATAAAGTCTATTCCAAACAGCCACCATACAAATAGAGCAATGTTTGGGACTAATTTAACCCAGAATATACCTTAAACTGTGTGAATCTTCAGTTATCTGTTATGTATGCAAACAACAGAAAATCATCTGGCACAGGATTCTCAGAAAAGATGTACAATATTTAGAACAAAAAAACCCACTTTAATGCCTCATTTCTCACTTTAGATAGAGCGATTTTGGAACTAACTTCTCAAGACTATCAAGAAACACTTTCATTTTCCAGGATCCCTGAAAAGCAGAGTGTGTCTGCACTGTGTAATAAAAAATGTACAGGTGCAGAGGTTCCTGATGGGGGAGAGCTGGAGGCAACTGATGGAATACAAAACACAGTAAATTTATATTTGAGTATTTCCAAGGTGAAACAAGCCAGGTTTTTTTAATTTTTCAGATTAAGCTAAATACTGATGCCTTACCTGTTGCCTTCTTTCTTCTTTCATCCTTTTTATCTTTTTTATTAGCATATGAATTCTCTAAACTAGAAGCCTGTTTTAAATCTTCTTCAGTAATTAAATTAACAGGGTTATTTTTCATTTCCTAAAATGAAGAACATGCACTTAATATCAAAAAGATACATACAGCAACAAAGAATACATATGAAAATATTTAAGCCATTTGGCCATTTTTAAGTATACTAATCTAATACCATGTTTTTCCAAGGGCAAGACATGAAGAGACAGTTATTCTTCTCTTCAAAATTCAATACTGGATCACATTGTTAGTGTTATGGTGTTTCCCGAGTGCAACTGAATATACATTAAATAACATTGATTAGATATACAAACCTTTTCTTCATTTTTCCCTTTATTCTCAAACTGTAGTCCAAATGAGATGTAAAGTGATGGCAACAGCAAATAGTCACATACTTGCAACATTCAAAATATATTACATTTCGACCAATAAAAAAATGTGTACCTTTTCAGCTTTCTGTTGCATCATATCAGAAAATAGATCAGAACAGCTGCTCAGAAATTTCTCACTGACCACAATGGTGTCACTGAAGACTAAACCTGAAGAACTTTTGTTTAAAGATCTCATCACTTGCTGAAGCAAAATCCCAACATCTTCTACTGACAAAGAGCTGGGCAGAAGAGTCTAGGGAAAAGGAAATGAAAACAGTTTACATACAATCATCAGTTCCAGAACGGAGAGATAAACTTGTACATGGATAAACTGAATCCACAGACATCCCATTTTTTATATCTGTTAAGTATTTAGAATACACTGCACTTTTAAAATTAAACTACTAATTTAAGAGTAACTACTATTTTGAATCTTCTAACATCCCAAATCAACATTGTTCTAGAATACATGCTAACTCCGGGAAAATGCAGGGCAACTCCTCTGGGTGATCCTGCACCGGCAGGGGTATTAGCCTAGGTGATCTTCTGAGGTCCCTTCCAACCCCTAACATTTTGTAATTCTGTTCAAAATGCAGCTCAATAGATAAACACCAAACAACAGACCAAACAGCGACAATTCAGTGCTGTGAGGCCTAAAGTTAGGATTTAGCCAAGACCAAATGGCTAATGTCCCTCATTATCAAAACTGTCATGAGAGCTCAGTTTAAACTTTTTCCCAAATGCTCCCATCCTCTCCAAAATATATTCCTCTCTAGTATAACATATTAGCACTAGTTTTGAAATTTTCGAAAGTTAGTCTCAGATATTTATCAACTGAGTACCGATATGTCTTTCCACTGGTTTTGTTCACACTAACTTAAAGGCAAATAATGCCTATTTACTTGTTATTTTTCTTTGACAACACGGAATTTTCACTGTATGTATGTGTAGTTTCAGCAAAGTATGTTCTGACACAAAAATAAGACAAAGTAAGTAAATCCAACAACAAATGAAAGGATTGCTTACTGCTACATCTATCCAGTTTCCAGAGCTGATGGCTTCCTCTACAGATGCTTCAACTTGGTCCACAATTTCTTGACCAACACAAGCTGCTCTCAGAAATAAAAGTTGTGTGGACTTGTATCTTTTTTTAATGTAGCCTGCTGGGTCGGGGATGCCAAGTCTGTACAAAGCATCAAATTCTATAAAATAGTTAGAAGTCTGTTATATTTGAGTACCTTCACATACATACAGGATCTTATTTGGTAATTTTTTTGAAAGCAGGCAATGAAGTATTACATACATATTTTTTATATGAGTAAATGCAGCCTCAAGCTGATGTTGCCCTAAAACTTAGTTCAGTATAAGCTATACCTAAACACAGCTGTAGCAGAAAGGAGGTTGTAGTGAAATGGGGATCGGTCTCTTTTCCCAAGTAACAAGTGATAGGACAAGAGGAAATGGTCTCAAGTTGCATCAGGGAAGGTTTAGATTGGATATTAGGAAAAATTTCTCCACAGAAAGGGTTGTCAAGCATTGGAACAGGCTGGCCAGGGAAGTGGTGGAGTCGCCATCCCTGGAGGTACTGACACGTAGATGTTGTGCTTAGGGACACGGTTTAGTGGTGGACTTTGCTAGTGCTGGGTTAACACTTGGACTTGATGATCTTAAAGGTCTTTTCCAACCTAAACAACTCTATGACTCTACAGTTAATAGAAATATGAAGATTAAATCACAGACATGACATCAGTCTGAGTTTTGGAAAAAAAAAAGTTTTTTTTTTAGATTCTTATACCATTAATTTTATCTTTGCAATTATGTAGTTCCAAAGTATTGTAAGAAAACATGAATAATATTTACAACATATACAACGTGAAAATGCTTTGCTTTCAAAAGTTACTCCAATACACTTGTAGAATCTTGCAATGCCTCACAAGGAAAGCATTTCAACTATCTGGCAGTTTATACTTAGACCTTCTGAAAACACTCAAAGACTTTGACAGATAATCTATCAGTGAAGCAATATTACACAAATGTAATACTACTACAATAAATTAAGCCGAACCTTTTCAAACTACAAGATTAACTGTTATTTAGGGACTGGCCCTTTGGGACCATAAGGGTACATTCTTCTGTTTATTCAGGTCCACATTTTCCCATAGTTCCTGTTTTAAAACACGATCATCCAGAATCACTCAGCTTTAAGTAAGATTCAAATCAGGACACTACTGCTATCCACAAATCTTATTTTGGAAAAAGGTTCTTCCCATGCATTGCATGCTT
This sequence comes from Baryphthengus martii, assembly GCA_013396935.1. Taxonomy (NCBI): domain Eukaryota; kingdom Metazoa; phylum Chordata; class Aves; order Coraciiformes; family Momotidae; genus Baryphthengus; species Baryphthengus martii. The sequence goes on along the minus strand of VWZK01007664.1, from coordinate 145,300 downwards.
AGCTACCTGGACAACTAACAGCCAAAGTTTGGTTGTAATCTGGACACCTGGACTGAAACTCCAACCGTGTCACACAATCAGCTGAAAAGACTACAATGAACAGTCTAAAAAATGTTTTCAGAACAGTAATAAAAGTAGCATTTGGAACTCTGTGAGAAATAAAGTTACTGTTTAGCAGTATGGTGGCTCTCTCTGCTGAAGTATGCTTCTTTGTGATAAAGTAACACACATCATTATGAGCAAGATGGTCTTTCAACAAAGGAGTATCAACTACAGTATTAATTAGCACTTATTTTCTTCTGAGGCTTCACTCTAGACACTGGCTGTATCAGGGTAAGTACAATTACCAAAACTAGTTTTAGAAAGGTATTTTTTTCTACAAGAATATGGATTAATTACCTAAGTAACCATTCTGCTTGAAAAAGGAATCCACCCAATTGCTCTGCGTTCTGGCATAGATGTCTGGAACGAAAACAGCCTTATCTTGTCTCCCACCGACCACGGTGCCTTTTAGACGGCCAGTGCTAACAAGTTCTTCTAGCACAGCTATAAGAAGAAATTAAATGCAGTGACATTTTCCACTTGGATATATCCATTAATCAAAACATAGCAATTATTTTCCTGGGTTTGTTTCTTCTTTTTTTCCCACTCATTAGTTGTTTGTGATTGTTCTAGCAAAACATTTCTGAGTTCTATCAATTATTTTTACCACTTATGAGAATGCCTTGATAAAAGCTCTGGAAATCATACAGTGTTTCCAAAGAGTGAACCACAACGGCAGGATCAAACCACTTTTTAATGGAACATATCCCTGGACAGTTTTGAGCTTTTAATTTAGAAAATGTAGTCATAAAAGTATCTTTCTCTGGCCAGATAATAAAATATATGAGCGTTTTATTAATAACGTTCTCCTCAAATTCACTGCTTACATCTTATCTAAAGTGGAAAAAAGAGATCTGAACACACTTAAATGACCTGAAAAATTGCTACTTAAACTGCATAAATGTGAACACTTCCTGCTGGTGACCATCTTCATGGTTTACACTGTTCATGCTGTAGTCAACAGTAATCTCCTGTGATAATGTACAATTACTGCTGACAAAGAATGCACTGGTAACTCGTAGTACCAAAGTACTAAGCCTTTCTCGATACTAAATAAGACATTTTCAAGCCATTAAAGGTGCACAGGAATATGTGATTTGCCTCCCATGTTCTGCTTTTGCCTTTATGTAATTGACTATACATATATTAAAAAAAACCAACACTGACATCAACAGCCAAGCTCTGCTCATTTCCTGAGCTTTGCAACAAGGCTTTTTTATCCTCAGTTTGTGTTGATTTCTAGTTCATTAAAAGACAGATTTTACCCTGGAACAGAATGGTATGGCTTTCTCCTCATTAACAATGAGCAGCAGACAACATTACAACATGCTTAGTACAGCATAAAGAAATTTAGCTCACCTACACAGGGAAAATTTACCTGAAAGCGTGGCTCCAGAAGAAATACTGCACATTAAATCATTATTTGTTTTTCCTTGTCAGCTATGCCCACAGTGTAGATAAGCCTCTATAAGCTAGCAGCTATCAAACACAACTGCCACTAACAAAGCTGAGCAGTACTTACACCGAAACACCATAGAAAGAGAAACTGAATTAAACAAAATGTAGCTTTACATAATCTAAGCAAGAGCTAGAAATCTTGTTCTGCCATGCTTCAGCTACCTTAGAGAAAATGGAGCTTATAAGACAGACTCTGACAATAAAATTAATTTTTATACTTTATACAAACTTACATAGTTTAGTTACCCAATAAAACAGAGTCCATGTGCCTATTCTCCTTAGCAACTGTCAGACAATACAGTTGTCTGTTTGCAATCTCAATTTATTTTTATTCAGAGTTTTCGGGAAAAAGAGTAAAGTATCAACAGATTTTCAAACAATGTTGTGGAGCATTAGCAACGAACGGGAGTCTTTAGAAGAAGGAGGAGAAATTAAGATATTAATTCATTTTTAGATTACTTCCAGTGTCAGTCTGAAAACTCCAAAGCAGAGAAGGTGCTTTCACAGGAGATTTCACAGCCCATACTACAGTTATGCCTCCATAGTCTTTTGTTTTAAAGCAAAACAGCATGACCTTTGCTGTATTGTAATCTCGCACTTATTTTTAAAGGTGACTGAGTAGTTTGTAGTATCCTATTAGGTCTCTGTCAAAGTCTCGCAAAGATGGTATGTGTCCCTCCATGGCTGTCCTATAGCAGCCACGCAATATTCAGAACTGAAGAACATTGGTGATTTCACTATGCTTTGTAATTAGTGTTTTCACTTCAACAGTTTCTCATTTTAAATTATTTTCTACAATAACTTCAGGACAGCTTAAAGTGAATAGCAGCACAGCTATGTGATAGAACCAAAGATCACTGTTTATCCTGTCTAACAGTAAGCGTTGATTAAACAATAGCTGTTTGTAAGTTATACAAATAGTACACTGAACTGAATTTTCTAGAAGAGACAAAACCAGATAAAGACCACTTTAAAAAACATAATGATAATAATGACAAACATAAAAAGCTAAGAGTGTAAGTAACACGATTAAAAGATATTTTCCAACTTTTCAGCATTAGTGAAATTGAAATGATATCTCAGCAAATGGAGAAAATAAAATTAAATGCACTCTGGTAGTGAGTAAATAGCTCTTTGAAACTTATGGAACTGCACAAGAAATGAAATACAGTAAGAGAAACTAAAAAAACATAAAAACACACTCTCTAACAAAAAATATGAGAAAAAGAAAGTACTAGGAATAAACCCAGGCACTGTGATGATTACCAGTGACAGGAAATCACTAACACTTCAATTCACATTAACACTGTACATGAGCAAAACATGATCATGTACTTATAGGACTCATTTGAAAAAGACTGCAACTGGGTACTGAAGTTTGGTACTGCAACGTTACTACAAAACAGTTTAACAGGTTTTCCTTTTAATCTATGAATACATGCATGGCACATTTCATAAAAGAAAAAAAAAAGAAAGAGGAAACCTTGAATTCATTATGTGGAAGTAGAGTGTTTATAAAATTTCATGTAATTTTTGATGAATAAGCTAGTCACCGAGAACAAAAAAGTAAGCAGAGAAATTATAGTGAAGCTAAAGCGTGCAATGCCCTGAAGGCAAAAAGACCCAATCAAACAAGAGAAATTATTAACTTTCATGAGAATACACAGAAAGTTCCTAAAGGATTCTGAAGACCAGCAGCACTTGATCAGCCAGCATACGAGACTAATGATGTTGGAAGCAGCATTTTGGACAGATGGGAGGGAGTAGTCAAAGAAAAGCTGCAACGTTAGAAGTAAGAAACAAGTACTCCCTAAAAGTTTTAGCAGTTGGACAGGAAATCTTTATGTATTTCTATTTAAAAAAGGAACTGTAGAAAATAAAAGCAAACGGTTTAAGGATATGCTTTATCTCTCAGCATATAAAGACTTTTAACTAAGAGCGTAACAAAAGCTTCGCCTCTGCTATCAGAGAGAAAAGTCAATAAATAAAACCCAGGGCAGTTAATGCCATTTGGCTACATAAAGCCTGTCCCTGTTTGTGTGCTACACTGATAAAACCACCAGTAGCTAAGGGTAACTAACAAAACAGATGACAAAACGATGACTGTACTTCTTACACCATTCTGCCCTCAGAGGTATGTCATCAACGTATGCTTTAATTGCTTTAGATGCAGAGAATATCTCTTCAATTATGGATAGTGCAAACGGTTTAACGCTTTTTATACTAAGGAGAAATACATTGTTCCCTGTCCAAAATTAAGGCTAAATACTAAAATGCTTCCTTGAAAGCATACTTCTAGTAATGAAGAATCTATGAATTAACTAACAAAAATACAAAACATTCTGAATGAAACTCACAGTAAAGTAAATGTTCTTGAAATCCATACCGAGTGATCAAGTTACTTACAGATGTAGGCCTTGGAAAAAAACAAAAACAATATAATTTAATGACCTGAAATTGATGTAGAGAACCTAGAGAGGTTAGTCCAGATGGACAAAACTACATAACATCTTAGCCCCAGAGTGCTTCACTGATTTTTAACACAGCTTACAAGGTCTGAATTTTGAATTACTATGAATTACCTTACAGCAAAGCTATGAAAAGTATTGTAAGGAAACTTTTGCTGTCTCAAGTTTTTCTCTTCATACAAATTGACACATAAGGTTATTGATTTAATAAGAAAAAAATTACCTATAAAGATATGCAGTGGGTAGACATCAATATGTAATTGAATGGGGAGCAGTGGAATGACAGTGAGGACAGATATTCTCCAAACAAATAAAATTAACATTTTTTTCAGCCAAAAAACCTCCAAATATATTGTACATTGTTGTACTTTCTTTGTTGTCCTTTCAAAAGGAGGTCTCCATTTAAAAAAAACGTCTAATACAACTAAATATTTAACCCCAGGAACTTAACTACACTTAAACAAATCTATCCATTGGTTTTTGTTTTCTTTTTTTAACTACATGTGAATTTGGTCCATGAAAACCTATGGTAACAATATTTTAATACGTGGTTGCAGGTGTTGCACTTTACCGCGTAATTGCAGTGAAGAGACCACGAATGCGTGCTCGATGCCGGGACACAAAGGCTTCTGTAAAAATTACCCCACGGTTTTCCTGGTCTAGTTGTCCATGAATAATTCTACCCAAACGCCTGGATAATGCCTGTAAATAGAAGCCGGGACAACTGCTAATATTGTATATTAATGGTGTTACACAAAAAGTATTAAAAATAGGTATTAACAGATTCGCAAATTAGTTTTGCTAAGACAGACAAAATATTCAGAAATGAGGACTCCAAGTTTAAAATTATTATATAGGTATATTGGAAATGGGCTCTTCCTACAGGTAAATAGATGCCATTATGGCCCCCACACCACACTTCAGGGAATTCAGCTTTCTGAAGAATGATCTGTGCCGTCAGATAGATGTGTATCTAGTGATGAAAGAAAACTTTACAAAAAGAGTAAGCATGCTTTGGAGACACACAATGAAAACTAAGATTAAACCCTTGTATTTATTTTTTATGAACCAGTGGCAAACAAATTCACTATCCGTTTTCTCAAATAGTTAAGATAAAAATTAGCAACAATAAACACAAAAGAAACAGGTGCAAACAAGTTATAAATGTGCATCCTTGCAAAATTAATTATACCTAGGAAATACTGCCCAGGAAACAAAGGGAAACCATGTAATCATTTTTGTACGTTAGAAATGTTTTTGTAGGAGCTAATCGTGAGACAAATATTAGAGGAAATCCACTCAGAAACTGAGAGTCAACAAGGTTTGTCTGTAGAACCTAGCATGACTATTCAGCTAATACACGCCACAGGATTACTCTTTGAAAAAAAAGAAAACCCAAACAAAATCCATCCTTTACTGAAAGTCAACAATGGTAAGATAATTCTCCCTAATCCTTTTAAACACTGTAATAGGCACTAACAGAAGTAAACAGTTTTATTGTTTCTACTCTGAATGTCTGGCTTCAGTTTCTAGAAACAAACTTTGATTTTACCTTTTCTGATTAAACCCAGAGGTCTCTACCATTGCTATTTCTGCTTCCTGGGTCGCTAATGAGACTGATAAAATCACCTCTACATCTTTAATATTACAAATACATCTTCAGATCTTACACTAACCTAACCTGTTTTGAACATTACTAATCCTTCTCTGTTCCTAACAGTCACAAAGATTCTGAAGAAATTTTGCCCAGTAGTGAAAAGCTGAAAAGCCAAACACCACCGTCAATCTGTGAATAGTGATCACGCTGCAACCCCTACGTATCTAAAACCTTTCTGTTTAGAGTGAGAAGCAGCTCATCACAATTAAAGCCATGGATATTGCAAAAATAACAGAAGAAGATGAACACAAACAAATCTACATTTGCTAGGTCAGTTGCTTGCATCACCTGTATGAGGAAGTCTCCTGGAAGGTCATACGTCTTGCAGAGCTCCGATACTGTCACCTGGCCGGTTTCCTGTAGTTTATCATTTATTTCTTCTGCTAACTGATCCAGGTAACTCCTTATTTAAAAAAAAGTAAAAATAAAAAAAAATCATACAAGAAATACCCAACACATTAAGTGTGAAATTCAGGATCAAACTGTTAGCCACATGTTGAATTATTAATTGACCTGGCACTATACCTCTTTCTGTTGCATCTCCGAGGAAATGGACTGAAATGTATTTTAAATGATTAAAGGAGAACAATACCAGTGAAAATGTGGGGGTTTTTTTAAGTCTTCTAACCAGGCAGCTGGCCATTTTTCTGCTTGTATGAAACTGTCAAAGAGCAGGAACAGGAGAACATATGTCAATGAGACTCAGAAAAGGGCTTCAGTGAGCAAGGCAGGTGTTAATTATTTCAAAAGATCCAGGAACTTCACCTTCTTTGCTAAGAACAAATCCTGCAGCACAACCAGTAACAGAGATAACCCCATAAGAGCATTACTTTGGTGGTCGTTAGTGTCCTGGACACCATGAAATAACTTGCTCATACAGCTAAGGATTGTAAGGTAAAGTAAGAGGTGGGATGAAAACGAGAGGGTTTGTCAATAGCTGAGGCAGACAGCAAAGCCCCAGAGCAAGTGAGATTTGGCTGCTGTACACAAAGACACCTCTTAAGTGCAGGATACTGGGCAGAGACATTCAGTAAGGCCTTTGCTCCATGGATTCACTGGATGCTCTGCTGAGACAGTCCTCACTCATCATTTGGAAAAGAAGCACTGACACCAAGCAGCCCCAGTAGCAGTCAAGACAAATGCATTTCATTTCAGGACCAAGCAAGGCTGGCCAACATTTTTAGTCTGTATTTTCAAAAATGGGAGATGTGACTTATACATATTGCTCCTCAAAGTACTCACTCATTTATAAGTTGTCCCAGTACAAGCTGTATCGTTTTTTCAGATTTAACAATGTCATTAGCTCTGTTTTCAATGTGCAGAAGGTCCACGTTTATTACCTAAAAAATCACCAACACAACCTCTTATCAGAACTTCACATCAAAATTAATTCTCAAACACTGAAATATTATACTTACACATTTCTATGTGTAAGTATAGGAAAGGAAGGTCTACACAAGGAAAGTTGCTTCTATTTTTTTCTACTGTTGCACACATACGCATTTAATCTGTGGTTTGGAATAAAGCAGCAATGCTTTTGGGGGAAAAAGCTCTCTTTGCAACTGTGACAAGGTTAAAAGAAACCTATATAATAAAACATTCCAGAAAGCTGCAAATAGAAAATATTAAATTGTCTTTCGGAAAGGTTTTCTGATTCTAAGTAAATTTACTGAAGCCAGAAGAGAATATCAGTCACAGAGGAAGACTACTGGAGGATAAAGATTAGAGGAGACAAGATGAACGAAGGAAGAGGGAAGATCCAAAGAGGCATGCCAAGTTAATTATGTACGCTCCTGCAGCTTTAAATTTAAATGGGAAACATATTTCTTGTCTCTTTGGCCCCCTCAGTTTACAAAGAGATCAGGAAGAAAATCTGTATATTTTAGTGCTGATTTCAGAGGTCATGTATTATGCTTAAGCAGAGAGCTTTCAATAAAGTAGTAAATGGATGGATTAAGTAATCTGCAGTACATGGACATGAGCTACCAGCTCTTCATAAAGTTTGTTCTCTTTTAAAAAAAAAAAATTTAGCTGGAGCATGAACCAATGAACTCCATATTTACAACACACGCGGTGAAGAAAAGAAAGTATATAGCTTTTTATTACTGAAAAGTTACCTGTTGTAAGTCAACAATGTTTATTCGACCTTCAAAGAAAAAGTACAAATACAGTTTTAGTACATAAAACATGTTTGAACAAATTCAGAATGCAGCATAGTTCATTGTGTACAACATACTTAATTACTTTTTTGTAGACCAATTAAACCAATTTCAGCTTTATATTTTGTCAAATCACAGAAACCACAAGTGGTCAGTACAAGATATCCCATATTGTTCTACTCTATGACCTTGCTGACAATCCAGTACAGAAATTCCAGAAGTAAAAGTTACTGTTCAAACTCCTTCCCAATTAGTTTCTTGATCAGCATCAAGCAATAGGAAGCAAGCCTCTTTTTTTTTAATTATTTTTTTTTTTTCCCCTGCAAGATTAAAGGAGCTGAAGAAAGCTTACAAATGTTTTCTGAGGTCTTCAAACTTAACTTTCAAATCTAGAAGGCGGCAGCACATGTCACACTTACCACCACAAACATGAAGTTCATCCCGGATCTCTTTACTAATCTGTGCTGGAGTGACATACTCTTTTCCATCAAGTGTGTGCACTACTTCCAACTGCTTTTCTGCAATCAGTTTGGTGACAATTTCTATACAGTTTCGTTCTGACAATCTGTCAACAGCATAAAGAGTAATCAGTTATTCTAAAAAGTACTTGCTAAAACTATCTTCAAGCTGATGTTGCAAAAATAGTAAATAAAAACAAGTGCAACTAAGACTACTTTCTGTTCTGTGTGAATCCTTTTTATGACAAAATCTCCCTAATTTCAGGATCCTACTTATTGCCCCCCCAAATCATCCATATGGCTTCACTCACGTGGGTCACCTCTCTAAAATAACTTTTATTCTTCTCAACAGCTGTCAGCACCTTTTTTGGTGTGACAATGCACCTGCCTGTGAATATAGGATCAGCTATACTTAAGGAGTTTGTCTGATCCTTAAGTGCCTTTTTATTTTACAGACGATTTTTTGCTTGTTTGGATTTTTTTTTTTTTTTCTTTAATAAAAAACATTTCAGAGCAACAACCTCAACTGCTCCACAGCACAGAGGGAAGAAACAGAGCACTGGAGCCGTGACGATGTTTAGGAGCTGGACACTAACGATGGTTACACACAGACCCACGCACTTTCACGGACCCACCCAGCCCCGACTCTCTGATGCTCTTCTGCGGCTCACAAGCCCTGACACACAGGTCAGCGCCCCTCCANTGCTCACCTGTGGGCAACCTCGGCAAACTGCGCCCGCTGGAAATCGGCCGCCAAGCGCCGAATCTCCTCCCAGGCGGCCGCCATCGCCGCCTCACCGCTACACGTCAGCCCCCGGCGGGCGAGCTACGGGCAGCGAGCGGGGACAAACCTTCTCGCCGCGGCCACCGCCCGCAGCGCCGTCTGTTGGGCGGGAGTCCTCCCTGCGCATCCATTATCATCAAAAAAAAAAATAAAAAAAATCAAGACAAAAGCAAGAAGCGGTTTCTCTACGTGGATCGGACTCCAGCAGGTGTAGCCCGGTGGACGTAGCGACCAGAACAGGCAGCCGTGTTGTCAGCAGCGAGGCCCAGTGCGGAGCCTCCCCGGCTGGAGGGGCTTGCCGCTACCCCCAGCTCCCGCCTCGGCAGCGGCGGCGTCTTCGCTGACACGGCGAGGGCTAAAACCTGGTCTGAAATGGAAGCCGAGCTTTCAGCCTGTATGTGGAAATATGAGCAACATTAGAAGCTGATGTTACTGAAAACTGAAATGAAATTTAGACCGGAAGTGGGGTGTGAGGTAAATAGCGTCACCGTTTAATGGCACCGCTGTTAATGCAGTGAGGGGTGAGCTGAATTTATTTAGCTGTTGAATCAGAGGCTGATGACACAGATTTAAAGGCCCTTTTGGCTGTTAGGTGAGATGGAGTTGCCTATGGTATCATCACTGCACAGGGGAGTGCTCCTGCCCTAGGGCCAGCAGAAGAATCACAGAATCACGGAATATTAAGGGCTGGAAGGGACCTCAAAAGATCATTGAGTCCAACCCCCCTGCCAGAGCAGAAACCTAGAGTAGGTCACAGTCATCAAAACATGACACCTCCAGCGTGAAACGGCAGCACGAGACTGACCTGCCCAACATGGGGAGAGTGGTCCGTGCTGCTGAGCCTGTGTCATTGCCCTTCCGTATTTCTTGCTGGTAAAATTCTCTGTGTGGATACATTTCTAGCATAGCCACTGTTTTCAGTGATGCTGTTTTCTCTGCCTCCCAAAAGTTATGGGAAAATCTCTCTGGCATAGCTTGTGACATGCTGGGTGAAGTTTAAGTAGTCTGAAAAAGAACTTTGCAAGATGCTGACATAGTAAATTGTAACAGCCTGCTTATAGTGGAACACATCACTGTGTGGAAATACTGTTTAGGGTTGAACACATCACTGGTTGTGTTCAAGACCAGGTTGGATGGGGATTTCAGCAACCTGGTCTAGTGTGAGGTGTTCCTGCCCACAGCAGATCTAGATGATTTTTAAGGTCCCTTCCAAGTCAACCCATTCTATAATTCTATGATAGTGGGGTAAGTATGTGGCTTCAGTTTTACTGATCATTTTCTTTGTGATGAGAAACTAGGGACAGGATTTCATTTAGCTTAGGCATCTGAAGTCAGCTGTTGAGGTCTAGTGGGACAGACTGCTCAAATTGTTCAGCTCTTCCTAAAACATAGACATCTAAGAGAAGGTAGCTGATTACTCACTGGAGATGCCTATACTTCTCCTTTGCCAAAGAAGACAGCAAGGAAGATTCCTTAGCCATAACCTTGATTTAGGCATCAGTATTTTTGTGGAATGAATAGTGGGTTAGAAGGGTAGGAAAAAAATATGATAGCAATTGTGGGGACAACTTTTATGAAGATTATATAGAAACAGGCTGTCATAGGGAACATCAGGAAAACGAACTGGGAACTTAGAACTGGATTCCTCCTACCTAACCTTAAATATACCTGAAGTCTTTTAATTATGAGTGTAGTCTACAGGCTATGGAGAATCCTGCCTAAAGTCTGAATGTCTCTTTGGGCTGGCTGAGTTAGGCATTGTAGTGAAGATTTGAAAGTGAAGCATAATGGTTTTGATCTTCACTTTTGTATATATAACTTGAATAAAAGCCATAGTTGCCAGAACTGTGGAAGCAGTCAAGTGTAAGTAGAGCTGAGGCAGAGTTGTTGTTTTTTTTTTTTTGAAGTTCAGAGTTGTGTTTCACCAGCATGCAAAGAAGGAGGAGATGAATCATGTAAACACACAATTCTAAGCATATTGCTATTTCTAAAAATTGCAGGTTCTGTTTTGGGACTGCAATCAAAGAGATTTTATAAGGACCCTTTTCTTTCAAGATGTATGTATGTGCGCACAACTTGTGCATTAAAAATATTTTCTGTACTTAACTGTTATTCAAGAAGCAGTTCAGATTTTTTTTTCTGTAGAAATCGATTTTTTTTAGACAATTTGTAAATTAGGTGAAATTTTCTGTTAAAAATGTAGCAACTGATTCATTTTACTATACATGCACAAACCTCTTGCAGTTAACTGAAATAACATTAGTAGCATCTATTTTATGCAGTAGTTATGTTGCTTAGAAATAATGTTGATACCATTGATTTTACTACAGTACTCCAAAGTTTAGTGATTCGAGAGCCACCATAGTAACAGAAATGTTTTTGTTTCCTTCTTGCAGGTGTGTAAACTAGTGTGAAGGTTTTTGTAGCTTGTACCAAAGGTCTAAATAAATCCTTACATAGCTAGTATAATATGAATGGACAGCCATATTTGATTGACACAAAACAAAGTAAATAATTTCTCTTGAAGGCCATGCGCAATATTGCGTTGATTCACTCTGGGAATATCAATTACCCTATCTTAATTGGAGATAATAGAAGCAAATGGTGAGGTATTAATCCTGTCAAAATATATCAGTGCTGTCTCAATGACATAAAGAATATTATAAAAATATGTATCCTAATACTCATGTATGTTCATCTACATTATTCTGAAGTTTCTCCTCGGAGAACTTGGAATTTCTACCAGTCTAATAAAGAAATGTGATTAAAGGAATGGGTTTTCAGGTCTGTGGTTGCTCTTACTTGCTGATTACAATGTATTAAGCAACAGAAGAACAGAACTTGAGAAGCTGGACTGACTCATGTCTGGCTGCCAAGTGTTACAGAAAGTTCTAACTAATGGTTCCCCATTCTAGTCCCCTGAAGACACTGCCTTCTGGCTAAAAGACCAGTAAAGGTTCGTACAGTCATCATAACATTTACGGTAGAAGACAAATACAACACTCAAGTATACAAACATATAATTTGTGTAGAAGCACCCACCTCTGTTTCAGAATTGTGTCTGAAGACTCCAGGCACATATATTTCCATGCTCTGGAACAATGACTTCTGATAGGAGTCTGTCCTTTAAGGTTTTGAGATCTCACTTTTCAAGTCTAGAAGCCTTCCTGGAAGAAGGCAAGCATTCTGAAAAATCTGTTGTTTTTTATTTTCCATCATGATCTCTGTGTGCACACATACTTTGTTTGCATATTTTATGGTATCTGTCTGTTGCATTATACCAATTATTCTGAAAAAGAGATTAGTTCATAAAAACTAAATGAAAGATGGCATTGATGAAATGCCTGTTTGAAGTAATTAGTGATCCAGCAAAAATGCCCCTAGTACATCCTCCTTTTCTACAGAGCAGACTCTCTTCGAGCATTGATGATCTTGTCTGAAGTAGTTGATGTTTATTTAGGAAAGAAGAGAATGTAAAGGCGAAGCCAGGCCTCCTGTCACCTGTCACCAAAAAAAAAAGTATTGTTATTAATGCCATTGAAGCCTGAGTAGCTAGGGGTAATATCTTAAATTACTTCGGTGTCACTCAACAGAACTCCTGTTTACCTCAAGATAGATTAGGAAATGAATCTATTGATAAAGGAAAATCCACAACACGAGAGGACAGTGCTACAGTGATAAATTACCAGGCAAAGGATATGATAAATGTAAGGTGTAAACAAATTAAGCTGATAATGTAGTAGGTGGGGGTTTTTTTGACCACATGAAGTATTTTTAGCAGTGTATAGAAAATGCATAGAAAGAATGAGTAATGTGAAACTGAAAACAGCAAAGTTCCTAAGGGGTATGGTTTATCAGAAAACTTTTCATTTGGCATAAAAAAATGAGTTAGAGGAATTTTGGTATGCATGGTATATTTCTCTTTCACTCAGAAAGAGCAGTGCCACACCTTGTTCATCTGGGAACGAAATCGATCTGATATTAACATGAGAATAGAGCATAAAGATGTGATCATTTGGTAGACTGGACTGTGTGCAAACTGTATGTTTTTGATATGGGGCATTTTCTTAAGATACCTGCAAAGACAGGAAATAACAGTATAATGATGAAAATGTAGAAAAGATGTATGTGGGAATGAGTAAATAGTTGTCTAACAGGATGTCTGAAAATAGTTTGCAAACTGGATGGAGTGTAAATTAGAGTTTTGTTAAATGGTTCTTTCATTCTGCATGTCATGATACGATCTTCATCACTTGCTGGTCATCTTTTCCAAACAAATAACTGTGTTTGTGAATTTGAAAGGTTTACTTGTCAGGTTTTGCTCATTAACGTGCTCACTTTTATTTAGCAATCAAAAAGATTACCTCACATCTCATTTGGTTTTCATTGTTCTGGTATACAAAATGTAAGTAACAATTTTCATGTGGTGATTCAGAGGGATTACTCTGATGAAGGTACAGGTGCCTAACAAGCTCTTCCTTTATCAGAGATTGCTGGCAGAAACCTTTTAAAAATGATAAATACATACTAGACATATATGAGAAAGGCAGAATTTTTTACTCTGTCTTTGTGTGCCATGGGTAGCTTTGGCTTTTTTCATAGTCCCACTTTATTGCACAGTTACAAATAACATAATGTTTTGCTTTTCGCTGCACTCTTTTCTGTTTTCCCTTTTCCTGTCCTGCTGCACAGTGGCTGTGCTGTGTGCATTAGGGAGAGTGCTTAGTTAAACCTCAGGCAGCCTTTTCTATGTAATTGGTTTGATTATGAAACACCATACTTTCAGCTAATTAGTGTGATTATCTTCCTAACTGTAGATAGGAGAAATTTGGTATTCATTTGGTTCTTCCTTTGCAGTGAATGTTCATATCGATAATAATGCCTTCCCTGAGTAAAATATTTATGGCCTGTTGTGGTTTAGGGTCAGGGCAGCCCCAAAACCTAACAGATGCTCTCTGTTACCCCCACCCTCACAGAAGGGGAAGAGAAAAGGAATAAGGGAGAGAGATTTATTGATTAGAAAAGGAAACTAGAACAGCTTTAATGAAAATGGAAATAATAAGAAGAATAAAATAGAATATGTACAAGACCAATATCGAACCCAAACCCCCCTGAATGGCAAGTATGTCACCATCACCACTGATGTTGTGGAGCAAGCACCAGGAAAGTCCCAGACAGGGCCCAGCAGCAGACCCGAACCGTGTTCAGGAGCTGGATTCTGGTACTGGACTCAGGAACACTCCGATCAGGATCAAAGGCAGAACGAACAGAGTCCTCTTTGGATTCCAGCCGTTGAAGGAATGAGGAAGAATCTGAGCAAAGGCCCAGAGGAAGAGCCCCCGAGCCGAGAGCAATCAAGCCAGGGCCCCCAGCTGCCAAATATGGCATCTATGGGATGGAACACCCCCTTGGTCAGTTTAAGGGCACCCATCTGTCCGCTCCTCTCTGCAGGTTAGGCTTTTACTTTCTGCAGCCCCCAACGTGGTACACAGGATCTGGCAGTGGCCTTGGTCTGCACACCAGTCTCTGGTGCTAACTCTAAACATCAGGCGTTATCACCGCTAGAAGCAGCCACTGCCTGTGAAAGCATGCTGCTTATTTCATAAAGTGCAGTTAGTTAAAGGAGCTGAGCTGAAAAGTAAAAATCACTGAACAGAATTGTTCTGTTCTAACTCAAACCAGGACAGTGGACATACAGAGCATGCAACAGCACATGCAGGTGGAAAATGTCACAAGTAATACTGAATACTAAATGCATCAGCAGTTGCCTTGTTCATACACATTATGTATGTAGTTCAGACATGTATTCAAAAAATTATATTCATATAGATATCTGGGGTTTTTTACTGCTTAAGTAATTATTTTTTTTAGTATACGTATAGGGCTAATGACATTTTCTCAGCTTCAAAATGTAAGTCCAGTTTATATCCTTGTTTGGCAAGGTTGTTTTCTCCATTTGGATTAGAAGAATAAATATACTGAGGTATTTAAATGAGCAAATTCCCATCTTGTATTTGACGAAACCCCTTTTAATCTTTCTGGAGGAATAATGAAACATAATATACAGAATTTAGAGTAAACGTTTGTTTCACCTGGTCTTTGAACATAGTACAGAATATTTAGGAGAAGAGATACATGTTTCTGCAGGTTTTCTACCATATGCCCAGTTGAAAATCAAATACATTTGTAGAACAAGTGGAAAAGAACAAAAGCCACTATAAGTATCCATATTTTGCCATTCAACTGAATATTTTGATTAATGCTAAATAGAAGACCAATTTGTCAGGAGTAGCGCAGCACGTCATAGTGAGATACTGCAAACATCAAGTATATCTTACTCTGATATACTGAACTGTCATGGAAAAGAGCATTGAAGTAGTATATAAAATTTTTATTCATAGCAAACCAGAAGCACTTGTAAATATTGCAAACAATATAAAATATATGATGTTGCATAGATAAACAAGCATTTATACTATCAAAGGCAACAGAGAAAATTTTAAGAGGTTTGTCAACAGAAATTCTCAACATTCAGTAGCAACTAAGACCAGAGAAACAAAATAAAAGCACTTAAAGACAGAAGTACAGATTTATTTTTAATTTAATTTTAAAATACAATATTAACAAACATGCAAATAAAAAGAAGCCGAGATATTTTTATCCCCAAAATATTTTTTTTTTCACAGTGATGTATTTTCAAATATTTTTGTGATGAATCCTCTGTATTAGATTTATCTTGCAGTTCAGGTATCACCGATCCCATTCTAAAGCAGCAGTGAACTGAGGTTTTGCATATTCTTGGCAGGCAGTGAAGAATCAGCAGAGGTGCCAGCTCAGGGCACGGTGTGGATTCAGGGCAAGGTGTTGGAAGTCCATTGCCATAAAACAGTAGAGTATTTCATGCAAGTATAGCATTCTGTGTTTCACAGGGGGTGGGGGGAATTTTAATGGGAAGTGAGGAACCAGGTTTCAAGCCTGCCTACTTCTCTGTCACCTCATGACCTCTGAAATTGCCCCTTTGAACCATGTGGCTTTCATCACTTTGCAATGGAGCAGCCTTATGACTTTAGTTTCTCTTTTTCTCCTGTCCTCTTTAGGCTGCTTTCAGACCTGAATGAGATGAAGGGCTTTGGACTATGCGTTTGCCTGCTCTCACATTGCTTCACAAGTGACTACCTAATGTTTCTCATTTCAAAGTACAAATAGTAATTGGGTTGTTCCCTCACGCTCGCTTCCTGACAGGCTGTTTTGGAGTTGGTCTTATCTAGATGAATAGGAATGATCTAATTTCCAGACTGAATTAATTCATGAGTATTAGTGTTTGTGTCACTGTAGTGCTTTAGTTGAATTAGTCAATCACAGAATCAGTGTGGCCTAAATGTGTGTAATATTTGTGAAAAGGATCAGTATGATGCAAGGGTGCTTGGGGTAAGATGTTTCTGATAGAGATGGGCGTGTTAATGCCAGTGAAAGACACTGATTATGAGAATCATGTATAATTCTAAGTGTCCAAGTTCAAAATAATTAAAAAGCCTCCAAACCTCTGTAAAATCTGTAGGTACAATTTATGAGGATGGGGGAATGGAAGGTCCATTGTGTGAGAAGGATCTGTCTTGTCTGATTTCAAAAGTCTGAAATATGGTTGAGTCTTTAATCAGAAAAACTGATATATAGGGGAAACTATAATTAAATTAGAGACAAAATTGATGCAAACCTCCAGAACAATGGGGTTCTGGAACTACCTCAAGATGTGAGTTATGAGGCAGGCAAGTGAAGTGGTTTTCAATTGGAATTTTCTAAGCAAGAATTATGAGCTCAATTGTCTAACATACCCAGGGTCTGGATGACTGTAGGGGATCTCTCTCTTGTATGTGGTGTGGTAAAGTGATTTTGTGGGAAAAAATGAATCATAACCGATTCGGAGTTCATGTGATTTAAAAATGTAATCGTTTTATAAATGTGAGTAAAGAAGCTGAAGGTGGTCAAGACATTTCAAGATTTGATTATTCAAAATGTATTGTGAATCTGAATTACCTAGTAAATCAATCTTGTGATTTGAATAACTTAGATAGCTTCATGCTATATTTAAATCAAGTTCTGTGAGCAGAGATGCAATCAAAAAGCGTGATAATGTCTGTGAATATCTGTTCTGACCCTCTCCAGCTGAAAGAAAGTAAACTCAGAGTTGGAACAACTGTATCTTATGTTGCAACTGGGACAGGCTAGCAGCTTGCAATGGTCAATCATCACATCACAGTTAATGTATGGTAACTTGCCAAGCTGCAGTAGCCCAAATGTTTCTGATTTGTTCTTGCTTACTATTTGCTGATCTGTTTCCTGACTGCTCTTACCAAAATTTCTTTGCATTTGTTAGTTAAATAAGCAATCCTACACTTTGGCTTTTCTTTTATGAACTGAAAAATAAAATTATTTGAAAAAGTTAGGTTTAGCATCTTACTAGAAAACTGATCAAATGGACTCAGAATTAGAAGTGTTTGTGATGAAAGCATTCAAAGGGTTAACATGAATTTTGCATGGGCTTTTTTTGTTTCAACTCAGTCCTGCATCAAGCCTCTGAAGTTACAGGCATGCTCAAGCTGAACAACTGTGTTCTATTTTAGCTTAACATACTAATCCATTTCATTCTGTGTCATTTTGTTAGAGGGTGCCTTCATGTTGCTCACACTGCAAATAGCACAGATGTGCTAGCATAAAAAATCTCCAGTATCTTTCAGATGGATCTTTATGAAATGCCAAGTCATGCTGAGAAGGAAATTCATCTTTCTATTAAAAACAAACACAGCAAAAAAAAAAAAGAATAAAAATAAATCCAAACATTCTTCTGCTAAATTTGCATCTGCACATATTAGATTTGAGAAAAAATTCTTCCTCGTTGCTCAAATGATAACCACTGAAGCCAAAGAGTCAGGAAATATATCCCTTAGATTTTGATCTTCTGAAAAACACATTTATTATCATATTGCTTTTTTTTTTTCCAAGACTGATGTAAACTTTAAACCTGAGAAAATCAATTTTTAGAGATTTTCATGTTCTGTTTTCTCCACATGTGACATCCTCTTAGCATTTTGAATATTACATTATTAACTCTTTTATTACAGAAAAGTCACCCTGTTTTAATAGTGTCAGTGTAATGAAAGAGCACAGACAAAACTTGTAGGGTGCTAGGAGGATCAAAAACCAAAAAAAGGGGGAAAAAAGTCTTCATTACTTAATTTTACCTATTCGTTTGTTCTGGAAAATCATGTGAAGGGTAGTATATTTTCTGATACAATCTGCAATTAAAAAATAAATGTTTAATTCTATGTCTTTGTTTCTGAGGTAGGTTTCTTAAAATTTACTTTAAAATAAGGAAAAAGTTTTTTTGATCAGTTTAGGAACTAAGAACTTCTCATAGAATTAATTTTTTTTTTTCAGAACTGAATGTTTTGATTGCTGGTATACAGAAAGCACTTGATGTTGTGAAGCTGTGTTACGATTTCACTGTGCTTTCTCTACATGCCAGTGAGTTTCCATCTGCTGTCTCCTGCCTTATTAGTTTGCAAGTTCCTAGAGCAGAGATTGATCCTTTTGCTTTTCTGTATATATCACATAATAAAATGGAGGCTCATTTTGGAGGAAGAGTACCTAATAACTGTGATGGTGCAGAGTAGCAAACCAACGTTACTCAGTTTTTAGAAATGGAGGAGGAATGTGCCGCTAAAGGAAGAGTCCACAATTATATGGATGTGCAGCTGAAGCTCTGTGTGTGACATCAGCTCCTGTACAAATCGTACACTTCTTGCTAGTAACATAACAGTATTCTTGAAGAAAGCCGTCAACTGTCCATAAGCACTTCATGCTTTTGTTTTGTTTTTTTTCTTTCCTATAGCTTTTGAGTTAATTTTAAGTATTAGGTAAGAAACCTTGCTTGGGACTCAGTCTGTAATGAACATACTGTTTTGCTAACTACATGGCCCAGCAAAAAGGACACAGCCATCAGCAGAAAACATACAGAGAAACTCATGCAGGTTTTATTACCTATTTCTACTGACCCCAAAAAACATATAGTATGGCCAATCATGGGGGGAGCAAAGGAACTAATAAACCCACTCACTGCAGGTGACACAACAGAAGACAAGGCAAACTGAGCCAAAAATACAACAACATAAGGAGATATCAGCCATATCCCAACATAGCCAGGCACAAATCAATCCAACAAATACCAGAAAGATACATTACCCAATCTATCACCCTCATTGTCCTGGACTCCTTCATTGACTCCACAAAACTGCTCCTTCCCACCAACCCCTCCAGAAGCAGCTAGCAGCAGTATCTCCTCAATAAGGCGCTCTATTGGCCTTTTATCTCCACCCTCTAATCACCACCTAAATGGTAGCTGTTTCACATTTCTACTTTAGTTCTCATCATTTCAGGGTGTGCTTGGCCTGGCCTCCCCTCCTGGATGACCCTCTCATAACAGAGGGGGCCCATCCCTCATATCAAGGTCTGGTTTGGCGTGTGTTGCCACCACTCAATGCCTAGTGGGTTGCAGTCAGCAGTGGAGCTAAAAGATCTTGGTGGCAAACACAGAGGCCAGCCCAGTCTTGCCCTTGATTACGATAGGAGGCACCTGGGTAGCCTTAGTCCCTTTTACCTGGTTGTGAAATTCATCCAGGTGTCAAGTTCACTTCAGGGTTCCTAAACTTCATGTACCTAATTCAGTTAGGCACTTCATGTACCTAAATCTGTCATCTGTCTGTATTCACCTCTAGATATACTAGATGTCTAAGGAATCTCTGTAGACAATGAAGAGCTAGGGCTTGATTCAATTACCTAAATAAGGGGAAGAAGGAGATGCTATAAGCTATCCAGAATATCTATATGGGTCTGGTAAGTATGACAAAAGGTCTAAGTGAGGCCTTAGCATTTTTGGAAGTCACATGGAAGACCATTAGACATCTCAAATAGTATTAGGTTCTTATGCTTAGGCAACTAAAATGAGTATCTAGTCAATATAGTCAGTGGAGCCCAGATCAGCTATGAGAGGTGCATAGTTATTTAGTGCTATTTGAGATACTAAAGAGCTACCCTGCTGTCCTCCAGCTGTGACTTCAGAAGGACACTGGTCATGTTTGGCAGCCATGAGTCTTAAATGCCTTTTGACATATGAAATAAAACTAGATATCTACAGATGGGCAACGAAATCAAGCTGTCAATATCTGCTCAGTGAGAAGATGCTAGGCTTCTTTGATTATGCTGATTAGATCTTTACTGGTTGCAATGAGAGCTTAAGGAAGCAGCATGCTTATAGACGTTTACCATTTGGAAGGATTCAGTTGTGTATATGTAGCTCCCTAGTGTCATTTAGGCTCTGTGGGACATTTCCTCTGCTCTCTTGCTGTTACTGTAAAAGCATGCGCATTGTATATGTACTAGATATCTGCACTTGGGCAACTGAATTACTTTCCAGCTTTCTTAACCTCCACCTGAATCCCAGCCATTATCCCCATTTTATATGCAGGGACAAGAAGCACAATGTTTCCGGAGATGGCCCCAAAAAGTTGCAGTCAGAAGTCAAATTTCCAAGTCCCGCCATTGTGCAGTGACAAAAAGACTAAGGGGGGATGGTCAACCTTTTAACAGAAAGGTTAACACCAGTTAATTTAACAGGAGAAGTTAGCAACCTCGATCTGAGGTATTAATGAACCAACTCCCTAACTATTTCTATGCCACCTCTGTGTTCTTTTGTTTTGTTATGTCCTTATTCCCTCCCTCATGACACATACTTATAGTATCAGTACTTTTGGCATTTGCTGTATAAGAAAATGGGGAAATTACCTTGTCTTATCTTGTATATGCAGAATTCCACACTTGATGATACTAAAATGAATAATACATTTTAAATAGTATAACCACAAATAAATTGTGGACTTGGGAGTTTGTGCTTTGTTTAGTTTTTCTGACTACTGCAACCTTGTCAACAGCTCCTCTCCTAGGAAATTTGTGTTTGCTCATTTTGCAATGTCCTGAGGCTGGATATTTGAAAAGTCCATTAGCAGAATTCTGCAAAGTTGTGCTTCTTTACTGAAGGCTCATATGTATTATGTAGCACTATAGAATGTTTTCAGATGCTAATAACTACTGACTAGATAATAACTGTGCTGGATTCTAAAAGATCTACATCCAGTATCTGCCTGACTTTATGGAACCTAGGTGTTTCTGGACATAAATTCTCAATGAAAATGCCAATATAGATGTCTGATAACAGAGCTCAGATAATACATGTTTTATC
This sequence comes from Baryphthengus martii, assembly GCA_013396935.1. Taxonomy (NCBI): domain Eukaryota; kingdom Metazoa; phylum Chordata; class Aves; order Coraciiformes; family Momotidae; genus Baryphthengus; species Baryphthengus martii. Next base: position 123,922 of record VWZK01007664.1, on the reverse strand, counting down.
CTAACTTTATCCTAACCGACTTATAATCTTGGAAACTGCCTAAGTTTAAACTCTGAGTTCTGTAGTCAGTGAAATGAGTGAAGTGTCTGCAGGGAGAGATTCATCTTGTCTGAAACACCAGATTTCAGACGAGATGAATTACTCTCTGGAGGTGCCTCATTCATTCCCTTGATACATATAGTGCTTAAGGTTACTCGTTTTGGAGTAGTCAACTAACTTTCAGGTGACTGAAGCTGGTGATATTAATCTTCTCTTTTGTAATTGGAATGTACACAGCTGAGAATGTGCCAACAAGTTCTTGGGCTTTTCATCAAAGCTGCACTGACACCAAACGCTCAGATTTAGCTTACAGATGGTAGATGTTTCTACTGATCTTCTAGGATTGCCTCCGAAGCAGTATCACAGGAAATTATTCAAGTTTGTCCATTACTCAACCATGTAAATCCATAACAAAGCTGCTTAGAACAGCTTAATGAATTCTAGCAAAAGAAAGTATATATTGCATTTGAGTATTCATCACTCACTATCACACCAGACAAAACCGAGAGGTGTCCGTTTAAGTCACAACCAACATCTCTGTTCTTTTGAAATTCCTTATTATTTCACTTGAGTGTGCTGTGAGGTGAGAATGGGCAGAAGAAGTGTGTGGTGGTAAAGGAGTTCATGAGCTGTGGCCAGGAGGCACATGAGGTGCACTTTTAGTTTTAGAAGGAACCTGCTGAGGGAAGGTCTCTCAAGAGTGAGAGATACCTGTGCCTAACTTCTGTTTGCTCTTTAACTGTCATTTCAGTAGTGCGATGACCTGGAGTGCGGCAAACAGGAGCCACAAATAAAGACTCAGCAGTTAACTTCCTTGGCGATTGGGTGATCAATAGTAGTCCCCTAATGTTCAGCAGAATCTGAGCTTAGCCCCAAAATTATGAGTTTTAGTTTTCTATCTATATTTTTCTCTTTTTGAGTTCTTTATTTGCCTTCTTGGTTTACAGTCTTTTTGGTTCACTCCTTGCTTTTTCTCAGAAGCTATAAGGTCGGAGTTATTCAGGTTGATGTTCTTCCAAGAATAAAAAATTTTAACTCTTGCAGTTAAGGTGTAAGTAAAATGCCAGATTATATGGAATTCATGGTTCTGGACTCTAAAACCAGAAGCAGCGGAGGAACTCCAGACTGCTTTTTAAAGACTTCTTTTTAAAGGCAGATGTCGTGATCTCAGTGGCAGGTGTCTTCACAGAATTAAAGAATGATTGAGGTCAGAAGACCTCTTTAGAACACCTAAACTGACCGCTCTCAGAGCAAAAAGATTTTTCTTCTGTTTAGATGAAAGCCCTTATATTCCAGTTTATCCTGTCAGTGGGCACCACTGAGAAGAGCCTGTCTCCTTCTTCTTTGTTCCCTCCCTTTAGGTATTTATACACACTGATTAGATCCTCTCTGAGCCTTCTCCAGGCTCAACAACCCCAGCTCTCTCAGCCTCTCCTCACACATCAAATGCTTTAGTCCCTTAGTCACTTTTGCGGCCCTTTACTAGACTCTTTCCAGTAGCTTCACATCTCTCTTATACTGGGGAGCCTGGAACTGGTCACAGTACTTCAGGTGTGGTCTCACCAATGTTGAGTACAGAGGACCTCCATCAGCCTATTGTTAGCACTCTTCCTAATGCAGCCCAGGATGCTGTTGGCCTTTTTTGCCATGAAGGTGCATTGCTAGCTCATGGACAGTTTGTTATCCACCAGGACCCCAAAATCCTTCTCTGCAGAGGTGTTTCCCAGCTGTTCATACTCCAGCATGTACTAGTGCCCAAGATTATTCCTCCCCAGAGGCAACATTTTGCATTTCTGCTTGTTGAGCTTCATGATACTCCTCTCAGCCCCATTTTTACACCCTGTCAACGTCTCCCTCTGCATGGCAGCACACCCATCTGGTGTAGCAGCCACTCCTCCCAGTTTTGTCATTTGCAAACTTGCTGCAATGTACTCTGTCCCATCCTCCAAGTCATTCATGAAGATGTTGAACAGTATTGACCTCAGTGTCAACCGCTGGGGTACACCACTAGTGAATTGCCTCCAACTGCAGTTTGTGCTCAGATCAAAAACCCTGGGTCCAGCTGTTCAGCCAGTTTACAGTCCACCCCAGTGTCCACATTTATTGAATCTGTACTTCATCAGTTTGTCTATAAGGATGTTATGGGAGACTAAAGTAATGATAAGTAAGATCCGATGCTCTCCACTTGTCCACCAAGACAGTCACTTTGTTGTAGAAGGTTACCACATTGGTTAAGCAAGATTTCACCTTTGTAAATCATCACCTTTGTGATGACTCCTGATCACCTTTGTGTCCTTCCTGTATTTGGAACTGGTTTCCATATTTAGTTGCTCCATCACCTACCCACGGATTGAGCTAAGGCTGACTAGCCTGTAATTCCTTAGATCTTCCTTTTTTGCCCTTCTTGAAGATAGGAGGGGCATTTGTGTTATTTTACAGTTGTTTTACACAAGTCAAATCTGGAATAGGCCACCTTGAATGAAGAGAGGGAGCAAGGTCCTCACTGTTTCTTTTTTTTCTGTGTTACTCTTTATCCACAGCTACCTCACCATGTAGTAATAGGAAAAGCTTGTCAAGACAACACAAGATTTCCCATAGTCAGTGCAGGAAAAAAGTTGATAGCAACTTTTTCTGTAGGAAAAGGACATATATGTGGAGGCAAAAGCTATCTTAGGGAATGGATTTAAAACAATGGAGTAAAAAGTGAAGTGGATTTCATAGAAGCCTAATTGTAGAGGCAAAACTTGATATTTCAGTTCCAGTGTGCTATAACAAACCCAGGTCTGTTTGCTGCTGCTCTGAAATTTCAGAAATAGCTATGAGTTCTTTAAACCATTTTTCTTCTCCTTGTGACAAAGTTCATTTAATGAACGTAGGACCCTGAAGACAGACAGTCTAGTTCCATATCGTTAAAAAACCAAACCACCTCATAGCATGAAGTATAAAATACCTAATGAAGGAAAATATGTGTGCCAATGGATTTAATGTGCTTTTATAAAACTCTGATTATTCTACAGCAGGCTCTGAGATGTGTAGGTTACATGACAAGAATGCAGCTTGCAGGTAGCTGAGGCAATAATCTTTTAAAAGACTGGAAAGCATGGTGCACTGAAATCAAAGGCATGGTTTGTAGCATCCAACTGATACCAGGTTGGATGGTTTATAAATAATTTCCACTATTTTAGTCCTGGATTTTGCCCAGAAGAAAACTGCAACTTAAATGCCAAGGAACTTGAGTAGCTGCAGCTCAACAGTGATAGTACAGCTTTTCATCCGCAAACCTTTCAGAAACTCAAACATCTGTTTTATAGAAAATAAATTTACATTAGAGAAGACTGCTTAAGAGTAGAGGAAAATTTCCACAGTTCATAAGTTTATGTTAATTCTGTAATCTAAAAGGTTATCCACTTAAACATGTTTGCTTTTCTACATGAAGTAATATCTTCAAATTGAAGCCAAAGCTTCTATCCTCAAATTCTATGAAACTAAATTTCATTGTTTATTTATATAAAATGAAAGATCCCTGAGGTAGTGGACATATTCCCTTCTGGGATTTTCTTTACTGCTTTTATCTTTCTTGTGTTTTCCATGACTGACCAGATGCCTTAGTAGAATGACTTTGGAAGTGGGTGGTTTGACTGCCAAATCAAATGATCTGACATTGGATAAAAGAAATAAAAAGGGAAAGCTAGGCCCACGTATGTTGGGCAAAATCATCCTTTAATATAATGAAAAGATTTTTATCTCCAGAAAATGTTCTTAAATCTTTTAAAATGTTAGATTGATCATAGAAGTTCCTTTGGATAAAAAGTCACAATGTGTAATTCCTGCAACAGCGTATTTTGCCCATGCTTCCCAGTGGGACTAAATCGATCTGGATCATGCAGTCTGCAGCTACCCAAGAGGTGTAAAAGATGCTTCGCATGTAAGTGCTGTTTGTTCCCTGTTAGTACAGCATTGTCAGCAGTTGTAAAGCTGTAAGTTTTGAACAGACACAGCTGGCCTAGAGCAGAAAGTTGGGCATCCTTTTTTATGTATTTCAGCTCTTGACAGAGTGCCTATCAAGAATATTATACTGATCATCTCAGTTCCCCTTATGGCAAGTCCAAAAGACACTAACATGGTTCTACTGTTCTGTTCTCTGTTGAAGAAAGAATCAAAACAAAGATGAATATAAAGAAAGAATAAGGGTGCTAAAATATTGTAACCTTTACAGGTAGCTGGCATGTAAGATAAAGAACAATTAAAATGCTTTAATAAGGGCATAAAAAAACAGCTCTTTTTGTTGTTAGTCTTACAGATGTAGACTTACTGGGGAGTTAATGGCTCTGTAAACTCAGGGTAGGAATTACATCTGCTTTTCTGGCCACATGGACAGTGAAGCCCTTTCCCTGAGGGCAGAGTGTTGAAAGAATGTATGCCCATGAAATGTCCTCATGCACATAATATGTTAATTACCTTTCTGAAGAAAACACAACATTTTCTCTTTTATGCCTGCAATTCCACTGAAGTTGCTTTCCAAACCTCTGAAAAATGCTCTCTACCTCACCCTATTAACTAAAAGTCAGACGTGTTTCAGCTTCACTGAATCAAGGGTAAGTTCCAAAGGCTAACTGCTGAAAAACCCCATCCATATGCCCAGGCAAACATACCACAGTGGCTGTCGGTTTAGCAGATTTCAACAGCTGGTGAAAAGTACAGGAACAGCAACAGCTTTTAAACACACAGGGAATTCTAGAGCAAAACTGCTATCTAGAACAGCACTAAAAAATGATGCATTGAAATAAATGTGGGCCACCTGAATTTCTAAGGTACTTAATTATACTGCCACATGGAATAGAGCAGCACTGACAGTGGTCAGTGGAAGCAGGCAAGAGTTACTGGGAACACAGACCTGATAACTCTCTTCTAGGATCCTGTAAGATGAAGAGAAATGAGTATTCCTTCCAGTATGCAATCTTACAAATACTTAATGTTTTCTCTAAACAAGTAAACAAGTGAACAAAAAAACCCAAACCTCCCAAAGACCTCCAAATCCCTTATCTAAAACTTGAGTATACTGCAGTTTAAAACATTAAAGCTTGTATGCATGTTGTGAAAAGAATTTACCACTGCTCATGACTGCTAGCATTTAATTCTCCCAGGGACCTACCTTTTGGATTTTACATGTTAATCTTATCACTGTGTGAATCTCATCATATTTACACTTCCCTGTTACTTACTTTTAACTCTGGGAAAAAAAAGTTTTACTATGGAGCATGTGTTATAAACGCATTGGAATATTAGGAAATAGGAGTTTGCGGGGCTGATGAGAGAATGAAGAGGAAGGAGAGTGGAAGAGTAGTCCCTTTCAAAACTGTTCCATTGGCTCCACTGCCTCTCATCTTTCCCTGATCTTGTGTCAGTGCTAAGTCAGACTAAATTGAATGGAGCATCAAACAGGCCATTTAAATCATTCTCTTAGCAGTCTACTGGTTACTTGAGTTGCTCTGAACTTATTTGCCGTACTACATAACAGACATTCAGGCTTGCTTCTCATCTGTGAGACTTTGACATCTTTCTCCTGAAGAGTTTCCATGAGTGGTCAGCAAGAACCAGAGAGAGATAGAGGGAGATTAGGAATTTAGGCAAAATGGAGGATCTGCAGATCAGGGTTTAGTTTCAGACATAAGGCAAATACCCTCTGAAGAAAATGCCTTCGGTGATATTGTCTGCTCTAATAATAACAACTCTATATTTAACTGAAACTTGTTTTGGTTATGGTCTCTTACAGTTGTGTCTAAAGTATCTCTAACATCATGTGCTTTGTGAGCCTGGAACATGGCATACAGGTGGGTGCTTTTCAGAAACACTTCTTTTAAAATTTATTTCCCCTGTGGACTGATTTCCAGGATAAGTTTCTCTCATGCTGCTGCAACTCATTATCCCTTTGTCCTCTCATTCACTGAAGTAATCATAGATGTCTCTGGAATATAGTTAGTTCCTTCCTGCCACAGTTAATGATGATTCCTCATGTGAATCTGCTGTGAGGCTTTGTTACCTGTGTGTCTTATTTTCTCTTGTTCTTTTCTTGGTAGGCTTCCATTTCTCTATCCATACTCTTAACCTCATACCTGTCTCCCCATGTTTTTTCTGTACATTTCAAGGAATGAAATGTACATTCAAACTGGGACTCCATCAAATAAAGGATTAGCAAGAGACTAGATGATTAGTCCAGGCTAAGGACTGTATATTTTTATGCTGTTCTTGTAGAAAAGTGTGATCTTAGTATCCTGCTTAATTCCATGGGTTGATAGTAGCTGTTGAAGAGCACTGGTGCAAAAAGGCACCAGATCTTCCCTTACTCTACAGAATATAAATAAAGTAGTGATGAACATACTGTAACTAGTGAACAGAAATATGTGAATGGAACGAATGGGCAGAATTTGTCATATTTCCTTTTAAATTCATCTGATCTAGAAGACTGCTTTCCTTTGCAGAAGAGAAAGCTGGCCTGAATATTGTGGCAGATGCAACAAAATTGCCGATCCTTTGCCCCATTTGCCAAAAATATAACTAGTGCCTTGCCCATTAATCATTTCTATACTGTTTGTGCCAGTATATTGGCAGTGTATGCAAACGGGGTTTTCCGGTGCAGTGCAAGTTGGTGCAGACTGGTTCTGTAGGTTGGAATGAAGTCTAAGCATGTGCTATTCATTGTGTGATTATGCCATGAACAGGCCAGATGTCTATACAATAATAAACATCACCAACCACCCCAAAGATAAATGAAGAAAAAAGAAAACGCTATGTGCGTATTAATCATTGCCCAGACAAGCTTCTTTTTATTTAGTTTGTCTCCTCTCCATTCTCTGGGGTGCTTATTATTTAGAATGAAGAGTCTGCTAAAGTAGGAGTCTTTGCTGTGTCCTTTAGAGTACCTTGTGGGAATTTATACACTTTGTAAGGCAGCACCGTATTCAGTTAGCTGCTCATGAACAGGTAGTGCTTCAGGTAAGTGATGTACCTGAGAAGACACCTCTGTTGCACTTCAGGGCTTATATACTCCTCAAAGTGGGATGTGACTATCTGAAATGGCAATGACAATATCAGTTTTGTCAGGAGTGTAAGTATATATATACATTTTTATATAGCAACCTGTATGATTTATTACATTTAGCACTCTTAAGGAGCTTAAGTTTTCAAGAGATTAGGAGGAATGGAGAAGGATAAAGGAATAGCTGCTATCTCTGACATCCCACCTTCAACCAGTTCCCACAAGGAAAATATCAGGTAAATTGTTGACAGTTTATTAACATAAACACCTGCCCTCCTTGTCCCATTTCTTGCAATTCTTGGAGGATATTGTATGGGACTTAATGGATTTTCTGACAGCCTGCCTGTAAAATGCATGTTAGAAACTTACTCTCTTGCCTGTCACAACTGATTATTATTTGTATCAGTAGTGGTTCAGTACAAAGCCCCTAGAAAGAAATGGGCAGAATAAGCTCTTTTGCCTTATTCTCCCAAGACTGTGGCGCGGTCCAAGCAAAGTTCAGCACCGATAACACTCTTGCTGGCATGATTTTGGCCCATGTCAGGTAACAGTTTCTCAGACTTCCTGGATGCAGTCTGCAGAGCAGTACCGGTGAGGGAGTGTTTCCATTTTGAACAAAGTCATCCTGTTTGGTGGCCTCTCTCTACTGCAGGTAGCAGAAGTTTGAGTCCACTCATTAGAAGACAACTGACCACAACCCATGCTGTAAACCCTCAGTTTTACACTATGGGGCAAAACTAGTCCAACCAGTCTTGGAGAAGAGAGAATCCTAGTGTTTTTGATTCTGCAAAATGACGCTTTTAAATGCAGTCTAAAAGAGTAGGTGTAAATGAGGCTTAGTCACCTATTGAGCAGGAAGTATTGGGAGCTGACTTTTCTTCAGCTACCACCAGCTGTGAATATTGTGGGGCTCAGTGAACAGACACTGCCTTCTCAAGCCTGTTCTCCACCATGCAGTGTAAATACAAGGTAAGGGAGTGGTGGCTAGTTTAGTCAAGCAGTACCTCTGCTAACAGCATGGAAACAACTGGCTTAACCCTTCTGGCTCAGCAATCAAATACAGTAAAAATCTATTCACTGTCACTGTCACACGCAGGCAGAAAAGTTGCAGATCAGCCTTTTACTGAGAGCATGGCCACTTTCAGAGCTCAGTAGAACTACAAGCCCTCAATTTGACAACTGGCCAGCAAAGAGAAAGGAAAGAATAATAAGGTTAAGTTGGAATCAAACAGTTCTTGATTGTGAGGAAGCAGTAACAATGTCGTGGAGGGCAGAAAGAAACAGGAAACTTCTCAATCATATGGCTGTTTCTTGCCCCAGTTCAGCTTGTTAAAACATGCATGAAAAAGTTTTACCTTGTAATAGTTGTTGCTTGCTCCTAATTGAAATCTATAATCCCATTACAAATGCATCCGGCCACATTTAATGAAACCATATCCTGTTGTGCAAATTGAGATCCAAATTCATAGCTCGTTTCTAAACAAATTACACACAGTGTGAGAGTCTAGGCACTGAATTAAGCAACTTGTAGCAAATGCTGCCAGCTCCTTCAGGTTAGCTGAGAAACTGAGCTGCTGCTGTTTGCGATTTCTAAAGCATAGCAGGATAGCTCATTTTCCAGGCTGCCCTGGATTTCCAGTTAGGATACCTCATGGGGATATTTTGTCTTCTACGATATTCTACTTGCAGAGAGAGAGAAGCTTAAGTGTACTTGGTTTAAGATTTTTCTTGAAAACTGTCAGGCTTTTCCATCAAAATCGAAGGCAAGGCTGCTCAACTAGGACATCTCTTAGTCTGCTTATTATTTTTTTGCACACCTGGAAATTGAACTGGAAATAAATGTTTCTAAAGTATTCTGATAAATATACAGAATAACAGCCCTGACTTGCTTTCTAATGCTAAGTTCTACCATTCCGCTTTTCAGTATAAGATCTGATTTTTTCCATTACAGATTTTGTAAGGAAGACACTTAAAAAAAATCAAGTTCAAGCTTACTTGTCTGCCTTTTCACCTTTTCGTGCTACATACTGCCCTGAATACCAACATCTCCTCCTTGCTCTACTTCTTAAAATAACCACACAAATACGATATTTTTTCTTGATTCTATTACCTTGTTTTCATATCATAATGTTGGACTCTAGATGGCAGCATCTGTGAGAGAATATTGGACGTTTGTGCCACACTAATTTCAAACGTGTCTCAATCAATAACCATTGTAGACTAGGCTTCCTTAAAAGCCCTTTTTTTTTTTTTTTTTTTTCTCTTCTTACACTTTATTTTGATTCTATAAAACCTAGTAATGTACTTAACATACAAGTGTTGAAAGAGTTCATATCTGCACATTAACAAAACTTTCTTGATTCAGAGCAGACTCCTGTTCTTCACTGTATAGTTTGAGGCAGAAATGAGGGACAGCAGCACAGGACACTCAGTCATCCTAGTCTGAAACAGAATGGACAATGTTTGGGTAGAAAATGTTCTCTTGGAAGGTAAGGTGCATCTCTGTGCCTTGGCTCTTCAGCAGCTGTTTATGCTCTAACAGACGGTGCCTTGTCAGGGTTATAAAAGATTGGAGGCATATTTACCTGAGTCTTTTCCACCACAAAAACTAATACTCAGGGACTTTTCTAGCTGTCCCTGTTTAAGTGTACTGGAAGTAAAGGAGGGTTAGAGAATGTCTGTGGTCAGTTTTTTCACAATATAAGCCACAGTCATGTCCTGGTATCAGAATAGACAGGTGGATATTGACCTCTTCTAAGAAGCAGCTTTAGGGAATATGTAAAGGATTAAGCTGATTGGCACTACAGAAACAGGTATATCATTCCATGCAAAGATTGTTCTAAGATGGAAAGAAACTCTCCATGTCTTCTTAACTTTCACCGAGTATCTGGCTAATCTGATGTAGAAACAGGTGTGACTAGTGAAAAATGTATTCGGATATCAGCAGCTAATAAACAAGACCAGAAACATTTTTAAAGACACGTGGTGAAACTAGTACAGTAGCAATGTATTATGCTTGGAGTACATGAACTTCCCTTTCTGCCTGTGGTAGGTCAACCCCAGCCAGCAGCTGAGCACTCATTCTGTCACTCCTTCCCTCCTCCTCTCTCCCTCCCTCACTCCCTCACTTCTCTCCTCTAGGATCCGCAATAACATCTGAAGGGTGAGCACAGCAGCAGAGAAAAGGGATACTAGAAATTTATTTTGTCTAAAATAATTTAAAGTCTATTATGAAAAAGATGGAATTAGTAAGATCAGGAAATAACAAGAGTGAGTCTGTTCCACGAGAGAGAATGAGCCAGGTACAACAGTATGAAGAGGGGCAGCATCCATTCTGACAGAGGCATAGACCTGAGAAGTTTAGGGATCTTGACAATTAGAAGACCCATTTGCAATCTAGAGATGATCTGAGAGACGCTAACAAGCCAAAACAAGCGAAAACAAGCCAGGAACAGAACTGAGCACAAACATACTTAGAACACAACTCAGGCATGGAGCTTAACTGCAGTTCCTGGACCTATAGGCATGTATGGAGGCCAAAGCATTTAAAACCCTCAGGACTGTGACAATTAATGATCTAATTCAGACAGTTAGATTACTAAAACTTTAATTAGAATAAAAATGTATTCTTAGCTTCATTTACATGGTATATTCTCTTTTGCCCCTAACAAGAGTTTAATAGCGTCTCTTTTTATCCAGCATCTACAGCTCTAATTATAACCCTGTTGCCATAGGGCAAGTACATGGACAAGCCTGTGTCCTGATATAGTATAAACACGACCACTCTCACTACCTAGGTAAATCTCTTGTGGGCTGTTTCCAGTGATACCACATAGTGATTAAATCACTTCTTTAGAGAATTTGTACAGATATTGCCTTAGGCCTGGACAGCTGAATCCCTGTGTGCATTAAGCACAGCCCTACAATACTACATAGAGGAAAAAAAAAAGGAAAAAATGTATAAGTAGGACAGCAGTCCAAACTCTTATCCACATGTATACACACACATATAAACCCGCATAAATTAAAAGAGAGGATTAAATTACTTGCTTGATGTTCCAGAATGGGCACTGAGAAGAGAGGGAGCTTGGTATGTGAGCAAAATCTATTAAACTTTGATTACCCTCAAATAACACTCCTGCTCACCTACCTCCACATCTATGTAAATAGAAAGTTAGTCTGTGTAACCTATAAAATATGTAATATAGTGTCTGCTAAAATTTGTATTTATCCTTAAAATTTTCATTTGTCTCGGGAGATATCTCTACTTCTTATTAATACCAAATAGGCACGGATTTGAAAATGTCACAGACACTTTTTTCCCAGCTGCTAACATCTGCTTAGACTTTCCATTGTGATACTCTTGCTTCTGTGATTAGCACATGTCTGGATACGTGTAGATTTACAAACTATAATCCTCAGGATTCCTATGAAGGAAGAGCAGCAAAATATACCACATATCTGTATTTGCCTCAGTTTTGTGCTCTAGGCAATAAGCACACAACCTGAGGAACTTTTAAATGTCAACTAGCTGAGTGCTACAGTGTCACATTTTCTTGTTCTGTAATATCATCATTGGAATCATTAGTGATATGCCTAGTGATTCTGTGCAATTTTATGGGATTTATTTTGTACATGGAGCGCAGTGCATATACATTAATGCTTTAATTTGAATATACGCAACGTTTAATATAAGGACGTTAAATATTTTGGATACACATATACATATGTTTAAATAGTTATTAGAAGAGGTTAAATGGGGAGGTTAACAACTGTCCTTTCTTGGGAAGTAATGAGCTCATACACTTTATTCAAAATATTGTTTTCATGTTGTAAAGATTGTCATGCAGAAGGTGGAAGAGGATTTCAAGTGATGCCTGATGCAGAATGCAAAACAGTGGTCTGAATTCTGATTTGATAAATGGATGCTATGCTCAAGAAAGCAATAAGCAATAGGCATAAACTGGGTCAGCTTCATGGGAAGAAGTTAGTCAAGAGAAGCAAACCAAGTATGAACTGTCAGTGCAGCACTGTTAGGATTATTCCCATTACCATTAGTGCCATAACTATTCTTATTTATGTCAGAGCCTTCCAGAGAGGCTCCTTATTTCACTTACATTGATTTGCTCATACCTACACAAGAAGGCGAGATAGGTCTCAATCAAGTCCTAGTATGAATACATTATCCTGTTTGGTCATACTTGGATGTGGGTCTCTGTTGCACTTAATGAATTAAACTTAAAAACAGAATCTGAACTCCCTCAAATTATGAAAATTAGATTCTTGTCCTCACTGAGCAGAGCCTAAGGCATAAGCCTCTCCTTGAGAAAGGAGGGGTTTATTACAAAAGATCTCCTAAATAGAAACGCTCTGGCTAGCATTGCTCAGTCATCCTCAATTTGTTTATGGAAAATTATCTATACAGCCAGAAGCAACAAAAAAATTGTATTTATGTTCCCTCAAATACAAACTGTATTATGTCTGTTAGAGTCCTAAAGCTGTAGGTTTGATGCTTTGCTGTAGCATATAGCACACATAAGCACATAGATGGTGATGAGCATGAATGAAATTATACAGTTCAATAATTACATAGAATAATAATATAGAATTGATTTATTTCCATGAAAGTCACTGAAAACACACTCAGTTGCTTCTAACCACTGGTGGTGGTTCGAAGGCTTCTTTAATTGTTACAGATCTCAACAGAAAATTCTGGAGCAGACTTGCAGCTGTGTGAGCTTGTGTATAATGGAACAGAGGGCCAAGAAAACATAGTACAAAACACGAACACATAGGTTTTTCATTATCAAAATAGTGCTAACAAGATAAAAGTGTTTGCTACTGTACATTGGAAAATGGAAAAAAAAAAGTCCATTCCTTTAAAAAGGGCCTTGTAACTTCCTCCTCCACACTTTTTGCACTTTGCCTAAGTGAATATTTGCCTACTCTGCAAGTTTGTGGTTAGCGTAAGGAAACCTTACTGATAGTACCGTGCAAGAACATGCCTGCATCATTACGCTGCAAGTTACTTAAGGCTGGTAAAAGTCTGCACAGGGCAACATCTTACGTGTTCAAACAAGTTATGTTTCTTTCAACCCAAACCCTAATACAAGGTAAGCCTCAGAAAAAAAGCATGCCAGCCCGTCATAACACAAAGTTTCTCAGGGGAGAATTTCGGTTTCTTTTGGCAGTCCATTCCCAGTACCCCTTTAAGTGCAGTTCCAAAATATCTTTGTCTCAGCGCTAGCCTTAGGCAATAACTCTAGTTTGAGCTATAGGACAGAGCTAACACTCGAACCAAAAAGAAGCACTATTCCTAAGAATTTTCACATTATTCTTAGCCTTAGAAGATACTTCCAAAGTATCATTCTAGGTTTTCTCTTTGTCACAACAGTAGTCAAAGCCGTAATACCAAATCCTACACATCAGTTCACTGTCACAAAAGGCCAGAGGGTCTTTATCCATACTGAAAATGGGCCAAAAGACTTACTTTCCAGAACTTTCAGTTTCCTTTGGCAGCCCCTTTCCAGACCTCATCCCCCTGAAGCTCTATGCTTCTTCCTCAACAAATCTAATCTTAACTGTGTACCCTAAGCCTAGCCTGGGCCACAGGAGAGGAAACCCTTTCCATTCAGAAACATGCTTAGATAAATATAATGCCATTCTCCAGTTGTAGCATCAGCTTAACAGTGGAGGGTGCATTGCAGCCGTGCTACAACTTCACTTCTGGGTTCCTTTTGTCTCTAAACCTCCTCTAGCTCTAACACAAATACTTGGCTGATGCATATGCCAAAGACGGCCCTCCATGAAAAGATTCCGTTTCCTCCTGAGAACAATATTAGAGTCTGTCCATGGATTTCTTTGTCAGTTGCTGTCCAAATGCAATCAAACTTGGCTGTAGACTTTTAGTCAAAAATAACTTTAACCTATAGCCTGAAATGAACCTGAGAAAAAACATGCCAGTGAAGATGAAAAATTCCTAAGGAAACAGTTATTTTTGCACCACTCAGTTCCTTTAACACTTCTCTAATGATTGAGAGGAAAAGCCTAGAGCTACAGCTTGTCTGGTGCAGAAAGGCTATGTGGTTGTTTGACCCTGGATGGATGCCAGGTGCTCAGCAAAGCTGCTCTACCAATCCCCTCCTCAAATGAAGAGCAGAGAAAATACAACAAAAGGCTCATGGGTCAAGACAAAGACAGGGAGAGATCACTCACCAATTACTGTCACAACCAAAACAGACCCAGCTAGGGGAAATTAGCTTAATATATTACCAATTAAATCAGAATAGGATAATGAGGAATATAACTAAATCTTAAAACAACTTTTCCCCACCTCTCGCTTCTTCCTGGGCGCAACTTCACTCCTGAGTTCTCTACCTCCTCCCTCCCAGAAGTGCAGGGAGTGGGGAGTAGGGGTTGGGATCAGTTCATCACATTCTGTCTCTGCTGCTCCTTCCTCCTCATGAGGGAGACTCCTCACACTTTTCCCCTGCTCCAGTGTGGGGTTCCTCTGACGGGAGACAGTCCTCTGTGAACTCTCAAATGTGAGTCCTTCCTGCAGGCTGCAGTTCTTCACCAGTTACTCTGGCATGAGTTCCCTCTACAGGATGCAGTCCTTCAGGAACAGATTGCTATAGTGTGGGTTCCCCACAGCGTCAGAAGCCCTGCCAGAAAACCTGGTTCAGCAAGGACTTCTCGCTCCATGGATCCAAAAGTCCTGCCAGGAGCCTGCTCCAGCATGAACTTCCCATGGGGTCACATCCTCCTTTGGGCATCCACCTGCTCTGGCATGGGGTATTCCATGAGCTGCAGGTAGATTTCTGCTTCGCCATCAACCTCTGTGGGCTGCAAGGGGGCAGCCTGCCAAACAGTGGTCTTCAGCATGGGCTGCAGAGCAAACTCTGCTCTGGCACGTGGAGCACCTTCTCCCCCTCCTTATAGAATCATTAAAGTAGGAAAAGACCTCTAAGATCATTAAGTCTAACCATGAACCCAACACTAGCATGACCGCTAAACCATGTCCTGAAGTGTCATGTCTATATGTTTTTTGAATACCTCCAGGGATGGCGACTCCACCACTTTCCCTGGGCAGCTTGTTCCAATGCTTCACCACTGTTTTCAGTATAGAAATTTTTCCCAATATCCAATCTAAACCTCCCCTGGCAAAACTTTAGCCCATTCCCTCTTGTGCTATCACTTGTTACTTGGGAGGAGAGACCAACACCCACTTGGCTCCAACCTCCTTTCAGGTAGCTGTAGAGAGCAGTAAGGTCTCCCCTCAGCCTCCTCTTCTCCAGACTAAACAGTCACAGCTCCCTCAGCTGCTCCTCATAAAACGTGTTCTCCAGACCCCTCACCAGCTTCATCTCCCTTCTCTGCACCCACATGAGCACCCTAATGTCTTATACTCTGGTGCCCAAAACTGAACACAGTACTCAAGCTGTGGCCTAACCAGTGCCAAGTACCAGGTCTCCTTCACTGACCTGGGTGTCTGCAGAGTTGTTTCGCATGTTCTCACTCCTCTTTCCACCTAAATTTGCCATTCCCCCCCACCCCTGGCCCCTTCTGAAATATGTTATCGCAGAGACACTGCCACTATCACCGATTGACTTGGCCTTGGCCAGTGGTAGGTCCATCTTGGAGCCAGCTGGCATTGGCTCTGTTGGACATAGGGGAATCTTCTAGCAGCTTCTCATAGAAACCATTCCTGTAGTTCCCCACTACCAAGTTCAAGCAAGCTAGTTCAAGTTCAAGCCTAGACTTCTGTTATTGGAAACTGGGAATGCTGTGCATCTTTTCTCCATATTACATTTTCAAATCATTTTATTTAAGGATTCTCAAATGAAAATGAAATCTAACAATATAAACCACATATATCTGTGACCTTTATCGCCTCAAATATTTCCTTTAATTGTAAGCTGGATCAAGAACTTGAGAAACAAGTAGGACAATCTGAAGCTTTCACCAAGAGAACTTTTGCTGTGATTCTTCTGATATTAGTTGTGTTTTCATCACAATATAGATATAACTCAATGAAAACTTGGTGTGTATTGAATTATTATACAAAGAACTACGACTGTCTATTGTTTTCCCATATAAAATGTTTCAAGGTGTTAATCAAAATTTTATATCACTGTGGCACATTCATTCACTTGATATCAAAGATTTACACTACAAATTTCATGCAATGTCTGGAGATGAAAACTTAAGCTGCTTTTAATTAGCAAGGGTTGCACTCAGGGAAACTTGCTTTTTATGCAGATTACTATTATAATTTTAAGTAACACGACACAAGGGGATTTTAATCTTCTCTACATTCCATTTTGGTCCTTGACTTTTCCCAATGATCAATACAACTTTGTACATATGAATTACCTATATTCTGCAACTTCTGCTAGTACAAAAGGGTTAGTAATCAAAATTGATGTAGATTCTTAATTTTTACTATAATATGGAGAATGATTATTGCACTAATTACGTTCACATAGTAAAGTATACTGTGCTATTAATTTCTCATGGCTTGAAATATTAATTAGATGTTATTTGTAGAATTGCAGTTTGCATGTAAGATGACTTGAATTCTTAACTGGCTTCCGATAATAACAAAATGTATCTATTAAAAAGATACTTTTCCTTCAAGAGTTATATTTGCAAAGACTGCATGTAAAGAATTTTTTATGACAAGGCCTTGGCATAAATTCATGCTTCTCATTACACAGGAAGTATATATTGTATGTCTGTATGACGTACACACATAAACATACATACACTTGAGCAATGTTAACGTCATTTTTTGTTAGTTACTGAGTTATTTCAGAGGAAGAGTTCATGTCTAACACTAAAACTAACTGAAAAACTGCCCTAAAAAAGTCTCCTAATGGTGTTAAGTTCTGCCTGTAATTCTCCTAGGTTGTTATTTCTCCGTGAATATGAAAGAGTGGCCACCATCATCCTTGAAACCATAACCTGTCAAAGGACTTTCGTGTTCTGTTGCCACAGCAACATACCTTAAGGTCTCTAAATCTTTAAATGCATTTCAAATGTTCTTGCTGTTCTATGAACTCTTTTGAGTTTGTCAGCTTAGTAAAGTCCTGGGAGATGAGCATGGAGTACACCATGTGCTATCAAAATCCCATGCCAGGTTGTTCCATAATGTGCTGCATTTGTGAATACAACCCTAAATCATATAAATCTATTTTGCAGCCATATAACATTGCCAACCTCTGTCTCATTCACTTTCAGCTTTCACCCTTGGGACTTCTATATCAGTAGTGTTACGCAGACCCCTCCACCAGACTCAGTAATTTTTATCCATTTTTAATTTTATTTCCGCAGGTTGCAATTTTTTGGAAGAGGAAACTCATTTTCCTCCTTTTGGCATGGATTTCTAAGCTCTCTAGGTCTCTTTTTTGTAGTGTTAGCTAACTCATTGTTTTTCACAGAACTGTTCAATAGGACTGTTTTCAAATTACTGTCCAGTTCACTGTATCTACCTGATCATCCCTGAAGAGCTAACTGAAGTTAGCATTAACTGATCTCCAAAGCCAATCAGTAGGCCATTACCTTTGACTTCCCTTTAGGATCTGTTAACAATTCTGATAATTTTCACGCTACCCAATCTGAATGAGTCCTCAAAGCAATTTCAGTTTAACTCCCTCCTCCCTACCCCCCATATTCTTTCTCATTTCCAAATTTCAATGAAACTATTCCATATCTGCTGAAAACAACAGCATGCCTCCCAGTAAGTCTTCCAGCACAGGTTCTGGACGGTATGGAGTGCCATTCTGTTTTGTCACTGAGAGTGTGACCTGTTCTCTGGCTTCCATATCTGGTTTGCGAATATGTATCTGAAAGCCAGCAAGATGAGCACAGTAATGGAAAACAACAATGGAAGTTAACAGTCATAAATTTAGTATCTTCATTACTGCTTTACAGCTGCAAGTCATGATGAAATTACTGGGTTTTGCAGTAGTGAATGTCTTCTGTGTCCAGAGTAACTATTATGCTATATGTTTGTAGTTATTCCTGGATGATTAAAATACAAAAAGGGGAGAGGAAATAATCTGATTTGCATAATAACATGAATTACTGATTGTTGGATTTTGTGTATGGTAATGGTTTTTAATTTATTATTAAAAATTCTTTTTTTCCTGACATTTAAGTGAGACAAAGGTTGAATGCAAAATGATTCTTGTGCTCTTCATCTGGAACGCCTACAATACAAAGAACTTATTAGAAGGAGGAAAAATGTGGGAGATTTATTTGACTGAATAATTTAAATCTTTTATCTGATTAATATTAATTGCTCATATGATTTTAATTGGATACATAGAAAAAGGTGAATAAAATCAGGTGAGATTTGAACTAATAAAAGGTATCTGTTCTGTAACGTCAAATTTTAATTAATCTGTTAGTGTTCCAACCTTTTCATGATAGTATTCTGCAGCTTTGGAGTTATTAATTTTATCCAAAAGCCATATAGGCCTTTTTTAATCCGTAAGTGTTCCAAATCTGCAACACATTGCTCAGTACTAGCATTCTTCAGTTTAATTCACTGGAATGGAAAGCCACAAAATGTCCCATTGTGCTCTACAATAATGTGAAAATGATATCAGATGCTATAAGCAGTTGGTTTTTTTTCTCTTCTTTTTTTTTTTAATTTCTTCATCTTTAAAGACATGCTTTGGATTTTGACCTGCCGCAAAGCTGTGTGATACCTTGTTGCCATGCAGACAGTGATTATAGTGAAAATGGGTCGCAATTACATTGAACTAGATTGCCCGTATTAACTTCTAGTTATTATCTGCATGTGGAGTGTTTTCATTAACTGTGCACTGGAAACATCCTGACTGAAATAAGTGTCTCATGCTATTTGATTTGTGCCTATGTATGTGCGTATGCGTAATGATTACTGCGATACTTAGAGGAATGGCAGAACAGCATGTAGTCAAATGTGAAGTTCACCTCAGGGAAATTATGGAGTATCAAAGAAATACATTTCTACAAAACCTTTTGTGGTGGTTTGACCCAGGCTGGACACAAGGCGATCACTAAAGTTCTTTCAATCACCCTCCTCAACTGCATAGGGCAGAGGAAATATAATGCAGGTCTTGGGGGTTGAGATAAGAACATGGAGATCACTCAGCAATTACCATCGTGGACAAAACAGACTCAGCTGGGGGAAATTATTTTAATTTATTACAATGAAATCAGAGTAGGATAATGAGAAATAAAACTAAACACCTTCCCCTCAACCTTCCCTTCTTTCCAGGCTGAACTTTATTCCCAATTTCTCTATCTTCTCCACCTCAGCGGAACAAGGGAATGAGGAATGGGGGTTGCAATCAGTTCATCACACGTTGTCTCTGCCACTCCTTCTTCCTCAGTGGGAAGACTCTTCACACTCTTCCCCTGCTCCAGCCTGGGGTCTGTCCCAAGAGAGACGGTCCTCCATCAACGTCTCCAATATGAGTCTTTCCCATGGGCTACAGTTTTTCAGGAACTACTCTGGTGTGGGTAACCTCCACAGGGTCACAAGTCTGTCAGGAACAGACTGCTCCAGCATGGGTCCTTCATTGGGTCACAAGCTCTGCCATTGAATCTGCTCCATCATGGGCTCCTCTCCCCATGGGTCCACAGGTCTTTCCAGAAGCCTGTTCCAGTGTTGGGTCCTCCACAGGCTGCAGGTGAATATCTGCCCCACTGTTAACGTCCATGGGCTGCAGGGTGACAGCCTGTCTCACAATGGTCTTCACCACAGGCTTCAAGGGAATCTCTGCTTCAACATCTGGAACACCTTCTCCCCCTCCTTCTTCACTGACCTTGGTGTCTGTTGAACATAGGGGATCTCACAGAAGCCTCCCCTGTAGTCCCCCGGCTACCAAAACCTTGCCAGTACACCTTTTAACTGCTAAGTAGTCAGAAAGAAACAATCAAAACATCCATAGCAACCACTGTCAAGGTGTCTGACCAAGTGAAAAAGACTGCTGTGAACACTGTTACTATGGATATATAAGGAATACATGCAGGAGTTCCTAGTTGTTTCATTTCTTATGATTCCAGACCTTTGGCATGTTCCTTATAGCCAAAATGGAGAGCCAGATCTGCCTGCTGCAAATAACCTTGCACAAGTCTTTCAGCTCTATAGGATATAGAGAGTCTCACAATTTTTACCAGATACAGCAGGCTTTTGTGTTACAAGGTGTCTGGAAAATACTGAATATATTAATGATTTATATTTTCTCGTATCTGGGTTCATTGTGTGAAACACTAATGCGTTAGCAATATTTATGGACGGTAATAAAGAAGATTAATTCACTTCTAATGACTGCTGATGAGTTGTTTTTCCTTAACACTTCTTTTTTTATAAGAAGATTTAAGTACCTAACACTTTGTATCTATGGAGAAAACACCGGCACTTTATTCTCTTCTTGTATTATTCAATATGGACATGAAAATGGCTAATGACATTCTGTGCTGCAGTAGGCACAGCATTGCCAACAGGTCAAAGGAGGTGATCCTTCCCTTATACTCAACACTGGGGAGGCCACATCTGAAGTACTGCATCCAGTTCTGTCCTTCCCGCTAGAAGAAAGACATGGACATGCCAGAGGGAGTCCAGTGATGGACTACGAAGATGATTATGGGACTAGAGCATCTCTCCTATGAGAAAAAACAGAGAGAAAGCTATGACTGTTCAGCCTGGAGCAGAGAAGGCTCAGGGGGATCTTATCAGTGTATCAGAAATACCTGAAGGGAGAGTGCAAAAAGGAACAGAGCCAAGCTCTTTTCAGCAGTGCCCTGTGAGAAGACGAGAGGCTATGGGTGCAAAGTGAAACACAGGAGGTTTCCTCTGAATATCAAGAAATAGTTTTTTTCTGCTGTGAGGATGATCAAGCACTGGCACAGGTTGCGTAGAGAGGTTGTGGAATCTTCATCCTTAGAGATATTCAGAAGCCATCTGAACATGATACTGAGCAAACAGCTTTAAGTGTATCTGCTTGAGCAAAGGGGTTAGACAAGACGACTTCTGGAGGTCTCTTCCAACTTCAGCCATTCTGTGATTCTGTGGTTAAGCTAGACTGATATTGGCGAGAATAGAATTTCAGAAGAATTACAACAGAACTTCTATCCAGAAATGATAAATGTACATGATGAAATTTCTCTAATGGGACATGATGCATGACTTCTGCTCCTCTAAAAAGAAAGTTACAAATACTTCAAAGAATAAAATGTTAGGTGTGGCTTTTTATGTTAAGTATTTGCAAGAAACGAGGAATTTTCAGTATGTGTGAAGTCTTGCGGATCCGACTAATTTTGTGACTTTTACCACAAGTATTCATTTATGCTGTATTGTCTCATTCATTGAAAGTGTTCTAATTTCCTTTCTTCTGTTTCACCAACCAAGGAATGAAAAATAAAAATCACAACAACAGGTTACTTGCTTCCTATTAAAAATTGATTCAATCACCCACGGTGTCCAGCTGATAGATGTGACACTCTTCTATTAAGATTTGCCTGTTGTTTCTCTTTCTTCATAAATCCTGCCCAGAACATGCATATAGTAGTCAATACCAGACTAAAATAGGTCCTACCAGAATAGTTTTATCACTATTCCTGTGTTCAAAGATTTAAGAAGCTGAAAGGGTGCCCAAGCATAGAAGTAGCTCACAAGAACACACAGGAGTGGCCTAAGTGAAGGACCAACTATTCGGAGTCCTGTTTCTGCTGTCCAATAGTGTACAACTAAAGACAAAAAGCATTCTTTGTGCCTTCTTCTCTGTCAGTAGTGCTACAAGCTTCCTGGTCTGCAAATTCCATCCAATTCAGTGACTTCAACAGCTATAGTGAGTTGAATAAGCTTTAAACCCAGTATTCTGTAAAAGAAACTGGTTTGCTGAGAGCCCTCAGAAAATTACATGTCCAACTACTAAAGATGATTTAAAAACCAAAAATATGGCTGGATTCTTGATCTTCTTTGTGTAAGTTGGAGCAGTTCTTATCAGGAGCACAAGGCCAGTAGATAAAAATTCATACTCCTGCCTCACTTGCACCACGTTTGTATTTCACAGTGCTAAATGAAAGCTTGCAAAATGGCTCCTTGATCATAAGAATTCAGCATGCTCTATACAAGCGTATGTGGAGGCAATGGAACTGGCCTTTGATGAGTTACTGATGTTACAGAAGACAGCCAGCTGTCTAGTACTCCTTGCCAATCTGCCCTGAGAAACTTGAAAAGGCATGTAATTTAATAAAGGTTAGTAACTCTTTTGAAGCTAACTCTACATCTGAAGGGTACTACCTTTTATATTTTGGTAGAAAGCCTCTCAATTCAGACAGAAGAAGAGTCTCCTTGAGACTTCAGGTTTGCAAGGATAAAGATACAGGTTCTGACAGCGTGAATTCCACTTCAGTTTCATTGTACAGTGCTTCCTATTAACCGCTCATCTCTGAGGACCTATCAGCTGGGAATAGAAAATGCTGGCCATGAGGATTTGAATGTAATTTATACCACCAGAATCTGTGCTCATGCAATAGTCGTAATGACTACCGTAAGCTATCAGAAGTCCTAAAAGACATGAAAAACAAAGTTAACAAAGTGGAAAATCAATCATGGGAGACCTGCATGATAGGATAAGACTATATCAGAATAAATACATACCACACTTTTTAAAAGATCATTTCTTTTGGAGGCAGAATATCAGACAAAAAGTTTACTTCTGAGAGGAAGAAAGGAAGACAGAGATATCGTTAGCAATCTATGGTTGTGATTTGTGGGTTGCTGGAGGCAAAAAGCAATATTTTTAAGGAAAGACATATGATGTGACAAATTTATGATAAAAAATGGAGTGAAGAGAAGCAGAACAAACAATATATCTTGATTTTTTCCTAAAACCTATATCTTAGTCTCTGTTCTGTTACCAGCACTGATAAGTTTAGTAGTCTTGATTGAACAAAGGTCGTTGTTTTGGCTTAACTTGCAGAACAAAAAATATGATTGTTGAGCAAACCTTAAGAGAACAAAGGCAGAAAGAGAAGAGATAGGGCAAGGTCTTGCCACTCCCTCTTCTCTGCCCATCTTCAAACAGGGAATCATGTAAAGTTGAGGTATGTAAAAAAAAGCTCAATATTTGTTATCTTCTGAACATGAAAGAGTTCAAGGGCTTCCAGCCACTAGTTTGAAGACAGATCTCAGAGAAGGACCATAAGTAGCTTACCCCGACTGAGCAGCTGACTTGCTGCATTACTGTTTTTAAAGTTTGGTGAACGATTTAAGTGTGTCTTGCTGTCTCACAGCTGTACACCCAAATGGGTGGCATCAGCTCGAAAAAGGGTACTGGCACATCAAAGTGGTGATTTGCACATACACCAGCTTGTAGCATTCAGTGGAACATCTTTGCTAATGGGAGCTCCACATTCCTCCTAACTGTGAGTACAATTTTATGAGCTCAAATTAGATCCTGCCTTTGAAAAAAAAAAATCACTGTTCCTGGGAAGTTCTTAGCATTTTACATTCTTCTATTCCCCTCTGGTACAACTGAGTTTTTATACTACTAATAATTTGTGCTTATTGTTTATTTTCTTCACTTACCTGAGATATGCTTTCTTTTGTTAGTCTGAGACAGGGACTGAGAAGTACTGAAGATACTTTGCAATTATTATTTAACACTACAAATAGTAAAGGTTCAAAGTGTTGACAGCTTCTAACGGTCGTATGAGTTTCAAACACTTTTACAATAATTAATTACCTTACATAAAACAACCTCACAAGTGTTTACTGTATTGATAAATCCTTATATTTTCATGTCTTCTAGTTTTGCAATTTAGAGTTGTTTTATGAATCAGTCCATATTATCTGTGTCCCAAGTGCAGAGATAGAAAGAGAAATTGTAGATCCACTAAATGATATTGAGACACTGATTTGTGGTAGACCCTCACATCATAAATTTCATGGATGTCTTATTATGGAAATTCACGGTTCCAAATGAGTTTATTGCATTTCCAGGAAGGTTCAGCGCATTTTTCACTACCAGCTGCTACTACAGAGGGCAAGTCATGTACTGGTAATGTGCAGGGCATTACTAAATTATTGTTCCATAAGGAGAACCAAAGCTACTGAACTTTGTCAACACTGCTGCTTGCATATTTACCCTCTAGTAAACTTTGCATTAATTAAAAATTCTGGAAAATTCTTAGAGAAAGAAACTGTCTAGCTTGCAGAAGTGATATGTTGAAAGGGAGACTGAGAAGCTGCTGTGTGGCTAGATTGCTGGCTACAGTTGCAGAATATCTCTAAGTCTTGATTATGAACAATGGGTCATCAGAAAAAAAAATATCTTCTTATACACTGCTTAACATGTGATGTGAGAAAAACAGTAGTAATATTCAGTTTTGTGATATTCACGCCAAGGAAGAGACTGTGACTAAGTGCTAAACACTATTGTCTTGAGAAAAAAGCCAAACAGCTTCAGGCTGAACCTCTAAATATCTGTGTCAAAAAGCAATAGATGCAATAGTTTAGTCTGTATATAGAGCTCCTCATGATAAAGATTTTAAAAAATGGAGACAATATTTTAAAAATATTTTAATGAAAGAAAAGAAAGCAAATAGATCAGACAGCATTGATAGAAATGGTGTCTGAACACAGAAAAGATCAATTTGATGAATTCTGAAAGAAAAACTGCAGATCAAAGATGTTCCAAAACCTTGCACAGTTAAGAATTTTTCCCATATGATTTTAGAGAAAGGAATTCCTAATCAAAGGTAGACTCTTGTGGAGTGTATGAATCCAGTTTACTGGGGAGGTTTTTGAGAGGACCAGCTTTATCTCTATAAAGACGTCTACTGTTGAATTTCAGGGAGACCACTGAAGTAAAAAAGTCATCAGTTTGGAGCAAGTGTATCAAGCTAAAGGAAAACAGGAAATGAGACAAAGATAGAATAATGGAGAAAATCACCCTTACAGGCTAGCATGCTGGAAAGAAAAATTGAGGAAGAAAAAGGGCTATCCATTGGGCTATCTTACAGAGGAAGGTGAGAAACAAATCCAAGTCAAATCCTAAACTGCAGGTAGCTCAAGGATAAAAAAAAATCTGTATGTACAATGATTGAAAATGTGAAGCTTTATAGTGCATAGAAGTGCATGTCTAGACAATCTATATGTTCTCAGAGCATAGACTTTGCTGCCAGCAATTCTATTGACATATTTAAGACCAGTCTGGTGATCGGTTAGATTCTTGCTGAATAGTTCATCCAGCTGAACATAATCTAAGCAATAACAGAAAGTGATAAATTTAGCTTAGAATGATGTGATGAAGTGGTGTTGATATTTATAAAGCACTATTCTCTCGACAAATAAAGACATCAGTAGGAATCTTATATAATAATAAAAAAAATGGATTTTGGAAAAACCTTTTTATTCAAATGTCCTTACAACAGAAATTTGTTCAAAACATTTTGATGTCAGGTATCATAAATTTGCTGAAGCTTTTCTTTTAGAGATAAAAATAAGAGAGAAATTAAAAATCATACATTTTATGTTCAATATGCTTTCTATGGAAAAGACTTGGGATCATAAAATACATGCGTTTCTGTGTGCTATTATGGCCTTTGGGGTTTTGCTCTTTGATATTTTTTTTAATACAGCTGATGACGACTAGCATTCCGAGTCAAGTCTCCTGAACTGAAGACTTATAGTACGTATCTTTTGACTCCTAGCAAAGAAGTAGCTCCCTGTAGAGTTAAGGCAGAGGAGTAAGTGCCTTTAGAGATCTCTGTGAGGAGACATTTTGATGACCCTAGTTTAGGCATGAAAGTTAGTTGGACAATAAATGCTTGTAAAAGCCTTCAGAAACACCTTCTTTTCATCCAGTGATTATTGTGCTAAAACACTTAAATGGCATTACTAGGTAGCTAAAACTGAGGTGCAAACAGGACAGGCTTGAATTTGCTTGATTAGACTGCAGGCTAGTTGGCCAGTTTCATGAAAATAGGTGGATAAGCGAAGGAAAAGTAATTTGCATGTGCAATACCTGCAGCAAAAGCATTTCTGGGAGCTTACTTAGTGGAGCCACTGGACAATCCATGCAAGAAGATTGAATTTCCAGTTGGAGTTAGCATTTTTTTTTATGTTCCAGAGTCTATGACATAGGTTAAAAAGTTCATGGAAAGCCATGTTTACTCAGTGCTGGACCCTATGGAATTGTGCTTGTTTGGAGTGATTTTTTTACTTGGTCATGAGACTGATCCATAGTGTAGTCATGTAGTTGACACTGATGATTGAGTATGGCAGAATTACTCCTACTGGTAATGGAAAAGTACCTGTCCCATGGAGCAGTTTGAGGTGCAGCTTGAGGTGCTGCATTTGTCACTTGAACTGACTGTCGAAGCACACAATATACTTGAAATGTCTGATACACTTCAAAGGACGGAAGCTCGTCAAACCTGCATTTTAGACACTGATAAATTTCATTTTGCTGGAAATGTTGAAGGCTAATAACTTGGTTTTAGCTATGTCAGTGGTTCCCAGGCTACAGGATAGCAATTCAAGATAAAATTATGAATACAGAAGCAATATTACCTAAGAAAACTTTAGAAATTGTTGAATTGAAACATCATTTCTCTTGAAGATATCAAGTCTTCAGCTGAAGAGTGAGGAAAGATGAATTCACTATTTCTCTGGTGTTTAGATTGTTATAAATGTAAGACGTTTTCGCAATTGGTATATGACTTCCTTTTTCTGTTAGATTTGTGATATCTTTACTAATCAGTATTATTCAGAAACACACATACAGCTGGAAATAGTCACCTGCCATCTGAACAGGGTCTGCATCTGCCCCCTGCTACAGCAGTTGACTCAGACAGTAGGAATCCTAAAACTTGTTCACAGTTGCTGTGTCCACAACGCAGTCCCTCCTTCTGTATTATATGTATTCTACCTCCTACACATTTTAGTGTAATGTATCCTGCCTGAATGGACTCAGTTTACTGAGCAGTTTACCAAGTGCAATGGTGTTTCTTCATCATTATTTAGCATTCCACTTATCTTTGCATCTTTTGATACCATTTTATGTTATTTCCATACCACTGAAGAAGATACAGATTTGTGTCAGCTGTATTGTCAGACTCTATAGAATTTCCATGGGAAATAGACCTTGGCTGGTATTTTAAAGGTCTTTTTCACTGGATTATATAAATATGGTTGAATTAATAAGCCTTCATAGATTGTACTGATTTCCATGAAAATTTTACAGAGAGATTTCTCAGATTCAAGAATGTATAATGAAAACTAAAGGTAACAGAATTCCCTCTCAGAATAATGAGAAATACACTTCTTAGAAATCTGGAAAGTTCAAGTGCAGATTTCCCTTGTGCATGATTCAGTTTAAGGATTGGATTTCAATCCATATTACCTAGGTCCCAAATGAAACCTCTTGCCATACTGTAGTCAATCTTAGAAGGGTCTCAATACTTTGCTTTGTTATCTATAGTTAAATATCGACTGGGTAAGAGGGACAAAGACCGCCCTGATGAGCGGTTCTGTCTAATTTTGTGACTGTTTCTATTACAAAATAGTAACTGCATCATAGTTGTCAGAGACAGGAAAGACTTTTCTGGTCTGTGCCAGCAGAAGTGCTAACTAATGATCACTGACTTTTGAGGGTTTGTCAGTTGGATGATCCTTAAGTCATTGATAGTACAGATGGCTAATTTTTAAATCAGAATTTAAACATCAATACTTAACTATTCAATTATACCTCTGCAGTTATCTTCATCAATCAAACCTGTAATCTCAGATGAAATGAAATCTTGTTTGTTTGACAAGACCTATTTTCCTCCTATCCACACCAAGTGACATTAAACTTCAATTCTTTCTTACCTGCATCTTTTCATAACAGCAGAGGCAAGGAGTATGATTAAGAAATGACAAATTACTTTATTGCATCGAATAGGAAACATGATGCAGTAGAGAATGAAATGCTAAGAACAGAATGCAGTGTAATGATAGAGACATGACTCTTTCATGGTCTCCTCTACATGCTTCAAAACTAAAGCAAAAAAAACCAACCAAACCAAACCACGAGCAAGAAAACTGTTCTGAAAAGCATTTATTTTTTATAATTAGAACATTGCTGAAAGTTTTCCAGGAAACATCTCATTTTTTGAGAAAGACTTCTGATACTGAAAAATCAAATGCATAGGAAATGTATCAAAGAGCATAAAAAGACCTCTCATCTCCAGTTTTCATATTGGACTGATTAGTAGATTATCTTACATTGCCTTTTTTTTTTCATTAAGTGGGGATAAAGCATAAAGCAACACCTCAGTGACCTCTGGTTCTCAACATGCCCTCAATTTTATTTTGCTTTGATATGTAATAGTTCTTTGCTGATGTGATTCTGTATAGCTCAGATAAATTGATTGCTCAGATGAATTAGCTGCTTTAGATCAGTTAGTAATCTAGCCTGAAACAGATCATTCCAGCTACAGAGTTATTAAGCATAAGAATACTCCAGCCGTGTTGCCTTACATCCTGCCATCTGACTTTTTAATATTAATGCCCATCCTGCCTTTTTGAGGCAGTGCCTCATGTAGACACTCTACACAATTATTTCCTGCCAAAATCAAAGGAAACAAGTTCTTTCATTTTTCATAACTGTCTCTCATTCTCCTGCATAGTCTACAGTCATCATCTTGCATCACACCAAGACATGCCCAGGAAATTTTTGATTTCTTTCTTTTAAGTAGAGGAGAGACTAACTTCTATGTGACATAAATCTTCTATGAAACCATGTTTTTATGTTGGTGATTTAAAAAAACCTCAAAACGTTAGGAATACTTACACACTCATTTTTGACAAATTTGAAATGTTAGCTTCAGTTCAGTGTTAACCTGGGTCTCCTCCTGCAACTGAAATTTCATAACATCTGTAGATTAGAGGCTTAGACTCCTGCCTCTAGACAGTCTGTAATCTAAGTTCCCCAGGTGGATTATATCTCTCATGATGCCATATAGTAGCCTTTCGACTGAAACATGTGAAGAGTCATGTCAGTGCGTTGTGAAAGATGAGGTCCTGATGCTGAGCATTGCTTGTAAAGTAGATTATGAGCTAGTAATGATACAGCTTCTGTGAGACCATGTGGGATGGCAGATAATCCAATTTAATGTCAACCTGACTCATAACACAATATTTAGCTATTTTTGAATCAGAGTTTTCCTGAACTTTTTGATGAGAAAAACACCTCAATATTTTGACATTGATTTGGAATGAGAAGATGCTTTTCCAAAGGATTAGAAATTCAATCTTTTGCTTATATTATTTTTGCAGTATAATGTGATACTCCAAGGGCTACAAAATCTTACTGAAAAGGCAACCTGACTCACAGATTCCCTTAGATCATTTTATTCCCTCCTCTCCATCGTCCCACTAATTTTTTTTTTTTCATTGTCTTCCTCCCACTACTTTAGTTATGAATTTTGCAGGCATCAGGAGTCATGCTTTTCTCCCCTTTCTTCTTCCCTTTACAAAAAAACTTGGGTCAGTGAAAGTAACATAGCCGCATTTGAAACACTGTTTAGGGAAACTGCCAGTCTAGATGGAGGATAAGAATTTTTTTTTTTTTTCCTATTCAGAAGATATTCAAAACTACGACTTCTCTTTTGCTTTCTTACCAGTAACTCTTAGTGGGAAATTGGGCTTTTGTGGTAATTCCCAATTGAAATGATAAATGAGCTACTGGAAACAGAAAGAATTTAGTACAGCATAATCACAGAGAAGGGGTCCAAACAGGCCTGAAGAGTTTTGCTACAGGATAATGACTGTCAAATAGTGATAACTCTTGCTGTCAACAAGTAACATCAACAGCTCCTGTTTAATGTATAGTAACAAGAACTAGAGTGTGACACTGCAGAGATTAAAAAGCTCGACACTTGCACAGTCTACAGTTCTGGCTTTGAAAGTGGACTACAATTTGCAGTTTTGA
Source organism: Baryphthengus martii (assembly GCA_013396935.1). Taxonomy (NCBI): domain Eukaryota; kingdom Metazoa; phylum Chordata; class Aves; order Coraciiformes; family Momotidae; genus Baryphthengus; species Baryphthengus martii. Next base: position 93,865 of record VWZK01007664.1, on the reverse strand, counting down.
CTGCTGGATTGAGACTTCAATGGAAAGGATAAGGGTTTCTAACAGCAGTAGATTTCTATGATCTGGGTTAAGAAGTGGAAAAAAACAAAACTCTGTAAAATGAACCTGCCATTAAGGCTTCACTCAAAAGTTTCAGGCATCCAATAAAAGAAATTGTATTTTCATATGGAAATTGGAGCGTTTGCATTTTTTGCTAATGTTATTTAAAAAAAAAAAAAAAAGAAATTATTTAATTCCATCATCTAACATATGTAAAGCTTTAGAATTGCTGAGAATATTATGTATTTTTAGATGTTTCTATCCAGATTCCATGCAGAAAATGCTTAGCTGTCAGCTGCTCTTGGCCTCCCCCACAAAAAAAATTGTAATCTCTGAGGCCAATTTTAACTAAATTTGACAGAAAGACAAAGATCTGAAACATTTTTTTTTTCCCCCTATACCTGCCATGAAGTAGGTCGATAAAAAGAAAGTGAACCAGAGTATTTCTCCGCTAAAAGAAAGGATAAAGCCAAAGATAAAGTTTTAAAGACACCAAAGGATCTTCATAAGAGAAGGAGGTAGGAATTAAGTGCAGGAAAAGTTTTAACCAAAATTCACATTTTCAGTACGTGCTGGCTCATCCAAGGACAGTACATAGATCTGTGGAAAACCACCATGCTCAGACCTACCTGTTTTGGCTTCAGGTTGATTGTGATGCAGAAAGAGCTGGAAAATTTTTTCTCAGGCTTCTGGGACAGCACTTAGAAACATCATGTATAAAGTTACCCTCATTTGTTTTGCAGTTCTCCAAGGCTGAGGAGTGAGGCAGGAAGCATTTTCCAGCATGTCCTGGTCAGTGGCTGAGTGTTACCAGGGGAAAGGAGGAAAGAAAGAGCAGGTCTTCATGGCAAGAGCACAACACTGTAAGGACTCCCCATGGTTACAAACAACTTTCTCATGTCTGTGATTTTAAAAGGCTAATTAAACCTGAGACATTTCTCACCAGCTGCCAGAGAGGACGACAGTCACTCAGCAGCTGCAGTCTCAGGTACTGAGAGTTGAGTTTCCAAGGCTCATCACAAAAGCATCAGCGTAAAAATGGAAAGCTTTTGCACACTACACTTCTCTGTGGCTCTGACCTGTGGATATAACATTCCTAAATCAAGGACCACAGGTAGAAACAGAGTTGAATTTAAAGCTCCTCACCAAAAAACCTGCAACTGCCTGCAGATATCCATAAGGAGTAGAAGTGCATACCCTCATTCAAAAAAAAAACCCAAAGCAATCACCACATGAATTCCTGTAGATCACAATCTTCCAGTCTCCTGTCTGTGCCTCCCCATATGGAAAATAAGGTGCATTAGGCTTCTCTCTGGTATTTTATGTAAAAAAATTGAGACTCCATCCACTAAGAAGCTCTTTTCAGTGGAGATCTCACTATCTCAGTGAGTCAGGTCTGTGGTTCTACTTCTACATTTTACTCTGAGAAAGTGCAACAAAAAATTGTTTAATAATCTTTTCAAGATAGTTCTGTTACAAGAGAAGTCTTAGAAATTGAAATTATAAAGAAATAGAATCTGTTTTGGTTTATTTTTAATTTTACTTTTTTTTATTTTTATTTTTTTCCCCACTTCATGCTTACATTAAGGAAAGAATAGCACTTAGACTGGATAGGCAGTATTTTACCACTTTGTTCTGATTTTTCCTTCTTCATGGCATCTTCTTCAGGAGATGAGAAGTCCTGACAGGTAAAGAGACTTAACTCTCTACTTATTTAACTGTATGAAAATTACCTGCACATGATCGGACAGCATCTGCCTTCACAGGTAATTAATATTCTGAGATACACAATGCGACCTTATGACTGATGTTTATGTCTAATGTTCTTTCACATGTTAATGATTTGATGGGAAATGTGAAGTCCTGTACCTGGGGAGGAGCCACCCCATGCCCCTGTATATGCTGGAGACGCCATGTGGCGAGCAGCTCTGCAGAGAAGGACTTGGGGGTCCTGATGCACAACAGCTTGAACATGAGATAGCAATGTGCCCTTGTGGCAAAGATGGCTAATAGCTCCTACATTGCCAACAGGTCGAGGGAGGCAATCCTTCTCTACTCAGCATTGATGAAACACACGTGGAGTGCTCTGGACAAAGGGTAGACAGGAGCGAGTCCTGCAAGATGAAGAGACTGAAGTATCTTTCCAGTGGGGAGAGGCTGAAAGAGCTGAGATTGTTCAGCCTAAGTAAGGGAGGGATCTGATCAATGTGTATAAATAAATACCTGATGGGACAGTGTAAGAAGGCAAAGACAAACTCTTGTCAGTGGTGCTCAGTGACAGAACCAGAGGTAATGGGTACAAGCTGAAGCACAGGAGGTTTCATTTAAATGTAAGAAAAATATTTTTTACTCTACCTCTGAGTGTGACTGGCGATCAAAGCATGCCACTCTTTAATCCAGATCTTGTGACTATGCAGATAGAGCATAAAGGAACTATTAGCTATTGCAGGGGTTTCATAGGAAAAGACATCAGTTGTACAACCAGGAGCATGGCTAAGTTACTGATAAGAAAAGAATAAGACAGCCTTGAAAAAAAAATCTGGGGTGTAAAATAGTTATTCTCCAAGCATTATCAGTGGGCATGAATGCTGCTTAGCATAATTGCTTGTGTACCTAATATTGCCCTTGCATGTTGTGTATTCCTTCCCTCTGTTGCATTTAGCTGTCTTGGAACGTGGTCTCAGGAAATGCTTCCACCAGAGTTTAAACTGGCCATAGGAAGAGATGCCAGAGCCCCATCTTCTGTCCTCAGTCAGGTAGTTCCCAGTGCCACTGGTGCTTGGTGAGCTGTGTGAAAAACTGACTATATAAATGGTTTATCCTCACAGTATGTACCTATATAAACATTGGCTGAATTAGATGAGCTCACTGATCTGGCTCCTTGGTTTCATGAATGCCAGAGCAAGGAAGGGCAGGGGAGACAAGTTGGAGAATCAGGGGTGCTGCAACTCTCTGATTTAAATCAGCTGGAACTGCACTTGAATACAATGCCCTAACCTTTTAAATTCGTGTCCTGTTGTCTGTCAGTCTGAATGATAAGATTTTGACACCAATAAAGACTGAGCAGGCAGGGAAAGTTGACACATGATGTAAAGCCAGTCACAGTCCTTCTTACAAACTGTCATTGCATGCTGGTGTGGGAAATGAACCGAGTTTCATTTTTCTTCAGCTGCCTCTGACCTCTCCTTGCCTTTCTGCCAAGGCTTTTCCAGCCCATAGCTCTCTCACAGGACCTGTACACTCCATAGCTAAGCCATTGCCTGCATATATATGAAAATGAACTACAATGCAATATACAATTTTAATGCTATTTTCTAAAATACATTACTCACAAATATGTGGGTTTTTTTGCATTGTTTGATTACTGCCGCCCAGGAAATGTTAACTCTCGAAGGAATAAGCGGTGAACTCACATACATATCTTCCAGCTGCTTCTTTATTTTGTATCTCCTGTATCTTCATAAAACAAAATCTTGCCTACTCTGAAGCAGGTTGAACTTGAATTTTACTGTAGAGTCCTTGGTTTTGCAGAACTCATGCTCTGAGATTCTTGTTGCAGAGGCTGGCAAATATGAACAAAGGTGTTATTACCATGAAGAGAAACACTATTGTCTCTCATATCTCTTCTGTTATGTACTCAGTACTAAATTGTCACAGCCTCTGCTCCACAGTGAAGAAAATAGTTCTCTTCTGCTCCTAGTTCCCCCTTGAGAGCATTCGTGATTTCCTATGGATTTTTTTCATTGATTTGACATCTAATAAGGGGTGAACTTCATTGCACTGGAGACACAAATGGGAGATGTGTCCTCTACTTGGCTTTGCCTCAACCTCAGCCCCAAGCATTTTAGAAGTATCTTTGAGCTTTTACCTCTTTGTCAAGTTTGGTAGAAACTGGGCTCTGAGTTCAAATATTTTCAAGGATAGATACATAGATCAACACACAAAAAAAGACAAGATCATAAACCCCTCTTTTCTTCTGAAAATGCAACTGAAAAATGGATGAATCTTGGGGCAAAGAAAAAACTCACTCTTAGAGACTGATCATTAGGAGTGGAAAAATCCTACTAGCAACATGATGAATATTGTGAGAGCTTTGACAAGAAGGAACTGATAGTACCTGCTTAGAAAGGAGAAATCTGAGGATGGGCTAGTCAAGGTTGCAAAGCATGTTGTGAGAAAAAGGCAAATGAGGAGCATATAATTTCATTCATTCTTTGGTAGACTTTGACAGAGAGACAAAGTGTAGTGAGAGAAACTCTTCTGAGGCTGGATCTCTTTCCCCCCTTTCTTTCCTGAGAGGAAAGTGAAAGCGCCACTTTCTCTATAGTCTTCTCAAATCACTTCAAATTACTTCTGTCTGTAAGTGTGTGTAAGAGATACCGGCCCACACATGGTGATATAAGCATGTGCACAGACTTACGTACAAGCATGTGGTATGCTTTCCATGCCAAATACTGCCAGTGACAGATTGCCATTAAAAACTAACAAGGCAAAATGATGATTAACAGCAACAAAGAATATGTTGGCTCCTTGTCTTTTAAACTAAACTGTTTGGTGTTTTGCACATTTTAAGTTTGTATTTTTATTTGATATTTCATTGCTGATAACACTGAATTCAGTAGTTTGAAGGTATATATTTAATAAGATATCCCAGTGATTCTCACTATAGTGTCAAGCATTGTGTGAAGTAAATAACCTTATCTTTTAAGGTATGGCCAACCATGTGAAATTAGAAGGACCTCCTTGGTAGCTAATTCAGTTTCTCTTCTTTCCAATTTTGACCCAGAAACTATACTTTATTGCCAGATTACGGGTTTAGTGTGATGTTGGCATCTTGTATTTGTGATAAATGGTTAAAAAAAAAGAGCCAATTCAAGATAAGGATCAGATGGAAATTTCTTGACGTTACATGTTGGTTTGGTGAAACCTAAATGTTTGTCAGAAATAGTTATTTTTATTGAATTTGCAATGAAACTGCGAGATAGATCTAATGAGCCTTTCTTGAAAGATAGTCTTCAGCTGGAAATATGCCAGGTTTTGCTGGTTAATTTACCTGATGGACTACAACTCTCAGGCTCCTCAGCTTTGGAGCACAATTCGTCCAAGATAATAGACTACTGGGAAGCTGAGAATCTATTGATGCTTGCAGTAAATTGTGACTTTTATTTTCCAAGAGGGGAAAAAAGCATCATTTGAAATATAACTAAACCCTCTTTTGTGCTCTGTTAAGAGTCCTTCTAGACTGACATCAGCTTCTGTCTTTAAACTTAGAAGCATCTGTTTCTGACATACGATGAATAAACACGAAGTAAATATTTCTATAAAAAGAAGGAATGCATACGTAAAACTTTTCTCTTGGTGGTCTAATGATGCAATGAGGGACAAGCTGCTCCCTGAGGAACAGGGAACTGAGGGTGACACCAGCCCAGGCAGTGTCCTTATTGATGGGGCTCCATCTCACAGGGTCTGAGCATGGTGGAGCAGGGCTGGGTGCTAGCAAGAGGGTCCATTGAGAGCCTCCGACATTGAAAACAGGGAACCAACTCCAAGGTCCAGCCAGAAAGTCCCATCAGGACTTCTCCAGAAGGAGATGTCCGGAGTCAGGACTGACGACACAGCTACAACATGCAGCTGAGGGTTCCAATTTACTTACAACATAAGGTCTAGGTTCATCCAGATGGGACAGACATAGGGAATGGAGACTGATATCCTGTGGTATTGCTGGGGCAGGGGCTGACAACTCCAGACTAAGCAGGAATGAGGCTCCTGGGCCTGTCGGCAGGGGATGCACCTCCCCCAGACCTATGTTGGAAGACTGCAGCCTACTAGAAGCAAATTTGTAGAGCTGGTGCACAGAACCCAATGTCAAAACCATTTATGTACCATGAGACGTCACATCAAATTAGGTGTAGTCTGGTTGTGTGGACTGACTGTGCTTTAGTGGCTAGACCACATGTCCTGTACTTACGGAGCTCAACTTGCAATTTGATGTCATCGGGAAGAAGTCTCATTCCTGTATTTTGAGTCTGTTTTCCATTGTGAACTGCTGCATGGTTAGAAGGAACAATCTGGGAATTTGTTTCAAAAATACACTCCTGACCTAAACTAAAATGCTAAAGCAGACCATCCAAAATCCTTCTTCAGCTTTCTCTCAGCCAGGTTTTATCTCTGGCAATTTACTCATGGAGGACAACAGATAAGGCTTTGAGCAGGTTCTCTAGCTTCTCTTATCTCCAGATTACCTCTATTATTCAAGCTTCAGAAACACCAAGAAAAGCACCCAGAAGACTGATGCTTAATTCATACTAATGCTAGTTGAGACATCTTGTGCTGCCCAGACAGTGCTAGGCTGAAAAGCAGTTCCCTTTGGTGTAAATAGCTCCAAGAGGCTGATCAATTAGAAACCACAGAAAGAAACAAAAATACTTAAAAATGGTGCAATCAGGTAACGACAGGGAGAGATATGAGGTATATATTCTTTGCTGAAGGTCAGAACTGCTGCCACCTTTGAACCTTTTAGCTCAGACTTCAAACTTAAGAAGTGAAGAGATGAGCACGATGGCTCTTAGAGGGTTTTAAATTCTATGGGTCTCATCAAGTTCATCCTGAACTTCACAGGCAGAGGTCAGGTGTCATCATGCTTACTTGGCATGTCTCTGCCAGCCCTGCAATCCTACAGTGATCCATCCGGGTGGGTTGTTTTGCAGGCAGAGTGACTAACTTGTCTTTTCCATCCCTATGCAATTTATCTGAGTCAGAATGAACTTTATGAGCTTGGCCCAGAAACAAGGCGAAGATTTGGGCCAGCTTCTTCTACTGCAGGGGGTGGCTCACCTCAACTTGTTTGCAATCTATGAATTTATTAATGGATCCAAATATAGCCAGTGACCTTCTGTGACAGATGGTGAATCATGTCTTACTCCCAGTGCATAAATTAACATTTTAAAAGGCTTTTTAAAACACTGTTGACTTTAGTGAGTGAAACATAATAATAAGGATTTGCTGAAGTCTGATGCTGTAAGTTTGGATATGTTGAAAATTCATTATCTGATAAAAAAAAAATCTGGTATTAGTGTGCCATTAACAAGGACGTTGCAAGCTGCCATTTGTTTTAGAATGATGTATGGTTTATGATGCTGAAACTGCCATCACAGACATGTCACGAAGATTTGCCTTGAAGATGATTTATGAATCATGACTCTGGAGGAAATAATTCCTCTCACATAGCTTGTTGGAAGTCAGTTGCCTTGGCATTTACTTTCATCAGGAAGGGTGTCTCATGACCCTCAACATTTTGATCTAGAATATCCTGAATCCCACCCTTTGATTTAATAAAAAAATAATTTTCCCATTGATTTGTGCATGAAGGGATTAGTTATGCTTTCTTTTAGCCCATTATTTTTCATATCATGGTTAAGCAATATTAACAAAACATGGTAACACACAATGACTTAGATAAGCTGTAGATAACTGAGAGGAGCTTAAGTTACTTTTCTGAGTATGAGTGTGAAGTAGAGCATCTAGTAAACAAATATAAATGTAAATGCCTTGCACTATTTTCCCTTCCCCTGAAAAAAGTTGCATTTGCACAATAAGAAGAACAATACACATAGACTGAGCTCTAAGCAACTATTCAAACCAGAGGGCTCAAGAGCTATATGCAACTACTATAGTTTTATTATGTCTTTTCTCCATTTATATCATATGTAGGATAATGCCCATCATTGTAATCTCTCATACTGAAACAGCAGCCTGATAATTTTGAACGCCAGCGAGAACAGAGAACAACCAAATGCTCACTTTTGCCCTTCCCTCACTCCTCGTCCAGCTGCACGTGGGATGATCTTTCTCTTGGATATGGAGATATTGCCAGATTAAATTTGGATTCTTTTTCTTCAACTTAACTACTTCTTTGTCTAAGTCACTGAGATACTTTCATGAACCAATGGTATTTGAAACCTGGAGGAAGCACAGAGGATGTTAACTATAGTTCTATTTACATATAAGCAACTCAGACAAAAAATGTGTTTGGATGAATGCAAAACTATTCAGCCCCTCTCTTTGTCCTACATCCAAAATTAGAAAATTCAAATTCAGACAGTGAACTTAGAGATCTCATTACATGGCAGAGCAAGAAATCCCAGCAGAACCAGATAACATTGTACATTGTATATCAAATGCGGAGCCCCTGAGAAATCTTTATAAATTCCTGCACTTCTTTGCCTTTGCTAGGGTATCAGGATGCTGAAGAGGAAAGGAAAAGATCTGACCTAAGGCAGTTTGGTGCTTTTATTAGTAGACATGAAGTAATGACAGAATATGTACAGACTTTTGTGGATTACTGTGTAATTACACTAAGCAGATCTAAAAGTAATTAACTAGTAAGCTGCAATGCTGTTTAGAAGACAGAAAAGTCATGTGTTCATCTCATAATCACACAGATACCACATGAAAATTAATTACCATGTAATTATATGATCAGTATTTACCATATTCAAATAGTATTTGTGCCCCTTTAATTTGAAGTACCACTTTAATTTTAAAATATTAAATTACTAAATCTCCTGTGACTATAATCTAAATCTAGAGTAGTAATTGCTGTGTGTGGTAAAGCATGTAAGAAAAAAAAGTCATTGAATGCTGAATGACCCAGTTCACTTTATACATGCACAAGAAAAAAGAAATCTGCCTGATGGAATTTCACTGAACATCCCTCTTTTGAATTACTTTTTCATGTGCTTTTAAAAATATTTCTGTTTTGACAAACCTAGAGGTTTAATCTAGCCTAGTTCAAGACAGTATTTAAGCATATGCTCAAACCTAGCTAATCTGCTTGAAGACAGGAGGTTTAGAATACACTTTAAGGTCAGGGCAGGATTCAGTGCTGTGTTGCACAGGAGTAAGTCATGGCTCTGTGCTTCTGTTTTCTCAGAGGTAGCATAGCAATTTTCAGCAGTGTTGGCAAAATTTAATATGCTGCTCAAAAGGTGGTTCAGGTTTTGACCGACCCTGGGTTGCTCCTGCCAAAGGAACAGGAGGAACAGAAGAAAGGGGACAGAGATGGATGAGGAGTAAAGGGAAAAATCCTGGGGAAACCAGCTTGCTGTTTTAGTTGCGACAAGAGGGATGGCAGTGGCATAGCACAGTGTTTAATGATTTTCTGGGGGTCGGAGCACCAAGCAGCAGCTTTCACCTTTCAGCCTCTCCTGGGTGGCAGCAGCAAAACAAGCTGTTTTTTTTGGGACTCTGAAAGAGTTACCATGAGCTGTGTGCCATCTCCAGCTCATCCTCCTCAGCAGTGTCCTGCCCAGGGCATCTGCCTGCTTTTCCTGTGCCTTGGGTCTGCTCCATTTCATTGAACTGAGAGGTATTTTTGCTTCACATTGGTACAGTGTAATTGCTGTGTACATGAGATCCTGGGTGGGGGCCTGTTATCCTGTCTTGGCATTGGAAAGCAGGGGCTGCTTTTGGGATTTGAGAGGAAAAACTAGTCTCTGTCATTTTCAGTTGTCACTGAGATTTAATTGCTGTGAGAATGTATTTATGATAGGGATATCTGCCCTGTATTAACTTCTCAGATACCGTCAGCTATCAGATGTTTGCAAGGTGATGATATTCAACTATTGATTGTCAGTTTGTGTGATAGGACAGAAAGACTTTGCCTGCTCTGAAAACCCATCTTGAAAATTAATACAATAGCAGCACAGAGCAAATCATTGACTTGGATCAAACGAAAACTAATTAACTAAAGTGGAAGTCTATAACACAGTGTTTGAAACTTCATAAGACTTCCTTCCACTCCCTGACTTGTTTTTAATACCTAGTTGCAAGTTGTATGTTCCATCAGTGTTTTGCATACCTGGACACTTGCATCATGCTCCACACAGGTGAAATTTGGATGACTGCACACAATGCAAGGCAGCAGAGAATAAGGAGGATGCCTTTCCAGAATCCTGAAGCAGAAGTGTAAAGATGTTAATCACTGACTGTTCCTCTAAGGTAACATATTGTTGCTGATCTCTCTTTGAAATCTGCATCATTCAGTACTACTTGGGGGCAAGTGTGAGATGTACAGAATATCCAAACCTGGATCTGTATGATATGGCTTGCTACTCCTAACCTCTTTTGATCTTTGGGAAATGAAATTCCAGGTCTTAATCTGAAATCTTCTACTTTGAATAACTGCAAAATCAAAGGCTAGAGAGGACTGTAATTTTCTAGAGGCAGCTAGAAGTGGTATCATTCCTGAAGCTTCACCTTAGTGTAATTCACGTTTTGCTGTTTTTATCTTGTATTTTTCTTAATTGTCTCTTTTTCTGTAGTATATGGAAGTAGCTCTGTGAGTGGTATTCTTCATTACGCTTTGAGTAGCTTATGAAGCCATCTATTCAAACACATGGGTAGGTCATCATTTTTGTGCTGACAGCATGAAAGGAGGTCCAGTGCTGGGCAAGAAAGCTAAACTTTGTATGGATATTCATGGTTTCATGTTTTTTTTTAAAAAGAAAGAACGAAAAACTATCCGCCAAACAATTCTGAATGTATGAATACAGAATGTCTTTCACTCCGTATTTTTTCAACTGGGAGTCTTGCAAGCTCCACATTCAATGCTCTCCTGTCAAATGAGATTCATTTTTTGTGCTGGCAACTAACAAGCATGGTGGATGAAATCCTTACATAAAATCAATAACTTTAGTCAAGTTAGACCAAATTAATTGGTTTTACCTACTATTTGTGGTCCCAAACTCTCCTAGCTCTCAGTGAGGGATTTGTGTAAATAAGGTTTGCTGTGTGCCCTCTCCTTTGCCTTTCACCATTTTACTTATTCTCTGCTCTGAAAATCTAAGTTATTAAACCACTAATTTCTATTGCCTTTCTATATTGGATTAAAGAATGTTATGTTTAAAAAAACCAAAATCCCACTCATTAATCATCAACAGAATGAGAAAGTGGCTTCCAATTACCTCTAACCACGAGCAATGAGTGGGATAGAAAAGAATTCTTTGAAATCACGCTGTGGCTTTTAAATATAAACACTTGTTTACTCAAAAAGTACTTTGGGATTAATCAGAATGGCAGTTTCTTTATGAGTCCTTGTGCTCTGGAAAGTATTTGTTTGGTTTGCTCTATTTATCACAAGCTGATCGAGGGGTAGAAGCTGTCCACAGTTTTGTTTTCTGAGTGAAGTTTTGAAGGACCATATCAAATGTTCAGTCAAGGTGACTATATTTGTCCTTTAGTTGTACTGATACAAATCCAAAGGGACTGCTGATTGAGGACTGATGGTAGATTTACAGCAGTACAAAGAACAGAACTGAGGGTAGTGTGGTGCATCTGTATTTGTATGTCTCGAGGAAGGCATTTATCAAATGGTGTACAGTATGAACCAGAATATTCACACACTGATAATGAACTAACAGATGTGGAGCTTTCGCTACTTTTTCCTGTTCATCACAGCTCCACTCAGGTGCTCACCATCAAATATTAGAAAAAGAAGAATACTTTTGAAGCATATATCCCATTTTCAAATTATCAGTTATAAAAGTACAAGTAACTATATAGTTGGGACAAGTTAAACATGAAGGGAGGAGCATATTTCAGGTGTCTTGATTGATTAAATCTATTCTTGTGAAGGTGAAACAATCTGACATGATTTGTTGTTCGTAAACTAAAATGACCATACTATATGGAACTGATGTTGAATGCTGAAAACACTTTCTGGAACCCAGCCTTATAATAGTGAGCAGCAGAAGTGATGTGCTTTTTGAGGCTCTTATACATGCTCTTGTTTTACAGTAACTCACAACGCTTTTCCCCTTCAAGTTCTTTTGCCTGTGTTCACTAATACTCACTGAGGTATCTCTGTAAACTGGCAGAATTTCCAGATGAAGATGGACTTTAAGGGCACTATTACTGTCGCTGAAAACCATGACAGTAAGACAGTTCCATAATACTTAAGGTTAAGGTTAATATTAAGATTGAAAAACCTTGCTTACAGTCTTTTGGAATTCTTCAGACTAAGAAATACATTCCCAGTGTTGCTTGGTTTCTATTTTCTCATCTAGCCTTCCTGTACATAGGAACCATGGGTCATAAAAATACCATCTGCTGGGATAGAGAGACAGTATACATAATTTCTGAGAAGATGGTGCAGCTACTGCCAGTACTGCAACTGTGTCTTACACTGTGTCAAGTGATGCAATTAAGGGTATGCGCTTGAAAATGCTATATAGCCTTCTCATGGCTTCTCTGCAGACAGGATAAGAGACAGCTTTTACATACAATTACAGAAAGTTTTTCACTTAAAGTGGTTTTGGAGACTTCTATTTCTGGAGCTGAAAGACATCAGAATTACAGTCATTATGTGTTCTTGACACTGACTTTATGTACGCTTATTTTGACGCTTCTTAAAAATTTAAACAAAAGCATAGCAAGCAACAGAATTAAATCACACAGGAAGGTAATATTCATACGAGGGAATGATAGGTATGCAGTGACATCTAGGATAATATTGTTGCCAAAGATGGTGCTCTCATTTGTAACAGCAATATCACACATTTATTAACCTAATAATAATATTAAGGTCTGTATTGACAGAGCACCTTGACACTCAAAGATTTGTCCTCATGGGACATGCTACTCCACAGAAATAAAATGCAAAACACTTTTGTGACATAGCAGAAGTCAGTGTGAGTCTGCACCTTTCATCTCCAAAACACTTCCTGAACAGTAACAATGTAAATATCACTATCACTGCCATTTCCATAAACGAGGAGAATATAATTTACTTTCACACTGTCATGAGTCATTCTGAGCAATTTTAGGACTGCTCAGTTTCATTTTCTGTGCTCTTGACAAAAATAATGTAGTGATGAATAGACTAATATTGTGGCTTCTTGAACATAATTATTTCGAGCTACAGTCTATTTGCATTGGACAAGGTGAGTTATGTGTATACAAATAACTGAGAAGGTAGGGCAGCACATGTAGCATGTGATACTCATGCACATGTAAAGCTGACAGAGAATGAATTAGATATGTGAATTATTTGTTCTTTATCAGAAGCTTAGAATTTGATAATAATGATGTTAATTTAATCCAGGTGTTTAGTGCTATGGTTATACAAACTTAATTTTAACTTCATATTTATTTAGTTAATTTTAATTAACAGTAATTAGTCATATGAGGCATATAGCATTTTAAATCTAGTGCCAATAACATGATTACTGCCCTAATAAAAATATACAGATAATATCACAGCAGAAAAACTGACTCCTACAAAAAGGTTAATAGCTTGCTTTATTATTTAATGGCACATATATGCATGATCTTTAACCTCATTATCTTTCCAGAACAGGGTCAATGTATTCTGCACTTTAAAACAGTTTTTATGTTAAGAAACTGGAAAGCCAGAAACATATTTATGCAGTCATTTTGTATGCTAATTATTTCAGGTTTTCTAATAATGAGTTGTGCAAGCACTGTTGGTTGAATACTGAATATTAGTAAATCTAATGTTAGATGAACTCGTCAAGCCAGCCAAACACATAATAGATTAAAAAGTTTGATATGATACAATATCTGTTACTATTTTTTTTTCAGATGAGTGGAAATACATAACATAAAGGTCCTCTTGAAAAATATGTTGACTTTACTTGCTTTATGCTAGGACACTTCTATGCTGTAATTCATTGGGTACTTTCCAAAAACTGAGTTAAGGCTGGGTTGGAAGCAGGGATACTCTGCTTTATCTGGATTTATTAAGATTAAAATACTATCTTGTTAGAATTTTGGTTGATTTTGGAATGGTTATTGCAAAGATGACTCTATGTTTTGAGTGGAAAGAAAAATAGGTGAAAAAACCTGCAATATCTGTTGAGCATAGTTAATTATTTTGCTAGGTAAATGGAGCCCTACGTAAGCAGGAGTGGCTGAGGGTAATTTCGTTTAGCCACTGTTAGAATTCATGACGGATTCACTTTGAAAGACCAGATCTCTGATGGCAGTTTTGGCTTCCTTCTGGGTCTTAACTTCCTTTGAACAAAGGCACGATACCTGTCATAGCTTGATGAGAAAATAAGAAGTTTTAACAACGTGACTGCTTGACATGGCTACAAATGATAAGCTGTTTTATTCTTTGAAAGGTTTTTTCTTACATCTAGATCTGAACAAAATGTGCAAGGAGACTACACTGTAGCATGATGAGGTTTAAAGGTTTTAGCAACATTTGTGTGGGAAGCCCACATGAGTAATCAGACTAAAAGTCAATTCATTCAAGTTGTGCTACATTTTGATAAGCCAGATAAAGAAAGGAAACTTCAAAGGTTTTTAGGAGTTCTAAGAAGACTTACGGTTGCCATTTTTATAGTTATCTTCACAATCAAGGCATCCAAACTAATCATTCAAAAAAAAAAGAGTGAAAAAAAAAAAAAGGAAATTGTTGAAGCAGTACATATACTTTCAGACATACAATAACTTTGTCTGTTTCATCAATGAAGTTTTAATATTTATTTTTTTTTAAAGTATTTTTCCATGTGTATGTTAGAGAGCAAGAGTGAACAAAAGAGGCAGGAAATGTGATTCACTGCAACCAACAAGGAATTCTCGTAATATTTAGAATTAGAGATTATTTTAAGTTTGTTTTTTCCTCTCTTCCTGTCCATTTAATACAGTTGCTTTCATTAGAGTAGCAAGTTTTAAAGGTAAAGTTATAAAATTCCACTAAAATTTTGGACCATATCACAAACATATGCAACTGTTATATATAAAATATTCCATTAATACTGCAGCAGATTTGTTCCAAGACAGGTTTTTGTATCTCTATAGAAACTTCATAAAAACCATAATTAATGTATAGCAAGTTATAGGAAAGTGTCTTTCAGTCTGGATACATCATAGTGAAATAGAAATACCTGGTAAGAATACAGGATTTACATGTTTGTCTACAGTAGAACATAGAAGCTGACATAGCTAACCAGATCAGTAACACATCTACCCAACTCACTGGCCTATGTCAATGGAGTAGAGCCACAAGGCCCACTCAAATACCAAATAAATCTGTGCCACATATTGGAAATCCTCCTGAGATACCTCCTGCAAAACCACTGCAAGAATGCTCCTATAGGCAAAAAAATATGGATGAATGCAAATGTGACCATGAGCCTGGCAATGTAGAAACAGAATACATACTAAGTAGACAATGATTTTGGTTTTGGTTTTGTGGGTGAACGTGGCTGCAATACAAGTTTTGCATTTGCATGAGTAAGGTTCCATTTGACAGCTATAGCCTCAAACTTGAGATCCAGGTAGGATTTTAAAATACCAGCAAAAGCCTGCAGCCTGACATCCTGGCTTATGGTGTTAGAATATAAATGTTCCTATATATACTTTACAGACACCTTTTTACACTTTTACAGACACTTGTTCCACCTGTGCTTTAAGCCAACAGCATACTAGCCAGCTTTAAACTGTAGGTACCATGCTTAGAGTAATATAGTAAGCCTTGCTCAGAGCTAAGTGCTGCCTAATGAAGCTCTGTGGTTTCTGGATGAGACTTTGCTTGCCTCCAGCCAGCTCTGAGTACAAGCAGAACAAGCTCAGGGCTGTCTGCAAAAGATCCAGCAGATTGTCATTGAGCCAAAGCTCTTCACTGAAAATTTGAATGATGGCTAACTCCCCAGTTTTGAGAGCAAGGGTAAGACCAAACTGTGTTTGAGAAAAAGTAAAGTTAAGCCAGTATTTTCACATAATTATGAAGTGCTTATATGTAGGTCCAATGCTGCATCCTACTGTGTGAATACAGCTTAGGTATAATTGAGGGTGACTTTGGCTTAACAAACGTAAATTTTGAATTATTTGTAATTTTTTAGACATTTCAATTGTTTTAGCATGGCAGTTCTTTTGAGTGGCAATACCTGTCTTTGTGTGCATGTGTAATACATCCATGTATTTGTACTTCTCTGTGCCTGTATTTGTTCTTATTCCTGAATGCTCCAGGAGAAAAATAATTAATGCGTTAGAATAACAGAGAGGAAGTTAACATAGACATTGGGGGCAGAAGGCAGAATGCTTCTAGGGGTGCCAGGTTAAGGTAAAGCTAACTTTCTGATGTAAATTCTGACGAAAAATCCATCATTTGGTTTTCAATGTTCATACTTGTATCATTCATGAGCTATTCTGTTACTGCAGGCAGAAATCTTGCGGGAAGAAATCCTGAAATCCTTATGCTTTAGCCAAGCAAAACTGTCAGAGAGATCAATTATTCCTCAGTGGATTCACACCAGCAAAACATGCTTGTTTTCTGTTGTTTTCCATAAATTCCGTAGGATATTAATATGCTGAATGCAGATTTTGGGTACGGTTAGGTCTTGCTGTGCAGAGAAATGCAGAGGGGTTTAGATGCTTTGATGCCCAAGGCCTCATCTCTTCACGCCTCTCTCCTCTCTGCACTGCATTAATGTAGGGCAGCTGATGGAAGAGGAAGGGACAGACTCTGTGACTAACGTGCTGGTTTGGTCGTTTGCTTCCAAACAAGGCAATCACCAAGGACTGAATTCTTATTCTCTGGGTCTCAGACTGCTGTGCTCCTGGAGCAGTACAGCTACATGCTGCTGGCTGTTCAGGGCTCATTACAAATCGATAGTCTCACCCTTAAAAAATGCTGGATTTTCTTAAAGTGAGAAAAATACTGTTGGAGAGAAGAGGGACACATTTCAAAGTGCTGTAAATAGCTTAGCTCTGTTAAACTTGGTGGAATTTGACTGCTAACATCAGCTCAGGATTTTGATAATATTTTGGCAGAAATGAGCCTTGAGGTTCAGCCATAGCGAGTTCATTGTTACTGTTATGTTCTCTCTAGGTTTTGCAGCAGAGAGAAATGAAATGAGTGTAAATCTTCTTAGCTATCTGAAGACCATCTGTATTTTCTTAATGAATGCTGCACTCCTTTTGGAACCACGAAATACACAATATAGTATGTTGATTCTAAAACAAATTGTGTGGAATTTAAACTTTACGTATACACTGAACCTTCCTTTATTTAGCAGATTCTCCTGTGAAATCTAACAATATGATATTAATGATTTAGCAGCTGCTACAAGAGTGAGCTCTTAGAAGGCTGGACTTAATGTGTTGGATTGGAGTAATTACTTAGTGGTTATAGGCACTTGATTCTATCCAGTAAGGAATTCTGAATTTTAGTTTATTACTTTTTATGATGACTATGTCCTTTATTATAAACCTTTCATTGGTTGTGAGCAGCCTATCCATGCTGCAGCTATAAAACACAAGGATGGTGGAGGAAGAATTATACGTGCATCCTACCAGAAATGCTTCTAAATCCTTGGAGGAAACCTTCAAATAGTACCAAATGTTAATGCAGAATAGCAGTAAAATATTCAGCTGAGTTTCACAAATGAAGATGGGTATTTCATAAGTGTCCCAGAAGACTTATGAAATGTCAAAGCTTATAATCTATTAAGTATTAGGCTGCTTAGATTATGAATGCACAATTTGTGTGGCTTAATTTTTGCATTGTCGTTAACATAATGATGAAATGCATTGAGGTTTCACAGAACCTTTTTAAAAACCAAGATGACATGAATTGTGATTAGGAGATAAGAGACAGGCTGTGCCAGCAACAGGCTGTGCCAGAGAATATCCACTGCTCTCACTTACCAAAATAATTGACACTTCATTATGTGCATATTGTGGGATCTGGGACAGCTTTGCAGCTTCTAAGAGCAGATGCATATCCAAGCTGCAACGCCACTCTCCACTGGAAAAGGAGACAGGCATGAACCACCCCTATACAGCTGCCTGACCCTGGTTTCCATGAGAAGAAAATTTGTCCTACTGAGTGGAAGAAGACCCCTGGTGCACTTTCCCACATTCTCCAGTTTGGACAGTGAAGAGTGAGAGCTGAGAGAAGTGCCACAAAACATATCTTCACTGTGAGCTAGGTGGCCAGGGAGACAAAGAACTTTTTGATAATTCAAATTAAATTCTTTGCTCTATGTACCTAGCAGTTGCTTGACCTAATCTACTCATTACTTGAAGAAATAGGATAGAATGGTTTGGCTTTATAATCTAGAAATTGCTGGGTTTATAAGAAACCACAAGCTAGAAATAACATATGGGAAAGAAAAACTTATATAAAAAAAGGATTATAATAAAAACTGCCAGGACCATTAACTTTAGGCACTGTTACTGCTCTATGAATATTGCAATTAAGCATCTGTTTAACTTTGAAACATTAAGTGGTCTCAGGTTAAATGAACTAACTACTTGCATATACAACACCTGATCCAAGTGTTAAATGTTTGTAAAACTGGCACCATAGTGATGAATGTAGACAACTGCTCTGGTTTATAACTTTTTCTTACATGGTTAAGTGAAACTTCTCCTTTTCATTTGTATTTCTGGACATGGGACCATGCCTTGGAGGAACTGCCACAGCTGCAACTGCATAACTGGAGGATATTGAGATTAGGGCATCCTACAATACCTCTGTGTAACAAGACATTTAATTCTTGAAAAAACCTTAACCATTTGAGCCTTGAGAAGCAGAGGTCCATCTGAGGAATCTCCACCATGATGTTCCTGTGTTAAAGCATCATACAGAAGGAAAAGGGAAAGGGCTTCTCTGCTTAGCTGTTTGATACTGATAGTAAACAAATCAGTAAAAATAGCAGTGACAAGTAATAAATAACACGTGCTTATCCATTTTTCCTTCAATGTCGTAGTCTCTTGTCTTTGAGGAACTAAGGGCTGTTTCCTAGTAATAGTTTTGAGATTTTTATTATAATAGTAAATAGAAATTATATGTATATAAGAATTTTTGGACTGAGATGGGTTTAGGGGACACCTACATTGTGTATTTTTCAAAAGAAATTTCTATATGTGCTTGCACAATAAAGGAACTGTTAAATACTGATATGTGTGATACACACATTCTACAAATGCATGTAGGTGAAGAATTTGGATATGTTCAAATGAACTGCTACATTTTTTAATTACAACTGTTGAACTCTCTCCTTGAGGTGTGTGAGTAATTGATTTTTTTTGATTTAGTAGGCAAACTGAAAAATTAAAAGTTGAGGAAAAAAAGAGGAAAAGAAGATGCACGTGGATTTAACTGAGATGAGCAAATTTATTGTTTCTCACTGAAAAAAAAAAAGGCAATGTAGAATTTGCATTTGGTGTCAAATGGAAGATTTAGTTTCTTAGTTGGGTCATGTTTGGCAAAAACAAATCAATGGAAATGTCAGGTAAGAATTAGGCACCAGGTAAAAGCTCTGTGCAGTGTGGAGGCCTTCGTTTTACTGAATACAGTAATCTTCTGTTGCTCCTCATGGTTGATCTCTTCACTGTGATGAAATGGGAGGGGGAAAAGAAGCATCTCATATAGATGAGATAGCTGCCTAGCAGTTCCTCCTCCTTATCTCTCTCCTTCCCATTGGTCTTGAAATTCTCCATCACAGAAGTCCTTCACAGAGCAAAGGAATGCATGCAAATCAGACAGAAATCCCCAGGTACACTGCCATACAGGACACAGCACACACCATTTAAAAAAAAAAAAAGACAACGTGAAGGATTTGAGGAATAAAGGTTGAACATTTGTCAGGGAATGGAAACTTGATGGGAGGAGTGGTGAGCATCAAGGTTATATGAGAATATGCACTTTAGGATCCTGCCTCACCTCTGTGCCAATCATGTCCAGGCACAACCTGAGCGGCTGCATGCCTGGATGTCTCGCCTGGAAGCTAGGAGGTGAAATCTCACGCTGGTTCTAATTCAGAGTAGGGTTTGCCCAGTCTCTCCTACTCCTGGTTGTACTATCCAATGTGGCTACATCAGAGAGGAGGTGTCTCAACACAGCTTTGGTAGGTGTGTGTCTGTATGGTGACACACATAGGAGGAGGAGAAAACTGCTGCATTAGACAGAAATTCATTTAACCTGTTGGGCAGCCCCTGCATTGTTCTGATACACAACTTTCCAATTAGTTGTGAAGTTGTTTTCAGAATTGGGAGCTATTTCACTCTGGGTCTCCTTGGAATTTCCTGACAGTACTCGAAAGAACATTTGCAAATAAAATTTGAATCTCTCTGTGGCTTGACTTTTCATCACACATTCCCATGTGCAGGGATTAATATCGTAAGCAAAATCCTATGTAGATAGGAGATCATTTTAGACCTACCCACAGTGTATATAACATTGTATAATATAGAAGCTGAGGAACTGTGTCATGGGATGTTGTTTAGACTATCCATTCATTGCTTATGTGTCCTGGTTTGAGAACAGAACTAATTCTGTTCGGTGATTTTTGTTTTCAGCCAAGTTCTTATAACTAACTGTACTTTCTGAAGTTAGCAGCACGTTTTCACAGGCAGTGCCTGCTTCTAGTGGTGATAACGCTCCATGCTTAGAGTCACTACTAAGGATAGATGTGCAGACCAAGGCCATTGCTAGATCTTGTGTACCACATTAGGAGGTGAAGAAAGTAAAAAGACCACACCTGCAGCGAGGAGGGATGGGATAGGCTACCCTAAACTGACCAAGGAGGTATTCCATCCCATATACATCATATTCGGTAAAAAACCAAGCTGAGGGCTCTCAGCTCAGTTGCTCTCAGCTCTGACTTGGCTTCTTCCTTGCTTTTTCTCCAATGGCCATCATCTGAGGAGGACTTTGACTGTTCTGCCTTTGATCCTGATTTGTGTGATCCTGAATCCAGTACCAGAATCCAGCTCCTGAACTTGGTTCCCATCTGCTGCTGGGCCCAGTCTGGGATTTTCCCAGTACCTACTCCACAGCATCAGTGTGACAGTGAGGTAACTGCCATTGCAGGTTCGGGGGGGATGGGGTATTGATACTGGTTTTGTATATGTTTGTACATATTCCATTTTTATTATTGTTATTTTCATTTTCATTAAAGATGTCCTAGTTTCCTTTTCTAATCAATAAGTCTCTCTCCCTTTATTCACTTTCTCTTCTTCTTTGCAGAGGGACGGGGGTTAACAGAGAGCGTCTATTATAGGTCTAGCAGGCTGCCCTAATCCTAAACCATGACATACACATCGTTAAATTCAGTAATATTAGGTGTTTGAGGGTACACAGGATTAGTTGCAGGCTTTTTTTGCAAGCACAAAGTAGCTACTTAGGATATATATTTGTGATTACTGAAAGTGAAGTGAAAAGCAACAACTCCTAATGATAGTAGTTCACACTGAACCAGAAAATTATATCAAATTAGGCTTTGTTGAATTTTCTGTTTGTATCAGCCTTTGTTTTTCACTGCTTTGACCTTGCCATGGGCTTTGGCGGTTCTGATTCAGACCTGATGGTCTCTACGTGACCACAGAAGCAACCCCTGTGAAGTGGGATTTTGTATCTCATAATGGCTCCATATTCTATCTGTAGAGCTTAGAAATCCTGAGCCTTCAGTGCAGTTTATTAAAACCTGCACCTTTCCCCATTCCCACAGGTGCACGTGTAGCAGAGTGATGGGGAATTATTTCCCCATACCTGCAAGGTTTTCATCTTATGAACTGTTGGATGTCTATATCTCACCTCAAAATCAATCAAAGCTGAGGGCACTCAGGCTTCTCCAAGATCAAATAAATAGAAATCACAATGTCTGCCAGGAAGGGAAGAGAAAAGCAGCTCTATATTAGCCCTAATCCTATATGTTTCTAGGTTTAGTGATTCTTTTGAAAGAGCACTGGTGCTTTTTTTTTTTTTTTTGCAATTTCTAGTTTACAGTAACTTAGTATCACTTGCCCTCCTAACAATACATTTGTAACTACTCCTACTAACAGTATACAATTTTGAAATTAAATGGAACCTTGAAAATTCATTCCACTTTAAATAGAAGGCTAGGAATTAAATCAGGACAATTCAAAACTATTGTAATCCTCAAGGCTACCACTACAGTTAAGGAGATTCAGATGTTAAACTAGTTATGTAATACTTCTCCCCATAAAACATCAGGTGAAATTCTGACATACTGATTAATTTGTTATTTTCTCTCCCCATTCACAATAATGCAAAGCCAGGCTGTTTTTAGAGCTCCAATGTTTTATTCATAAATCCACCTTTTAAACAACAATAAATTTTAAATGCTGCTAAAGCAAAAATAATTTAAGTTAGAAGCAGTTATAACTTTCAAACTAAATAATTAAATAAGGATTATTTAACATAATAGGAATTATGTTTTCCCATATACTGGATTTTCTCATTGATTACCTTTATTTCAAGTTAAAGAGAAATCAAGAAGAAAAAATAAAAGGCAAGTGCCCATCAAACAACATAGCTTCGCATAGACTTCAGAGCATAGAGAATGAAATGGAAACCATTTCTGCAGGAAGAGTATTCCATAATTTAAAAGTAAAGTACACAAAAATAACTGCTATGTGGTTACTGCCTCATATACCATATGAAGGATGTTATCACTCATACTTTTTAAATAGCTCTTCAAATGGGCTTGTACTGTATGGCTTGCAGCTGTTTGCATTTTTGTAAGTCTGGAGGAAATGTATAAATTATGAGTGATTTGCACCCATTCAGCTTTGTATCCCAGAGATCTTTTAGAGATAAGGCCAATATAAAAACAATTCAGCAAGAAAAAACAAGCTTGGATAGGCTTGACTTTACCTCACAGATATCGTGCAGCAAGATAGATAGGTTTCCTTTTTATCAACATTAGTTTATCTAAATGTAAGTTTTGAAAACTCAGTGATGATTGATAAGAATATAAACACAGAATCCGGATAATAACATTAGGTTGGCTTTTATCATTGATGATATAGATAGTCAGAAGTCAGTGTTCTAAAACTCAGCGCAGGTCCTGGAAGAGGTACTTAACTGGTTACAAACATGAGGAGAGTACTTCAGTTAGCACAATGCCTTCTTGCAGCTATTTTACTACATCTAGTAATAGTACGCTTTGACTTTCAA
Source organism: Baryphthengus martii (assembly GCA_013396935.1). Taxonomy (NCBI): domain Eukaryota; kingdom Metazoa; phylum Chordata; class Aves; order Coraciiformes; family Momotidae; genus Baryphthengus; species Baryphthengus martii. The sequence goes on along the minus strand of VWZK01007664.1, from coordinate 70,869 downwards.
GTCCTGTGCTGCATTTGTCTGTCTGAGATCCAAAGTGAAACCCCAATCCCTTTTTGCTTAGAAGATGTGATATAGTGTCAAGGTGAAACATGCCTAAAATGCTTCATTTTGCAGTACTTTCTCAGACTGCAGCCTCATCTACCATTATAATGGTAATTGTAGATCCTCTCAGCTTCCAAATAGCCGTCAGGTACAGCAGGTCATCTCACTTTTACCATTCAAAAGTAACATGCAGAAAGTTGTTTGCATCTTGATTCTACCTCTTGCTCCAGAACATTAACATTCTTGTAGAAATTATTCCTCTCCAATTTACGTTTTACTCATATCATAATTCCTTTCCTCCCCTTCCACTCATTAATGCTCTCTGCACACTACTTCATTATTCACCACTGAAAAGTCTATGCAAATCAAAATGATGTTATTTCATGCTGGACTTCTAAGGTAGGATTTGCTTCATCTAATTTAACTAAATTTCATCTAAATTTCATTTACAGTCAGTGGAGAGAGACAGATATCTTCAAGTATGTATCCATTCTACATATCTAATATATATATCTTATTAATCATTTCTTGGAGACATTTGAAAGGAGAAAGCTCTGGTGACAGGACTTAGATGTAAAGCTACATGACCAAACTTAAGACAGCTAGAGTCAGGTGAGATGAAGCAACTTTACAAAACATGTAGTTCCTAACTACACATTACATTTGAGACGCCACTGTTCCCTATACATTTTCAAATTACTTCCTTTTTTTTTTTTTCGTTTCCCTTCTAAGTCAAATTGGTTTGTACGTTATTTCCAGCCAACTGTGTTTCTAGCTATTGAGATGAGAGGCAGTAAAATTCACATCAGATAACATAGCTCAGGATGCACTTGAATAGTTGGCTTCTTACTGTGAAACAACATCGGAAAGTAGTAACAATTCGAGAAAAAGTGATCTCTTCAGGGTTACTCAGATCTACTCAGCTGTTGAGTGTTTACATTGCTTATGATCTGGATGTTTTTTTTAAGATGTTTGACTTCAGTAGTTGTTGATATTTAAACATCCCTAGAAATTTGGTGTGCAGAACTAATCCAGGCTATAGTATAATAGACAGTCCCTATATTATTTATTCCCATAAAAGAAACGGAAATAATTTAATAAAAAAGTTCTCTTTGGACAGTAGAATCCAAAACAATAAAAACATTGTTTTGTTTTTGTTTTTTTTTCTCTTGAAACATTTCTTTCTTTTGTTTAATTTCAAAATAATTGAACATAGCAAATTATGTGGATCATTAATTGTAACTTCTTAAAAACGCCTTAGTTGTTTAACACTTCTCTGTTAGATTCTTCTGTTTGAATCCGTCTGACTTCTATAACTTTTATTCATTTTCACTGCTGTCTTTTACCGAGTAACTCCCAGCTTCCCAATGCTACTTCCTTCTGTTTATAGCTCTTCTGCACCAGCAAAGAAAATCCCATAAAACCGCTCCCTTTCCTGCTTTGCTGTTATGACACTGAAATTGCTGTGTTCCTAGTCTGAAGCTATGCCATTTTTTCCTGTGCAAGGGGCAAGGAGCTGATGCTGATCTCTGGTACTCCAGGAAGAAGTGTCTTCTATCTAGCTGTAGCTAGATAGAAGACCCTACAAGGTTGAGGAGAGATGTGGTAGGTCGAAGTGCTGCTTTGCCACATGGTGGGACATAAGGAGAGAGAATTCTATGCTGCTTCACATAGTTGCAGCCATTCAATGATATTCACATTTCTGCTACAAGTACACTTTTGAAAGTACATAGGCTTTGAGTTTAGGCCCATGCACTTCCTCATCTGTAATGCTTCCTTTCCTGGAGCAATCTGACAGATGACGGGTGACAATTCTGTTTGACCCCTACTATCACAGGGAGTTACTGAATTCATATGCCCATCTCCTGTGCCGAGTTAAGGCCAGAATATTCATCACCTGGTGGGACAGACCCTTTGATGATTGTATGGGATGAATACAGCATCCCATCCAGCTCACTATACTAACAGACACACAATTTCAAAGAGCAAGTCATGATATAGTTTCCAGTTTCAGCTGCTTTTGAGTATCAGTGAAAATCTGCTGAATTTAATAACACAACAATAAATAATAATGTAGCCAAAGAGAAAGGCCAGGATGCATTAATTTTTGTTTGTCCTAGCTTCTAAGTTTTTTGGAGCAGCCTGTTAATTTCACACTATGATGTAATTTAATTTTCAAGCCTTCACCACATCAAGCAATACAGAAAAACAAGATAGAGACTGGGATTTTAGTCTAAGAAGACAGTTCAGGTTGGGTTCCTCAGCTTTTTTCTGATGCTGTTAAAATATCCTCATTAATGATCTAGATAACAGAATGAAGAATAAGCTTATTAAAATTCTAGAAAATGCCAAGTTGGATTATTTAAAAGCACTTTGGAAGAACCAGAAAGATCAGAATTTGAAGGTGCTTGATAAATCGAAGAAATAATCTAAAAACAAGGAGACACAGTTCACTAAACACAAATGTAGAGTCCAACATTTAGGAAGGCAAAATCAAAGGTGTAAGCACAAAATGAGTAATAACTGAGTTGGTCAGAGATACTGCAGTGAAGACTGTGAGTTGTAGCAGATCACAAATAAAACATGAGTCCCTGCTGGGATGTTATAAGAAAGAAATGAAGTGTATCTCATTCTGTGACGTATTAGCAAGAACGGTGTATAAACGAAAAAATTACTTCCTTTGTTAAGTGCTGGTGAAAAACTGTAACTTGGGCTACACATTTAAAGAAGGACCTATAAAAAAAAGTAGAGAAAGATCACTGAAATGGAAGAAAAAAAGCACTTCTGAAGCAGTTGGGCTTAATTAATCTAGAAAAGAGAACAGATGGGAACATGGCAGCAGGCTGTGGCTACTGAAATATTAGTATAAGGATAGTCTCCATAGTTATCAGAGGCAAGAGAAAAGTTGCTTTGCAGGAAGGAAGATTCAAGGCAGCTACTTAGGGGAAAAAGAGGTTTATTACCGCTTTGCAGTATGGGAAGGTTCTTCTTGAATGATTTCTGGCATTCCATTTGCCAGAGATAAAGTAGTTAGAATCAGTTTGTCTCCAGATACTACATTCAGTTCTCAAGCTTCCTCCCTGACAAAAATGCTTTTGATTCTGTAATATAGGATGCGAAAACAGTCAGCCTGTAAGAACAGTGGCTGTATTATTCTTTTCCTGTGAAAAATGTTTTAAAAGAGATGAATATAGATTGTCCCAGCTTGAGAGACAATGCAAGTGCAAACAGAAATACATGGTATTTTATTTATTCTACACATAATTTACTGTCGGATCTTGCCAAGGTGAATTACTTCCTTCCAAAATATTTAGTTAAAGGATGAAACAGATGGGAAGTGATTTTCTCCTTGCTATGTGTCTATTAAATTATAATTTATGCCTCCCAAACTACACTCTTTCTCCAACAGGGGACCCATACATGTGCAGACTCAGTTCCACCCATAGATTACTTGCTTAATAGGTAAGTAGGTGGATATCAATTGAAAAACAATATAAAAGAACTTAGAAAACAAAAGGTAAGACTGAAAGATACGCTGACATAATTTTAGAATAAAATTCAGCGCATTTAGTTTTACATAATTTTGGAACCAGAATGGATTTTCTCCAGCAGACTTTATTTAAAACCACATGGATCCTGTGCTGTTGCAGGATAATCTAGCATGTGATAACGCTATGTCCTTCTAGCAATATTTCACAGTGAAGTAACCAAATATTTACCTAAAATGTCTGCTTGGCTACAATATCTTAGATAAAGAATTGTTTTTGAAGATACTGCCATAAATTCACAGCCATAATATACCTGGAAACTGAACTTGACTAAACATAAAAAGGGACCCAGTATTGTCCTTGATGAATTTGAGAGAAATTAAAAATTAAGCAATCTGAATTACAATAATTGATTATCTTCCAGTGTTGCCTGCCGTTGTATGAGGGTTTATCATAAGGCTGAGTCATGCTCCTGTTGCAGTCATATAAGGCCTAGTCAGGAAAAAAAGTGAGTGGACACATCACTACACTCAGCATCACCTCAGAGTTTATGAGTAGTTTGAGCACAACTGAATGTTCAAGAATGAAGTAGAAGGGCCTTGTCATTGTATTGAGGTTTTTTGCCAGAATAGGGAGGAAGAAAGATGGCATCTGAGGCAGGGACAAAAAGCAGTTTAAATAAAAATCTCAAAATATATACCTTTCAGTCACACTGTACTAGAAATCAGATGGTATCATCTTGCTGACATGATGCTGATTCAGAACAACGTTGGATACTGAACATAAATTCAGTAACCTGAATTTTAATAAAAGTCATTGTTGTTCTAGCCATCTCTAACCAACTCTCATATGTATGCGAAAGCTGTGTTGTGCTCAAGATGTCCTTTACAGAGTTTTGATTATAAAGTTATAACCTTGTTATGACATTATAGAAGAATGTTGTACCAGTGAAGAGTTTTGGATGTTTTTTTTTTTTTTTTTTTTGTACTGTGAAAATTAGAACATAAGGAAATAGTAGTGGGGTCATAAACACATTAGCACTGCATTTTCTTGTGTGTGTAACTTTCAGATCTTAACTTTTAGATCTATTACTGTTCACATTCCTTCCTCAGAACTGCAAACAAACCAACCAAGACAATGTATGTTGGACTGTTACAATACTATTGTAATATGTAGTTTTCAGGATTTTTATCTAAAGGTATGATATTTGGAAACACCTTTACCTTGGTAATTAATTAATTTCCTAACTTTTTTTTTCTTTTTTTAAGAAAAAAAATGAAGTGCAAAATAATACAGATGAAATACTAAGTGAATTTGGAAGGAGTCTGAACTTCCATTCAGTTATGTCTGCAAACAAGAAAATGTTCATTTCATTCATTAAGATCCTTTCATATCGAGCCTCCAACTTGCAAGGTGCATCCCTCTCCGATGCTTCTATAGACATATGCAGTCCTCATTTGACTCACTAAAAAGATGTGTCCCTAGACTCAAGGAATTTCAGCAGATGTTTATCAGCAGGGCAGATTTGTTTCTGCTTGCTTTCATTATTTCTCTTGCCTATCAATTCCAGTACTATGCAGCCCATAACGTGAAATATGAACAGAATCTCGCCTTCTGTTTCAATTATATGGAAACTATCCTTTTTGAGGAGGAAAAATTTCTATCCCTGAATAAATATTGTGTGGTGAGGTACAAAGAATGAACTCTTTAATCAAGAGCTATCTATTATCCAAATATCTTAAAAAGATTGAGTTCACTCTTACATGGTTGAACTCTGCAGGAGGACTTTTGCAGTAATCAAGGGAGGGAAGGTGATCAAATAGGACAAAATTTATACATAAATTAGATTCACATTTCATGTAACATCAGATGTAAAATTTTGCTTTCATTAAAAAGAAATTGTCACTAAAAGAGAGATAAATTCACCATAAATACAGGAGTGTGAATTGTCGGAATGCTGCCAAATTGATCATGCACTGAACTGTAACAGCAAAAGATTTTTCCTAAATGAGTTTATAGCTCTTTCAGTGGAACATAATTACTATCCCCAGAGAATATGACAATGCTTTTTGCAGGTGGTGGAATGTGATAGTTCATGAGAAAGACTTGGTTCGATAATTTTAATACATAGTACATAGTATTAAATGCTTAAATCCCTACCTACCTTTAACTGAATTTTACTAATGAAATATGTCCATGGCCATCCTTTGGCACTAGCCAATGTCTACACTGGTCAAGTCTATCCTACAGAACTGAATAATCTCATATTAAATGCCTCTCAGCATGAGATGACTCCTGACAAGTGCTACAGGGGTACTGAGAATGCAGCATCTGGTCTGAGGCATAAGTAGTACCAGGAATCACTCTAACGATGTAATAGTACACATCGAATTGCAAAGCCTGGGACACGATAGAAAAAGTGACCTTATATATCTAATTGCCAGTGCCTGTATCTGCCTTTGAAGATTTGTCCCATAGTTTCACTAAAGGCAGATTTCAGAGAGATTTGAGCATTCACAGAATCACAGAACGGTAGAGGCTGGAAAAGGCCTCTGGAGATCATCTTGTTCAACCCCCAGTGCCAAAGCAGGTTCACCTAGAGGAGGTTGCACAGGATTGGATCCAGGTGGGTTTTGAAAGTCTCTAGAGGAGACTCCAAAACCTCTCTGGGCAGCCTGTTCCAGTGCTCCATCACACTCACAGTAAAGAAGTTTTTCCTCCTGTTCAGATGGAATTTTCTGTATTGTAGTTTGTACCTGTTGCACTTTCTGCACCACTGAAAAGAGTCTGGCCCCATACTCATGAAACTCACCCTTTAGATATTTATAAGCACTGATAAGATCCCCTCTCCTTCTTCTCCAGGCTAAACAGATGCAGATCTTTCAGCTTTTACTCATAAGAGAGATGTTCCAGTCATCTTTGTAGTCCTTCATTGGAGTCTCTTCAGTAGTTCCCTGTCTCTCTTGAACTGGGGAGACCAGAACTGGACACAATACTCCAGATGTGGCCTCATTAGGGCAGAGTAAGTAAGGAGGACAACCTCCCTTCACCTGCTGGTCACCCTCTTCTTAATGTGCCCCAGGATACCATTGGCCTCCTTTTGGCCACAAGGGCACACTGCTGGATCGTGGTTAACTTGTTGTCCACAAGGATTCCCAGGTCCTTCTACACAGAACTGCTTTCTAGAAGGTCAACTCCTAACCTGTGCAGATGCATGGAGTTATTCCCTCCTAAGTGAAGGACCCTACACTTGCCCTTGTTCAACTTAATTAGGTTACCCCTCCAGCCTGTTCAGGTCTCTCTGAATGGCTGCACAGCCTTTTGGTGCATCAGCCAATCCTCCCAGTTTTGTACGATCAGCAGCCTTGCTGAGGGCACACTCTGTCCCTTCATCCTGGTCATTGATAGATATGTTGAAAAAGACTCAAGTCAGTACTGACCACTGGGGAACAGCACTAGCTACAGGTCTCCAAATAGACTCTGTGCTGCTGATCACAACCATCTGAGGTCTGCCATTCAGCCAGTTCTCAATCCACCTTGTTGTCTACTCATCTAACCCTCACTTCCTAAGCTTACCTGTGAGGATGTTACAGGAGACAGTGTCAAAGCCTTGCTGAAGTCGTGGTAGACAACATCCACTGTTCTCCCTTCACCTACACAACCAGTCACATGATCACAGAAGACTATCAGATTGATCAAGTACAGTTTGCCCTTGGTGAATCCGTGCTGATTGCTCCTGATAACCTTCTTTTCCTTAGAGATGACCTCCAGAATGAGATGTTCCATCACCTTTCCAGGGATGGAGGTCAGGCTGATTGGCCTGTAGTGTCCTGTGTCCTCCTTCTTTTTGAAGACTGGAGTGACACTAGCACTCCTCCAGTACTCAGGCACCTCTCCTGTTCTCCCTGACCTTAGAAAGATGATGGAGAGTGGCTTAGCAATAACATCTGTCAGCTCCCCCAGCACTCATGGGTTCATCTCATTGGGGCTGATGGATTTGGGGGTGTTCAGATTGCCTAAATGATCTCTAACCTAATCTCAGCTTCTCCAGACGTTCTCTCTTATCTCCAGTCATTTTAGAGGCAGACAATTGTGAGATAATGACCTAGTTTGCTGTGAGACAAGAATACAGCTAAATTAGTGTGATCCTTAACATGGCGACAAGGAAAGCATTTCTGCGGTGCCGAAAGCTATGGGAGTGCATGCACCCAAGCAAGGACAAGTCTTCTGATGTTGATGAGAGAGGACTGAGGCATCTGTATCTTTCACTCATGTATGGCTCCCAAAGGCTAATGCTGGCTCTGGAACTAGTTAACAGAATCATATCTGTATTTTACAGAAAAACACGGTACCAAAAATTCTACTTGCAATTCCACATACAATGTCATGATGTTGACACTCAGTACTAGTGAGATAGCTTTGTCTACATGCTGCTGCCTCTGAGGTGTTTATTTGGCTTGTACATCCCTGGCAGCATGTTGTTTAGCACTTCTGTGAGTTGATGCAGGTGCAGCCAGATAATCTTTCAATCAACTCGCCCAACAGATTGGCCTTGAGAGAAACGATGCATTAGACAGCCTGCCACCTGCTGCCTTGTCCAAGGCTGACTTGAAAGTGCTGCGTGCCACTGTGGTTGCCCGAAGAGTGCATACAGACTGTTAAGTATCTAAGAAAGGGATTTTAGGAGTTTGTCAGTGAATATGGTGCTGCCATTGGTCTACAGGAATGAAAAGCTCTGGCACTTGAGGTCCAGTTTTCAGATGCTGTCATGGAAAACTTGCCATGGCACTTCTGTATGAGAACATAAGAAGGATCAAACTGAGTTAGAGCAGGAGTCTTATCTAGCCTAGTGTTCTGTCTCCAAGAACAGACACAAGCAGACGCCCAAATGTGCAGTATCATAGGCTGTCTAAGAATCAATTTTTAATGGCTGTTTGGCTGCGTGTTTATTTGTGAGCAGCTTGTGTTTGAGTGAACAGTTGGGGAACGGTTCTTCTTTAGCAAAAACTCTCAGTTGTCATTCTCATGTTTAAAAATTTTTATCTGGACACTTGGAGAATACAATCTTTGTAGGTGAGACAAGAAGAGAAATACCCTGTGGAAGGAGCTTAATGTGATTCTCACAAAATCAAGACAGCCTGAGGGAGAAGAAAGAGATTTGAAATTGGATTAAAAGTGAAGCAGCAGATGTTTCAGCACAGAGGCTGGCTTTGTCTTTCATGTTTCTCCATGGAAGGTGAAAGGTTTAGCTTGTATTTCTCTAAGAGTGTGCAAATGGCAGATATTTACACTGCTGCATGATGGAAGGAGGTATGTATAAGAATTAGATACTTTTGACATTTCCTAAGGATATGAGACTTAAGTGTTTACTTTCTCTCCTTCACTGCCTCTGTCTACCTGTGTTTCCCTTTTTAACTTTCACATTTCATAACTTACCAGCATATGAGCCAATTTCAGAGTGTTAGTAGATGCAAAGATATGTTCATGTAATGTTCATCGAAATGGGCAACTAGATAGTTCAAACAGACCTGTGAAGTCTCCCTTCTGAAAGAAAACCTGACTTATGAATGCAACCCTCCAGAGACATCAGGGAATCCACAAGAGAGAGCTATTGTGAGAAAAGCTTTAATCAGACATCATGCCTAATTATATGCTAGAGAATCTAACTACAAGACCTGAATTCTTAAAACTAAACTTCATCGTTTCTTCTGCTAGAGGATCTTAAAAGAATGTCTTCTTTTAGGAGGATGTGGCTGGTGGTGAACTTCACTAAAAGACCGCTGTGGAGAGGCATTGTTACATTTAGTAAATAGAATGAGAAAGAGCAGCATGTCGTCTGGCTATAAAATGATGGTGAAAAGGGATGTTTTCAGAAACTTTAAAACCAGAATACATTGTGAAGCAAAAATCACAGAAGTAATTAGCTTCAGAGTTGATAACAAAGCTTATTAAGAATGTATTCTTGTGTCTTGGGGGGCGTAGTATCATACAATTGTGATATTATTGCAAGTATTAGAACACTGCGATCAACAATGCCTTGAAATTAATGTTTCTGGACTTCATAAGCAATTTCAATTATATTATGGTAATTCTTTAAATTAGGAAAACAAAAGTTATGTAAGGCTTTTAGATAACATTAAGATACTGAGCTGGTAATTGAATGAAGGGAATTCTGTAGTGGGAATAAGGGACTGAGAAACAGTTAAAGGAAAGTAATTGGGAAATGCCCTCAAACTGAAGCAATCAGCTATTCAGAGAGCAATAAATTAGTATAAGACCTTAGACACCATCAGTAAAAGCCTCTTTGGGGAACATGGAAAAGGGATCAATTATTTTAGAAAACTACTGTTGAAGTATTATGCTTGCTATTACCAAGCATCTCAAATACCGTGTAGAGGTCTAGCCACTCAGATTACAGAAGGATAAATTTCTCTTGACAGCTAAGAATATCAGGGCATGGCAAACCAATGATGTGAAAAGTGAATGGAAGAGCAAACAAAAAATGGAAAAGGGATGCCACACTATGAAAGCACATCAGGAACATAAACTAAAGAGAGAAAAAAGTTTCTTCCCTCTAAAGATGAAAAGCACTACTGTCACAAGATGAAATGGACTTCCATGAGAAAGAATAGTTTTAACTACTGAAATGCTCAGATTCCAGAGCAGCAAAACAGCTTCATAAGTAATTTTAATCTTGAGTGTGCACTTCCTAATCTCCCAAGGGAAGTGGTGGATTCCCCTACATTGGACAGGGGATGACAGCTTGACAGGATGCTGGGCCATCTCATTTAAACTATGGGGTTTTTCACCTTTGTACTAGATGATCCTTGAGGTCCCTTCCAACCTGATATTCTATGATTCTATGAGTAAACTCAGATTTACTGAGAATTGCTAGTTCCGGGTGTTCTGGCCTCGAATGTGTCATTTCCAGTCCAGTCTTAAATCTTAGCTATCAGGTTGGGAGCAACTGTAGAAAAAAAGACAAGGTTGCAGCATAGAAAAACAATTGGTAGAGAGAAGTCAGCTACATCTTCAAGTAAGGATATTTTCCAAAACATCTAAATGTTTCATTAAAGACAAGTTGTAGTTGCCTTGAAATGATTGTGCTGAGAGTTTAAGAGAAGAACCTCTGAGACATCTGTATTAATTATGTGGTCATTTGTAAAGTCAATGGCTTAGTAAATGTATGCATTAATATCCACCACAGGAAGATACTCCTACGTAACTTAAGTCACAGGTTTCATTATGCGATGGAGAAATTTAGAAAACTTCCTGTTTTCTAGAAAAGGCTTGTTTTCTGACTAACTTTCAGGATTCTAGAGATTTCCTGAGTGGAAAGGTTTAGCAGATCCCTTGAAGAAGTGCCATGGTTCGAAGGGAGCTTGATCAGGTGCAGGGACAATGCAGGCAGGTGGTTGTGCTGTTAAGCAGCTATGCTGCACAACAACTGAGCTAGTTCATTCTGCTCATGACTGTACTGGGCTGTGCAGACAGCCCAGCTAGCTAAAGCCTACTATGTCATTCACAAACTATGCCTCAGCTCTTTAATGCAAAAGATGAAAATATGAGTATTTATGGAAGAAAGGCACCAGTTTGTCTTGAAAGAAAGGCCCTAATTCTGCACTTTTGTGCAGATGCTTTACTTAAGTGTTAAAGGTGTCTCAAAACCATTTAAGCCTACAATTTGCAACATCAAGGAGAAACATTTTTATAGATGCTGAAGGATCAGATCTATTTCATTTGCTCTTTGATCTTGTTTGTTGAATGAAATTGGTAGCAGTGAGAATTATTATCATTATGGTGCACAGTCCTGCATATTTTTGCTGATAAGATAAAGCTCATGAACTGTTTCATTTGTAAATATATATTTGAACATGAACAGAAAAGGCAAATGAACTCTGTCTTGCTATGTTTATCTCCGTGTTTATCTGTGAAAAGCATTCATGTTGAATACAAACTAAAATGTAATGCATCAGAAACATGTAAAATCACAACAAAGATTAAGGTTTTGGTTCTGTAATTTTTGTAAGAGGTTTTGAGTGATAATATTAAGTGCTCTTGCTTTCAGAGCTAGTGGGAAAGAGGATGCTAAAAGAATTTTTCAGACATCCAACATGAAAGACCTGAAAAAGGATGGAGACAAAGAAAGCTGCGCTTTTGCACACACACACACACACACACACACACACACACACACACTCTTTTATTGACCTAGATCTCATATGGCCGATGGGTAGACTACAGGCTCTTCTTGCTTGCCAGGCAGTGCTATCCAGCTCTCAAGAATTCTTGGAGATGCATCTGCACTTTATTATTGCTGGGCAGCATGTCCAAGGCGCTGAAGAGCCCTGTGGGTCCGTATGGTGCTCTGCACTAGCCAAAAGCCAGGACAGTAGGTTCAGGCTCAAGGGCTGCACTGAGACAGAGCTGATAAACCCTGCTGGACATGATCTGAGCCTGTGCAGGCAGATATCACTGTAGTAAATGATATGGCATGCCCAGCTGTATCTGCTTTTGTTTTTTTTCCCTTTTAATCAGGTAGTCTCAGATAACATGACTAAACTGTTATCCTGTGCTATTGGTCTGTCCCCTTAGTATCACTTGCTGGTTTTGAGCTCAGGATTTGGTCTAGTATGGTACAACCGCATTAAAGCTTGGAATTGCATTAGAAGAAAAGGTTTCAAGGGTAAAACCACCACTCTGGCTGTAATTGACACATCTGGTTGGTTGCATTACAATATATTTGGTTGACAAGCAGAACTAATTAAAAAGCACCTGATTGCCCATGTACCTTGTTAAATTTCATTTCAGTGAACTTATCAGTAAATTAAATCGAATTTAGTAACAGCGAAGGGGCAGTGGCATAAGGGTGTAGGGATCACTACTTCCAAGGTTACAGAGGCTTGAATTTCCATCTGGAAAAAGATTTTTTTTTCTTATGTCAAAATGCTGACAGAGAGTGTTAAAATATTGAGTTGGTGTAGAAGGAGAAGGCATGGTATTGCTGAGGAAACCAAGTGGACATAAGGTGGAGATAATGTCAACAAATGCCAGAAACTGTAATGGTGCTAATAACAAGACTGAGCAGCTTAAAAAATCAAAGTGAACTTCATGACCTGAGAGTATGTGTCTGAAAGATGGAACCCAGCTATTAGATGATTGCTCCTATTGCAGGAATAACATGATTGCTGTATAGCAGCAAGTCTGTGACTATATAGAAATTATTTTAAAATCGTTTGCAACAACTCTTCCATTATGATTAACCACATCCCGTTGAGTATGCATTCTTCACACATGACAGAATTCAGATGACAGAAGCCAAGAGAATGAAAATGCAGTTGATGACATTTTCCTCGTTCAAGAATCTTGTCATTGAAAAATAGCCTCCTTTGGGAAAAAGAAACATCTTATAAAAAGTGTTGAAATTAGTATGCAATTTCCCAAATTAATATTATTTCAGCTATTACTGAAATCTTACATTTTTTATTAAAGCCAAAAATTTTGACAGTGATTTTGATCTTTCATAAAAGTATTAATTAGAACATCACAACCAATTTTGACTGCAAAAATGAAACCTGATAATTTTTCACCTTTCAACACAAGCAGCTATGTTTTCTTTCATTTTTTTCTGCATCAAAAATCAACTGTAATGACAATATTCATTGAACTGCTAGTTATTATGTTGTTTTTTAATGTGATTTTAGGCAGGATTAAAGATGAAGACATCCTGAGTAGGTGTTGAGTTGCGCTCAAACACCATTTCTTTTTAAAATTGACTCTTTTACATGTAGTGGAAACTTAGAAATTCATTGCAGCTCTATACACCTACATATAGAAATCCACTCTGAGATATCTTAAACTACAGCCAGGTCTTTTACTTAAAGGCTTGTTATCCTATTGAAAGACTTTATTGGAATTAAAATATATGTTGAAAGGAAGCTACTGGTTTAGTCAGTGTGAGAGTTGACGTGGGATAATTTGTGGTACGGTGAACCAGGATGCAACCAGCTAATGGACTCAGAAGTAACAGACCTCTTTGTCTGTCTTACCTTCTCTATTAGCCCTAGTGAGAGGTGCTAGCCACAGACTGACACTGGATGCACGTTTGGTTCAATGAACTCCTTTGTGATGAAGGAGCCGCCTGTGTAAAACTTATGTGAGGCTTATTGCTTGTTTCATTGTGTGAGGAAGTTGTGCCCACAGCAATCTTAGCACCCACAGGCGCGGTTTTGGCATCTCTAATAACCACCTATTGTTTTCAGTGTTATAAACCTGCACACTTTCTATGCGTGGCCGGTTTTTTTCAGGTTTCACTTCACTGCTGTGCTTTCAGAAGCAGATCATTAGGTTGACTGCTTCTGACATTCAGAGGCAGAGACTCAGCTTTCCGCACACACACAAGGCTTTGTGTCCAGTACGTTTGGCATATCCAGGGGGAATTTGCAAGTGAGAGGAAGAAGAAAGGGATAATTACAGAAAAAAAAAAAGTTATATTTTAAAGACTGAAAGTTCTATGTTCTGTCCTAGACTGTCTTTTGGATGTGATATTTGAATATAAGAAGAAGAAATTAGAGGAGAGGAATGAATAAAACGTGGCAGGGGTACTTTTTCCAGGTACTATTAACAAAATAGTCTGTATACTTGTCAAAGATGAGTTCAAGATGATAAATTTGGTTTGAGTAAATGCCACAAATTAAAAAAACTTTTAAAGAATGCATTCAAATTGGCAGAGTTTTATTAGCTCAGGAGAAAAGCAAATTTGCCTGTCTGATAGGAAGAAAAAAGATCTTTGAAGACCCTATCCTCATTCTTCAAGCTGCACAGTAGCCAGACATAGTATTCTGCCTTGGATAAACTTTGTGATCCCTGGGACCAAATACTCTGTTCTACGGGGAATACTGCATTATTTATTACATTTACAATTTTTTCAGTGACGATTTTTTCATTTTTTTTTGCATATATATTTAAAAATAAAATTGACACCAATGTGTTAATCATTTGCTATTTTAGACACAGTTAATCTCTGCAAATATATGTTATTTGTACAGTAGATAAAGCAGTGAAACATGAGCATGAAAATTACTACTCTACTCCTTTGAGAACTTTTAAAGATAATTTGGTTTTGTAAGATTACATCAACTTACTAAATCCCATTTTCCAGTAGCAAATACCTTGTAAATTCAGAAAAATCAAATGATTGATCACAGAGTGCTGCATTACTATGTTGCTAAAAGCACGGCAAAATAACCTCAACTGTAGTACCATACTAATTCAGCTGTGTTGCTTGATGTATACAGCAAATTCTTGTGATATTTCATATGAATTCAGTCTGATACTGAACACTCATGTGTAATAGCTTTAAAAGAGATAAAATTCTATTTGTGAGATCTTGGCCAGAAGTCATGGGAATGACTAGCAATAATCATTAGATCAGGCACTTGATGAGAACTGTTGCAAGAAGAAAAAGAATGATATTAAACATATGAAATAATGATCAAAGACTATAGTACACTTAGAATGTTCTCTTTTTATTTTAAATATACTTATTACAATAATTTGTTAGGCTTATATAGAGCACTATTATTTACATAATTCACTGTTTGTCCTTTGGGAAGAATTCCAGTGCTCAATAAATAAGAGTCAATGAGCTGCTTTTTAACCATCTTGGAATCAGAATTCTGAAGTATTAATTTCACATAAATGATAAAAGTCCTTGAAATGGTTGCAGTTACCTGTAGTTTTGTACAGTAGGTATCTTCTGGCTGCAGTCAAATTGTGTTGAAAACTCTGAACTCTATAGGTAATCAGAAGAAAGTTCAACAACAACATCAAATTAAAAAAAATACTGAAAAACAGTGGTTGAACCTCTACATTTTTCAGATGCATCTCAGGGTGATGATATTGTTCGAAGGGAACAAAGAAACAGTTTGGTAGAATCCCTGTTACAAAATGTCTAGATCATGGGGCAAAACATACAATCACTAATAAACAAAAAATACAGCTTTTTACAAGATCTCCTTTTAACAGGTCATCTTAAAATGTGCCTGCATGTAAGAATAGTTTGCATTATTTTTAGTAAAATTCAGTTTTCCATGGTTACTATTCCTTACACATGAATTTATGCATTATATAAAACACATAAAAGATTAAGTTGTCAGTGCCAGGAATATCATTAGCGGAGAACATGAAGCAAAGGTTTGTATCAGATCCCACTCAATACTATGCATGTAAGCTCAAATACAGAAGAAAGAGACTTTGGTCCTGATCTTGCACTAAGAGAGTCAATGTGGTCCCAAGTTTCTACATACAGAACTTACTGTCTTTACTGGGATTGTACCAGTCCTGCATGTGACAACCATCCTATTTTCTTGTGACCTACCATAGGAAGTGAGTTGAAATTAGGACAAGCAGCTTAAGGGTTTTTCTCCTGATACTCATCAATATGTTTCAGAGGTCAAGTCCATGGCACATTATGTGAGTGACTGAATAACTATGACATTCAGCTATGGCACCCGGTTTTGTTTTCCCAACATACACAAAGACAGAAGGGAAATGCAGCTCATCACTACCAGGCATTTATTCTAGCAAATGTGACATTATCATAGTTATTGTGGAACAGAAACTATTGTTTATTGACAGTGTGACTGCTTATTCAGCAAAGCATCTTCGATTGCAGTAGCATCACAATTTGGCAAATAATTGTTTCTGAATTATCTTTGTTACAGTTTTTAATCTCCGGCACATTTAAGACACCCAAATATTCAAATAAGATTTTAAAGCAAAATTAATGCTTGATATAAAGTAACAGTTGTGTTGTAAATGTGGAAAAATAGCCTAGAAAAAATAAGTATAAAAGTGATCTCAGATTTATGAATATGTTTCATATAAACAAGTCCAGGTGACTAATCTATGTGCTAGAAATGGCCCTTGGTAGGCTGTGTCACAACAGTACATCACATTTTTCACAGTTTACAATAGCACAGTTAGATTCACAATGTGATGACACCTTATATAAGAAAAATAGTATTTTACAAACTATACATTTGGCATCTATTTTTTGATTTTTTTTTCTGTTTCTTTTTCTGCTCTTTTTACTTTTTTTTCCTTTTATTACAAAATAGTGCAAAATTACAGTGCCTTAATAGAAGATTTTGCAAATCCTAATAAAAAGTCAGTATATTTAACTGTTTTGCTCATTCACTGGAAACAGTTTGGCACATTAGGATTTTGTATCGATGGAAAAGCTTTTCACTTTCTTCTCTTCAGCATATCCACCAAATCTTTAAAACATTAAAATGCACCAAGTGAGTTAACTTTCCAAACTCTTTAATCTCACCTCTTATAAGTCATGTGTTACAAAACAAAAAAGCAAAGGAAAATGTAGGTTTTGTGATTAATTTATTTGCAAACAAACTGGCTTTTTTATCATGTTATAAAGAAAAGGATTGATGGGAACATTTTTCATCTGTTGACTGCTAGTGTTTAGTTACAGCTTCAAGGCTCTACAGGAAATTTTTTGCAATTTAATATATGTATCCATAAGTGCTGGTTTAGCATGTATCTGTCATGTTTTGTTATCATGCATGTCCCTGTATCTGGATCCAAACGGGATGTATCAACCAGGGGGATAAAGTTTCATGAAAGCCTGTTTTCCACTGGACTAGTTCATATAAAGAAAAACAAACAATTGCTTTTGCTGCCAATTTGCAATCATTAAATGATTTTCTGGCTAATTATTTACCTAGGAATGTTAATGAAGAGTTCCCCCATGTATGAATACTTCATATGCACAGACTGGCACCATATCTCAAAAAAATGCCAATAGTCTTGGAATGACAAAGTCTTCTGCATAATCATAAACAGGCACAGTACAAATTGCAGGAGTGAGTGTCCTAAGCTACCCCACGAGCGTGCCAAGAAATCCACAGCCTCCTTGACTGAAAGCAGGAATGAGAAACCTGACTGACATCACCAAGTAGTCTACTAGAGGTTGCCAAACAGGAGTCTGTACTAACCAGCTCATAATTCAGTTTATTAACCTGGAGGTGAAAGGCTTGCTGCCACATGAGCAAGGCTCTGAACTATTCACTGCACAGAGACTGTTGGTTTCAGTCAATTGCATACAGAATATGGCGACATAAAGGATTCCCAATTAATCACCTTTCCAACAGAGTAATGAAGTGGCTTTTTCCAATATGAAAACTGCGGGGTGATGTCCCTAGGCCTACTTATTTCTCATGAGTTTATGATTTTATCATCTGTATCACTCTGTGGCACTTGTGCGATGAATGAAAATTAGTACCGCATGGTTTATTTAATCAATTTCTTGGCATTTCTTTACCTTTTATGAAGATATCTAAACAGTAGGAATTTTACACTGATTCTCTGAAGGTAGAATTGGCTATACCTCTAGAATTACTTATTCAAATACTAGAAAAGAAACATTCATGAATAAGAAGGTTTATTTTTACCCCAGCCATTTGACTTTTGGCTCAATCCTTTATTATTAGCTCTCTCTAACATTACTCTTCCAAACCACTTGCTGACTCTGGTGGATGATTTGCCTAAGCAAAGAGTGAAAGATGAAGCTGAAACAACTATCTTTTATGAATCATATTAAACGATTTCTAACATTTAAAAATCACTTAAGTTAAAAACAAACAAACAAAAGTGTCAGCCAATATTAATGAAAAAGCCCATCAACTTGTAAATATGTACTTCCCCTAGACTGTCTCCTTAATAATGTACTAGTTTTTACCAAGAAAACAGTTGTATATTTGATTAATTTTCACCGTTAATTTTCAGCCTCCTTGTCAGCCTGCACAGACACACCTCTTGCTCCCACTTTGCACACACAGCTGACCACTCACAGAGTCTCATCTAGACTGAACCTAATATTTTCCTCCAGAAGAGATCAGATATGACTGAGATTGACTCTCTTTAGGGCACACTCAGTCCAGATTAAAAGGATGAACACAGGACCAGGTTTCATATGCTATCTTCCTAGGACAGTCCTCAAAACACTATCATAGCAAACCTCAGCTCTTCTCACCTCCTATACCACATGCAAGTTCACTTACCCAGCACAGCACAGGCAGGCTGTAAGGTGGAGTGCTGTGCTGAGTGCATGGCATGAGGCGATGGTGGCACATATAGGACAACCAGGACATATGCTGAAGCAGAAGAGTAGGGTCAAGGTATAGTGGATAGACACTAAGCCAGAATTAGTCCAGTCAGTTTTTATTGTGGTGTATTCACAGGCTGGTTCATATATGACGCAAAAGAGGCCACACAAATCAGGCCACATGAATTGGCCTCTGTTGGTTATTCAGCTGTGCTATCCAGCACAATTCCCAAAGGCAATAAAAACAATGTTTGGAGCCCCAATGCATTAAAGCATTTAGGATGGTCTTAAATTTAAGCATGTGCTTGAGTGTCATGGTCACATGCAGGTGCTTGAGGTCTTTCTTGAATCAAGGCCAGACAATATTGTTGCATGAGGACTTGAAAATTTACTTCAAAATAAAAAGACCATAAGGATTCTTGAAGTCAGAAAAGAACATGATTAGCTTACTGACAGACTTCACTCTTCCTCTGAACATTGTATTTTGTCTAGTAAAAGAAATAATATAAGACCAACAGGAGTCCCATTCTTGAATAATTGGCAACAGCTATAGATTATTTAACTGAAGCTTACTTGATTAGAAATAGGAGAAAATTACATGTTTTATTTTCACTTTGAGAAACAAACACAGAACCATAGAATCATAGAATGATAGGAGTTGGAAGCGACCTCTGGAGATCATCAAGTCAGATCCCCCTGTCAGAGCAGTATCACCTAGGAAAAGATACACAGGAACATATCTAGGTGCATCTTGAAGCAGGAGTAGCTAGAAACAGTAAATAGCTGTTTACTGTGCTCAGTAGCATCTATTTCCCATATCTTCCTCAACCTGCATGACCTCTACAAATCTCCACATTCACGTTCTCTCAGTCCAACTTACATTTTATTTGATCTGTTTCTTTAAAGACAACTTTTTTTGCTGTATGTGTCTCGCACATTCTGTGGGTCTCGCTCAGGCTGCTTGTTCATTGTGAGTACAGCCATTTTGCATGGCAAGAGATAAACAAACTAGCAACCAGGATTGACTAAGAAATAGGGATGTCATACTGAGAAAGAGTTGCTGTAGCCATCGAGTGTCCATGAAATGAAAGGAAAACTGCTTTAGAAGGACCTGCTGCCAGTTTTGTCTGATGTCTGTTCACATTTAGTGTGGTAGCAATGCATCTGCAGTTAGTATTTTATCTGGTTTGAGTCTTAATTCCCACACTGAGAAAGGCAGTTAGGTTGATAGCTCAGAGAGCCAAAAAACTTCCAAAAGAAACCACTGTAATGACAGAATAATGGTTACTCTCTGTCTTCAGTGACTGCCAAGGTGACTTGTGACAAGTGCATACTCAAGATTACTGTGTGCTGGCAAATATACTAAATGCCTGAAATACAATTGTTGAGAAAAAAGTAAGAATTGGTGTGATTTCTCATCTTTGATTTCTCACCTTTGATTTCTCTTTTCTTGCACAACTCTCTTTTTTTTTGCGAGTAACCAAGGCATAAACAATATGTTCTTCTCTATTTTAATTAACTGCATGCAATTTACCCTTCCAAAATTAATTGTTTTTGCCCATTTGCCTTCACAGTGATTTGCTTTTGGAGTCTATTTATGTTAGTTGTTCATGTAGTGTAGCTCACTGAATGAGCACAGACATCACAATGCTTAATGTTATATATAGACTGGAATCAATCTTCTGTGAGTTAGGTGTGCAGGTCTAGCTAGACTGCCTTTATGCACGCATGGAGTCCAGAAGTTTTACATCCATTGCTTCACATCATTTATCACCTAGGCTGGACATGCCTGAAGATGCTTCATCTTCTATCAGCACAGCTTAAGGCTTGATACCTGTAGAACACCTTAAAATATTTATAAAATGTATGGCTTACTTATGTTCCAGCTCGTATCTTCAAGAATGTCAGTGAGGCATTAGGGTCACAAAGTCACAGAATTGCCTAGATTGGAAAGGACCTTTAAGATCATTGAATCCAATCATTAATCTAAGACTGACAAGTCCTTGACTAAATCATATCCCTAAGCACTATGTCTACATGACTCTTAAACACCTTCAGGGATGGAGACTCTACCACCACCCTGGGCAAGCTGCTCCAGTGCCTGATAACCCTTCTAGTAAAGAAATTATTTCCCATATCCAATCTAAACTTCCTTTGGAGGAACTCAAGGACATTTCCTCTTGTCCTATCACTTGTTACTTGGTTGAACAGACGAACTCCCACCTCTCTACAACCTCCTTTCAGGTAGTTGTAGAGAGTGGTCTCCCCTCAGCCTCCTTTTCTCCAGGCTAAACAACCCCAGCTCTCTCAGCTGCTCCTAAGATATGTGCTCTAGACCCCTTACTAGCTTTGTTGCCCTTCTTTGGACACTCTTTTTCTTGTAGTGAGGGGCCCAAAACTGAACACAGTTGAGATGTGGCCTCACCAGTGCCAAGTACAGGGGTAAAATTGCTTCCCTGATCCTACTGGCCACATTAGTCCTGATACAGGCCAGGATGCTGTTGGTCTTCTGGGCCGCCTGGGCACACTGCTGGCTCACATTCAGCTGGCTACCAATCAACACCCCCAGGTCTCTATGCTGAGCAGCTTTCCAGCCACTCCTCCCAAAGCCTGTAAGCACTGCCTGGGGTTGTTGTGGCCAAAGTGCAGAACCCAACACTTAGCCTTACTGAGACTCAAAAAATTGGTCTTGGCCCATCGATCTAGGCTGTCTAGATCCCTCTGCGGAGCCTCACTACCCTCAAGCAGATCAACACTTCCGACCAGCTTGGTGTCATCTGCAAACATGTCATGTCTCTTGTTTAAGATTTGGCCATGATCCTTATTCACTTCAATGTAGGTTTGATTTCTTTCTCATTTTACTAGTCTTTGAAACAATTTTATCAATGTATCATGAATGCAAAATAAACAAGCCTTGTGTAGAGTTTCTGTGAAGGGAATAACTCTCTTTCCAGTTCCATCAAAAGACTTTCATATTTCTTAATATTCAGCCCAAGATTAGCCATATTGACTGGATCCAGTGCTCATGGAGGTAATGACATTACTTACAGGCTTGAAATGTAGCATATATTTCAAAACTTTCCTGTGCATATGCTGATTGATATTTTTAGTAACAAGTCATATATCTTATTATTGTGCTTACTTGTTATTAGTGTAAGAATTTACTGGCTGAATCTTTATGCCAAGAAACCAGTTTGATTTAACACAAGATCTTGTAAGACACAGCACAACTCCTACAATCTCAAATTAGGAATGAAATAAGGGTCTGTGTCCATTCACCAAGGAGTGAATGTACTTTCACTCCAATCGATGCAAGAAACTTTCAAATTCCAGCATCAAAGGAATCAGATTATCCAGCCAAAGCAGTGGCATATTCAGTGATTGACAATTTCACAGTCCTTCTGAAAGCAAAAGATATGATGTCCTGTAGGACAGACTGTAGGCAATAGCCACTTGCCTTCAAAATTATAGAAATACTACTCACACTATATCCATGTCAGCACTTTGTTTTTAGAAGACTGAGTTTCATTATATTGCGTTAATTTGCAAGGTAAGTTCATCTTGCTTCGTACTGGAATGCTGGTGAGTTTAGGAGGTTCACAGTATATTGCAAACTAGCTTTTGAAGAAAGCAATAAATAGTATAAATAAATATCTAGATCAGAAGACAGCTTTTGAAGCCATGAGGAGAGCACAAGTGTTTCTAGAACCTTTCTGTGGAGTTTCTTGTTTTAGAAATCTAAATTACTCTTACAGGATTTTTTCTTGGGGAAAAAAAACAACTGACAAATCACCTTATCTTTCGCTAAATTATTATCATTGTTTATCCCCTATTCCTTTACTTCAGCAATGTTGTTGTCTGCAAGTTTAATCTTAAGTACTTGATCAACTCCTTTGATTGATCGGGGTCTTATTCGTCACATAAATTGAAGTTTTTCCAGTTAAATATTTTTTCTTTCTTTTTTTTTTTTTTTTTTTTTAAGTAGAAGTTGTGTTTTGTAACATTTTGACCTGAAAAACCAAGCTGATTTGCTTTGACTTGATATCAGAACATATCCATACATTTATGTCATTAAACCAACCTTGCATATATATAGCAATCAGGTATTTGTCTTAGCTGGAAGAAAAAAGAAATAAAATCAAATGACACATGTTAAAACCAGACATTTTAAACAATCATAACAATCATCACATTTTCATAGTTACCATCAGAGTAAATTTAATACTTAAGAATCTATTTATATACTCAAATTTTGATAGCAACTGCTGTTCTTAAGGGTGCATTTGTTTATACCTGTCATAAAATATTTTCAAAAAAACAAAGTTGGTTAGCTTAATGAGATGAATGGTTGCATATGTCAGCCTGGTAACTTATTTACTGAACTTCAGAACATTTCTTTCAGAAAATAAACTGGTTGGTCATTTTTCTTCCACATTCATGAGTCATAACAACAACTTGTCCAGCTACAATGATGTTCAACAGATCTTTATAGAATTAGAGACAAATTCATGAATTCAAGAAACTGTATGAGAGAAATTGCTAAAATTTCTCAACAAGCTACTTCTAAAAATCCATTATTACCAGCTGAATTCAGTGCACGAGACTGTTGTAATCAAACACTTATGTCAAAATCTGCTTATCTATGTACCAGTATACCAGCACTTACAGCCCTGGCTCAGGTAAAGAGTACCTGAGACACAATGAGACTTAAGTATATGCTGCATTTAAATACACTCAGAAATTGGATGAATCTGGACTTTGGTCACTAAGGTTGTTCATCTTCTCTATGTCTGACTTCTTTATTCCTCAGAGGGTAAGAACAGACATATTCCTAAAGTAACTTAATGGAGCTACTCATTAGGAAACATCTTAGTTTTAGAAACAAAGACTGTCTGCTATTGTAATATCTTTTAAAAACGGTATTTCTAGGTTCATTACCCTTAAAAAGGGGTGTAATTGATCACACTGAAATAATGGTAGATACTGAACTTTGCTATGTTCTTAAAATGTAAGATGAAACCATAAAAACCTACTGTCTTGAAATATTACACATATTTCAGATTGGAACAGCAAATTACGTTCTTAAAGTTCTCTCTGGCATTTAAAAGTTGTGTCCTTGTTTTCTAAATAGGTTCAACAGCAACTGTAATGTTAAAAAATAAAAAAGAAGTGTTAAAAATGATTACTTTAAGTGTAAGACTGGGACATATTTCACAGAAAATACGGAAAATCTTGTTTACAATTATAATAATCAAATATTCTTCAGTGCACATAATTAGTATGTACATTATAATTTAAAATGGAGTATTGATGACCGCACCTGCTGATCTTTTAAAATCTCTTACAAAATATAAATAGGATAGCCAAGAAAGGATAGCTGATAAACCATGACACAAAGTTCTCTTTTCCTTCTTTTTTGTTCTCTTTTCCTTTCTTCTCCACTTGGGCAGAAGTTTCTTCTGGCTTCTTCAAGAAAGTGCACACACACACAGAAGTTAATCCCAAAACCACTTTTCTAAATTTCCAATGGACTTGTATTCCTGGTGTCTTTTCACATGATCACAAGCAAGACATGCATGCGATTCCCAGAACCTAGGAAGATGCACTGAGAAATCCTTCTTCCAGTTGAAATAACTAAGGTACATCTTGTTATTTTTGTCAAGCATCAGAAGATATTCTGCCAGCTCTCTGGGGGAGAGAAAATCTTCCACGTGTATGAAAGAGTCTGCTGGAATGTAATTCTCATAGTTTTCTCTGGAAGGGCCCAGTACAACTGGTACTGATCCGGCCAGAAGAGCATTGTAAAGTTTCTCGGTAATGTAATCTTTGTGGATTGAATTTTCAAAGGAAAGGTAGAATTTGCAAGTGGAGATAGTTGGAATCAAGTTTTTATCATTGACGTAGTCTCCAAAGGCTTGTCCATAGGTATGGATTTCAATGTATTTGCTAAGCTCATTGTAATACTTGACTCGAGCGTGCTCAGGGTTCCAGTTACTTACGACCCAACACACCAAGTTTTCCTTACTTGGCACTTCAAATGTAAAGGAACTTGTACCAACCATCATGAAGCCATAAGGCACCTGAATATCTGAATCACGCCGATAAGTCAGGGTGAGGTTGAAGAGGTGTTCAATGCCACTCTTTTGTGGAGTGTGAGTTGGAGACTCCAAGTTCATCCAAATCCACTTCTGGAATGGTGGCCTGGCTTGCTGAGGTAAATTAGTCAGATCCCAGCTAATATCCCTGTGATGAATGAGAACAGCATGGGATCTGTTATATAGTGAGCGGTCAATAGTCAGATGGCACCCATGGATATTGAACATTGTTTGGCAGGATGTTAGATCGAATGTCTGGCCAAAAGGCCAAACCCAAATCAAAATAGTAGTTTCATTAAGATTATCAGTTTTGGAAGAAAAGAAGCTCTTCATTTTCAGAACTGAACTGGCTGATTCTATAGGACCAGAGATCCAGCTATTTGTTGGTTTGATATAAATTAGTATAAATGCCATGAAACAACCAAGGACAATGAAGATAATAAAAAATGGCCGGAAAATTCCTTTAGATGTCGATGTCATAATTTGTTCTGAGAAAACAGAGAGGAAGAGAAAAAGAGAAAATAACATCAAGTATTAAATTACATATATGCGTCCTATTAAAGCAAGCAGACATCAGACCTCAAAATGAATAGAACTTCAATATGACTGAGCTGTAACCTCAGAAATTTCCTTTGTATGGAGAGAGCATGGATCCTTGCATGCTATTCATGACAAAGTGTCAATATTTCTGCTCTTCACATTGAAAGCTAACTGAGACAAATTAAAAGCAGGATTTTAATACTTCTTATACTGGGATGCACTCCTACAAATAGCTAGGAAAGGAAATCTTCAATAGAGATTCTCTGCTGAGTTCACATATGTAGCCTCACATCGTTTCCACATAAAGAAAAATGAGTAAAAATATGTCCTTAAAGATTTGATTATGTTTTAATGCCACAGCCCTGGTTGTACATTAGGAAAAGTAGGTATATGCTGCATCTTTGTGAGGTATTTTTTCCATGGGGAAAAAGTGGTTAGGAATTCATATAGCCTCCTTTGTCATCTCCCTGGTTGTCTCGTCCTGGGAGAAGCAATATATCTCTTTCCAGAACTTCTCTTCCATATGGTTCTTGTGAAACCTAGCAAAGTTAGGGGTTGCTTATTGCTAACCTTTGCTCCTGAACATAGTCCTAGAACTCATATATATTCTAAAAATAAAACTAGTTAACCATATAAAGAGCACTACGACATACAAGGAAAATGGAGTGGAAGTAAGTTACCAAAAATAAGTGGTCTGAATACACTAGCCTACTGTATAAAGGTAATTCTACATTGCATTTCAATGACTATAAAATGTGTCTGGCTTTCTTTTTTTGGCGTATTTTTCAATTACTTGGGGGCTTTGTTATCTATACTAGCTAGCTCCACTAAAACTTGTGTGAGAATTCCACCCCTAAATACATACGTAAAATATATGGTATCACAGTATCACTATCACAATATACCAGGTTGGAAGGGACCGCAAGGATCATCTAGTCCAACCCTTTAAACTAAAGTGTTCATATATATATGAATATATATATATTCATATATATATGAATAAATAAAAACATACGTTTCAAAGTCACAGAAAGTAGAAAGAGAATTTCAGGACTTTTAAGCCAGTTTCATAGCTCAAATCCTCTAATCTATGAAATAAGCAGTTAAATTCAGAATGAAGATATGGTGGAATGTGATTCAGAGATCCACTAATGCAACATATCTTTGCTGCTTTGTGAGTGTCAAAACTGAAGTATGAGCGTACCACCACAGTTGCAAGAAAAATGTTTTCACATTCATATGGGGAAAGTAAAAAGGAGGGAATATCATGCTTAGCTTTACTCTAACATTATACCTTGAGGAAAAAGTAATTTGCCACAAGCGTCCGCTGTTTTGGGAAGACAGATGGTCTAAATTCTGGTTTTAGTTAATGTGGTGGGTTTTCCCTGGCTGGTTGTCAGACACCCAGCTGCTCTCTCACTCCCACTCCTCAGCAGGACAGGGGGAGAAAATAATATGAAAATCTTATGGATTGAGGTAAGGACAGGGAGATCACTCACCAATTACTGTCACAGGCAAAACAGACTCATCTTGGGGAAAATTAATACAATTTATTGCCAATTAAAATAGATTTGGATAGTAAGAAACAAAGAAAATTTAAAATAATGCCTTCCCCCACTCCAACTTCTTCCCAGGATCAACTTCATCCTTTCTTCCCAAATACTCTACCTCCTCCCTGCCCCTGAGCAGTGCAGAAGAATGGGGAATGGGGGTTTGCATTTAGTACACAATGATTCCTCTTGGCTGCTCCTTCCTCTTTACACTTTTCCCCCTCTCCAACATGAGTCCTTCCCATGGGATACAATCCTTTCAGGAAAAAAGCCTCTGCGCTTGCGTGGGCTGTCCATGGGCTGCAGTTCCTCTGCTCTGGTGTGGGGATGTCAAGGCCAGAGGCTCTCCCCAGGCTGCAGTGTAGGTACCTGCCCTACTGTGGTCCTCCATGGCCTGCAGGGGAATCTCTGCTCTAGTGGCTGGAGTATTTCCTCCTTCTCTGACCCTGGTACTCACAGGGCTGTTGCTCACATTTCCTTCCCCTCCCCTTCCCTCCCCCGCCATTCCTCACTGCCTGTCCCTTCCTTTACACTTTCCCTGAGATGCCACCATTTTGGCTGCTGGGCTCAGCTGTGTCTGGCAGTGGGTACACTGGAGAAGGCTGGAACTAGCTGTGTCCAGCACTGGGCAGTCCCAGTCTCTCCTCACAGAGGCCACACTGCAGGCCCTGTGGCCAATACCTGAATATCCAATACATGAATATCCAATACAGTTGTATCAAATATAGTGGCATGTTGAGTCTGACTCTTCTGTCTCAGCTCCTTTCTTTAGGACATAATTTAGCCAGTTCTCTCTGCTTTCAGTAAAATGATGCTGAAGGGAGTAAAAGGGGAGGAACTGTTGTATCCATGGCTTTTCTCCTTATCCTCATCAGTTTAAATCCCTCTGAAAGAAAAATGTGGTTTTACAGCAATATCACGTTGGCTTTTTTAGCCTATGCTGATTTTTGCTGGAAAATATGTCTAGAGGGGAGGTTATGACCCATGAGAGCAGAAGGCTGCTTCCCTGCCTTATTATAGTGAAAGTCAGAATGGGATCTCTAAGGACGAAGGGATTTAGGTTGAGCAGCTCTAGGAGATGAAGCTCGAGGAAGAAACACAAGACTGAGCTAATCTTCATGTAATTTTGTTCTTCGTTTCTGTGCTGCTGAAACCAGTACACAGAATAGGTATAGGCTTTCACTGAACGGATAGCCTAAGCTGAGTTTGAACAATAGGTTGGGAAAGGTATCTATTCAGAGAGACTCATCATTTTCTAAGGATTGAAATGGACGAGAAATCAGAAAAATGACCTTGCCTTGTAAATTAGTCACCCTCCAGTTAAGGACCCTTTGACACAAGCCTCTCTGACAGGGATTATTTTAGACTAAGCTCTTCTGCTAACTAATAAAATCCGCTGCATCATCACATGGCAATTCTTGCTATGTAGGAAATGACCAGATATTATGTATTCTGTTCTTTGCTTGAAATTCTAGTGTGCCCATCGTGTTGCATTTGTGTAGAAAGTTTTTGACTTGTAGTGCCAATGCGAGGATGAACACTTGCTGTTCGTTCTATCCCACAGTACCAATACTAACATCTCACAGGACTGAACAGGTGAGTTTACCTATTTTATCCCTTCCAGATCCATTTCCTTGCATTGCTTTGCTGTCCTGTGAACTCATGTGTCCTCTCTGGATCTGGGATCATGGTTCTTAAATTTTGCCTTTCACCAAAACACTAGCTTCAATCAGGATAGTCCTTTTTAGTTTTCCATCCTTTGGACTCAGAGAACTAACCATTCATTACACAGATGCATATATCCATCAGATGTATGGGCATCACTGGCGTGCTTCACTTTGAAGCTACTGCTAATGAGATGGTGGAAAAGGGTTGTAAAAGCAAGACTCGTTAAAACCTGGAATGAAAGTCATTCAAGGAAGCAGAAGACCTGAGCAGACTCTTAAAATTATCACGTATGTATACCTCAAGCAGCTGGACAGGATTTTGTCATGGAAATCAATTTTTCTATTCCATTTTGTGCTAACTCCAGTAATAACGATTAAGACAAGCACTAGGAACAGCAGTAATTTTTCAGGATGAATTGCTAACCTCAGATGCAGTAACTTGTGTGCTTTGTAAAACAGATTGAGGAACCTATGGAATGAACCAGCAAACTGCGGCTTCATGGCTTTTGGGACTGAGTCTTGCATGTAGTGAGGTAACAGTGCAGTGAAGGCTTGTGGTAACCACCTGTCAACAAATGATGTTTTCTTACGGTGTAGCCTGTCCATACTGCTAGGAAGCATAGGTTGCATTTTTTTGTTTGTCCACAAGAATTCATGGATTTTTTTTTCACAATATTCTCCAAAATGTGGAGTCTTTTCCAAATTTATTTCCTTTTTCTCCTTTGTACCCAAGATAACCATCAATCTCCTGCTGTAATTCTCACTATAAAGGTGACACTAAGGAGGCATTTGTTACAAGCCATCCAGCCAAGTAACCTTAGTTCACCCTTCCTCTTTCATGGCTTTTCTTCTACCACAGAATCACAAATTTCCTTTTTGCCGATCCCCTCCCCCATCAATCTCTGGCATGCCAGACTCTGAAAAGAAAACTTTGTCAAAGAAATGTGTTTACTGAGACTTTTGCCAACTGGAAAATTTCAGTACTTTTGATAGCTTTGTTATAAAGTACATTTCAGTGTTGCAGCATAGCAAGTTTTTCTAGGTGCTTTTTTTCCAAGTTGAAAGTATAGTATTTCATCAGTACAAGACTATTTTTCTCTGTACAAAATTCAGCAAGGCTCCTTTTTAAGTGCAAAACTTGGCATTCCATTAGCCAGCAGCTCCCTTTAGTAGCAACACAAATAGGGAGATAGTAACAGAGTAACAGCAATGTTAACTCCAAGTATACCAGACAAAGCTTGCAAAAACATACTATTTTGTGAATGCATCGTATTCACTAAGAAATAAAGTGGAATTTCATGGAAACTGTTTTATCATAGCTTCATTATAACAGTGACTTCTCAACCATTCCAGAGGGGATACACACATATTTTTTTTTTTCTAGTTATGCAACACCGAAAGAGGGAGAAAATGTAACCTTTTTGGTCAATAATATCAGTGTCTGTTTCCCTGGTACGTTTTTAAATCAGTTTCTCTGGTATATCCTCAACGTTTTGCCAGTAGTCCAAAATATATCCCTACTCATATACGTATAACTTTTATTGATAGTCTAGTACTGAGATTTTCCAAAGGGAAAGGACATTATTTTAAAATTAAGTTGGAGCAAAGATTTTTGAAGTCATGGACACTGAATAATGAATAAAAAAAATCACTTGTTACTTTTGCCAACTTAGAATTCTCAAGTGTTCTTATCTTCATCATCACTTGGCCTCAGGATAACTCAAGAAGAAATACTGAACAACCTCCAGGTAGCCTCTGAGGATCACTCCTGAGATCAGAATGGGCATTTCTGGCACAGAGGACTTAGCAAGATTGAGGAGCAGAATGATATGAGGTCAAATAGAAGTGTTGGATGTTGACCCATAAAGAAGCAAACAGCTAGCTAAGTAGATACTCTGGGACTATTAAAAGGACAAATGAATGCAGTAGGAAGTAACAGGAAGAAAAGCAAACAGTTGTTATTGTTAGAAAGAAAGCTCATTGGAAATTAATCTCCCTGTCCTCTGGCATGATTCACCAGCTTCCGTCATGGCATATTTGCATTTACGCCAAGAGCTATGTTTTCTTAGACCACACTTCCAATTAGCTGGAGCTTTTTCACCTGCAGTATTAAAAGAAAACTGTTCACCTCAGGAAAGCCTGGTTGTGACTTCTTATCTACAAGTCACTGCTGTGTGGATGTGCCTCAAACTGCTTTTGCTTTAGCTCTGAGACTCAAGAATGCTTATTTTAATAGGAATTAACTCTCACCGCTCCCAGTTATTCCTCCTCCGTCACAACTAGAATGTCATTTTCGTTTTTTTTTTTGTGTTTTTTTTTCCCGTTATCCAAATATGGGTTTGCCTACATGGCTCCCACAGATTTCTGAAAGCAGCCCAGTATGAAAATGCTCAACAAGAGCTGCATACGATTAAAAGCTGAAAGCTGAATGAGCTGCTAATCTCAGAAGGCATATTTGTATTCTATTGTTTGCAACATTCTTTTTCTTCCCCTCTCCACCTCCTTTGTTTTTGGGTTATTTGTTCAATTCCTAAGATTCCAGTTTTGTATGTTTGCACTTTGAGAACAGTATACAATCGTTTGGTTCAACAGTGTTTAATTTTGAACAGTTTCAGAAAAACTCCTTAAGAGCACTCCAAGGACAGGTAGATGGATTGCTTAGGGATAGTGCTGAACCTATCATTGGAGACTGTTAAGAACAGGTTAGACAAGCACCACTAAGCAATGAGAGATCAGATTCTGCCCCCAGGTCCTATGGTCAGGTGAGATGACCTCACTTGATTCCTTCCAGCCTTGTGCTCAGTGATAATATTCAACACAGATTCATGTAAAATGCACCTAATAAAAACACAAGCTGACAGACTAAAACTGCAAGGAATTGCTGAATAAATCAGTTTAAAAAATACCACACCTTGAAACTTGTCTTGCAAACTAGAAAATAGTCATACCGTACACAGTGAAAATGTGAAAAAAAATGAAAAATTGCATGGAAAATAACAATTAAAAAGTCCCTACTTTAAAAGCTAAATGTAAAACTTCCCATCAGTTGCTAGCTGGTGTACTGCTGCTTTTTTTTGAGTATCTCTGAATCTTGTCCCCTCAGGCCTTGCTGAGGAAAACCCTATTCTCAGCTCCCTTTTCCCAATTGCTGTGTGACACACAGCATACTGCTATAGCTCAGCAGCCCCCAGCCTTTCCCTGTGATTGTCCCTCATGGCAGTCACACACTGTCACTCTCCAGCTGCTTAAGCAACAGCTCAGTGGTTCCTTTCTGTGATCCAACTATACAGCAAGGCATCAGCCAGGGACACAGCATCTCTCAGTCTGGAAATGGCTACAGCACTTCTGTCCATACTGGAGTAATTGTGTCTCCACCCCCACTGTCACATACGAAAAAATAAAAATAAAAATAATCCTATCAGCAAGGAACTTTTCCAGACAATCTGCATTGCTCTCTGAATACCCCGCTTCACAGTGCAGCTGTGTTCCCAGAGGGAACATGAGTACTCTCCACTCTCTCCCTGGCACAACTGGAAAATAGACACATGCAAAGCTATCAGAAACCTCAGCAGCATTGCCAGCCTTGGTAACATGCAAAAACAGGACCTTTCTTACCTTAGCTTCCACGTTGGCTTGTCCACATCATATCTAGTTTAGGATCAGTAGTGTTCTGTGAAAAGGACAGTAGCTTTCTGTACTATGGTAGCTACAGAAAACGGAGTTCTTCACCACGGTAGCTTAGTAGCAAACTTTATCTACCTCTACAGAAAAGTGCTTTTTATCTTCCTGAAGATAAAGCTCATCCTAGTTAAGCAGCACAAGCTGGTCTGCACTTTTTTAAAAAGCCCTGAAAAGGCTCGCACCACATGAAGCCGATCAAAGAAAATCTGCTCCAGAAGCAAGTGGTCTATTTCTCCCTTCTTTCCATGTGGTTTGTGGACAGCAAACTGCTGTTCTCTTTGATTCTGCCAGAACTGCAGAAAGAGCTCTTCAGTAGCTTTGTGGCTGGCTTGTAAAACTGCAGCCGACCAGCTGAAATACGAATAACATACCTGCATAAGCTATGTATTTGTGATAGTCATCAGCCCAGCAGAAAGCCCTAGTTACCTCACAGTAACTGTGAAAATGGTGTGAACTAAGTCAAACAGAGATGGAGCATGAAGTGGCAGAAGAATCATCATAGTCTTTCCTGTGCGTGTGTGTTAAACTCCACATCCCAGAACCACAGCTGCTTCTGGCTGATTTCCTAGCATATACAGTTCCCTAGTGCAATGGAAAAACACCTCCCCATGCGAAGCAGAGAAATCAGAATCAAGAAGGAGCAGAGGCTGTCTGTTTATAATAGTGAACACTTACTGTAGGGAACATTACTTCTGTGGCAAAGCAAGACTTTTGGAGCTCTAAGCACCAGCTGTTTGTGCAGATATGATTACAGGCTGTGTGCAGTAGTTATACTGCTGAATCTTGCTGCACAGGCAAGCTCAAAAATTTTAATAGGGATTTAATGCTGCTTTTTTGCAGATACAACTGCATAGATGGGAGGAATCTGCCAGTGGCAGCATAACTCCTGAGGCAGCTCTGTATCCCAGAAAGAAAGCCTGAGAGGCCTCTAAAAAATACCATAAAATCCTCATAATCTGATCTCTACTTAACATTTCACTTTTCTGC
This sequence comes from Baryphthengus martii, assembly GCA_013396935.1. Classification (NCBI taxonomy): domain Eukaryota; kingdom Metazoa; phylum Chordata; class Aves; order Coraciiformes; family Momotidae; genus Baryphthengus; species Baryphthengus martii. The sequence goes on along the minus strand of VWZK01007664.1, from coordinate 37,695 downwards.
CCGTCTAGCACCTTTTCCTTAAGAAACTCGTTATACCTCTGGGTTTGAGATCTGTATTGATGTAACAGAGTTTTTTGGGCTGCAGGTCAATGTCCTTGCTTTAATTTGCAGAATCTTAAGTGCTATGGATACCATTTGCCAGAGAGACAACCACAGCCCTAGAGAGAAAAGCAAAGAACTGAAATGCCCAAATCAGTTGCATGCTGCTCTGTGGCTGAAAAGGAGAATGGCTTTTACTAAAACAGTCAGAAGGAAAGCGTAGGAGAAAGGTGCTGTTTTATAGGTCCATTTTTTTTTTGGAAATATGTCTATATTCTTGGCAAATAAAATCTTTTTATTATTATTTTCTTCCCCTTACAAAGATGGACAGTTGCTTTAGAAATCCAGCCAACTGAATTGGATTTCTTGACTGTTCTGAACAAAGAATAACTATGTATTGGTCAACAGGACTCATGGTGGCCAAGAGTCCTTATCTAGATTCTGCTAGTTGTTGTCTGAACGATTTCAGCAAAGCCCTTCACTGCTTTAATTTTCATAAAAGGGCATCAGTGACTCAAAGCTTCAGGTTAGAGTCTGTGTACAGAGAATACAAATCCTTCATATCGTAATATACTAAGTTCCAAAATTGATGGTTGCTTTTTTTTTTCTTCTGAGAAAACTGCAATTCAAGTCAATGATGTAGTGGAGAGGATTTGTGAGTGTAAGGGCATCAGTACTAAATTCACGGACAACTGGAAAAAATGAAGAATGGCATAAATCATTTTCCTATTGCACACCAACAGCTATATTTTCAAGGTGACTTTTGTTGATAGTGCTAAACGTTTTAAAGAAAGAGGCTGGTAGGTGTAAGCTAGAAGGTGATTATAAAAGAGGACTCTAAAATGAAGTGTTTTGTCTTGCTAGAGCAAACAAATTAGTAAGTCTCTCTAAGTATTAACTAAGTTTGGACACTGAAAACAAGAACAGAAGACTTTTAAGAGTCTGATCCAAGTGGTTCCTTACTAACGCACAGAGAGAAAGAGAAAGATTCATACAAAGTAAATTCAGAATCATTCCTAATAACTTTAAACATACGCACAGACACAAACAGAAACAAAACCATAATCCCTTAAAGCATCAAACAGCAAGACTGAAAGCATATTTTAAACAGAATATATACTTTAGATAGTATATATTGTAAAACTAGCAAAAATAACAATCCCTAAACCTCTCAAACGGCACACTCCTCTGAGAAAACAAAATCCCATTCAACAGAAACCAGTGGTTAATTTCTTGGAGTGTCTCTTTGTGTGCATAACAAAAGGAAGACCAGAGAGCTGGAACTACTGGTATAACAAGCTAAGAAATACATAGCCTAATGAAAAGTCACTGAAAAGACTTACTGTAAAAAGAAAAAAAAAACAAAAAAAGACCTTCAGTCAAGAAACAGCAAATACATAAGAGGAATGGATTGAAGGAACAATAGTCTGAAAAAATCCTCCAGTAGTTACTAACGCCTATATGTTCTAAAGTGATATTTTTTTGATACCACTTCTGTCCAGATTAATATGGGGACAGATGCTTCTGAGAGCAACTCTTACAGTTAGTATCTGGATGGGAATGAAGAACATTCTGCACAGTCTGTTGGCAGCATACTGTAGAAAACAGAACAGTAGTTAGTGCAGAGCTCATACCTCATTTGAAAAGACTCAGGCTATTTGCTGTTTCTTAGCTTATTGTCTTCCCTTTATGCTCATTAAAAAGATAAGTTAAATATTTGCAGTGTAAGTTAAAGCAGTTCATTCTGATGTTCAATTACTGGACTTTACTGTCCTACATTATTCTGCTCTTAATAGAGTAAAAATTCCATAATGAATTAATAAAAATTTTACCACTACAGTGACAATTTAATGTACAATTATTTACTGCATCTTGGAAATATAATTTGTCATGCAGTCTTTTTCCAATCTTAGGGTTTTCAGTCTGTATTCTTTCTCTGGTACAACACTACTGTACATATTAAAACCGGGTATTTAAACAGGGGAACAAAAGAATTTTCATTTGTTCCTACTGCATGAGGAAGACTTTATATAGCCATCTTACTCAAAAGGTAACTTTCTACAGAAAGTCAGCAGAGATAGCTAGGAGGAAATACAAGAAGAAAGAGAGCGAGGAAGGGAAATAAATTGGAAAAGGGTAAAAAAAGGAGCTAGATATGAAGTCAGCACCACTCTAATTCCTCTGCTTTAAGGACATTGGTGCAAAGAAAAATGATGGCAGGTAGTTGCCTTTGCAAACAGTCTGTGTATCCCCACAGTTAACACAGTTTAGCAAATGTGGGTAGAACTAATTTGATGACAACAATGGTTCATTAGGCTACCTCAAGTCCCAAGGTGCCCCAAGCCAGAAACAGGTACTACTAGTAGGAATCAGGGGAAATGCTGATATCTAGCTCCAAACCTGCAGCCCTGAAAACCTCTGTTCATTTGTCTTTTAATGCTGGTCATGCTTAAACTGTCCCTGGCCCTCTGCCTTTCAGGCTCCTGTTCATTTAACAGCCTGGTGCCAGCACATCCCCAGAACGGGCTCATTCTTCATGGGGAAGGGCCGTGCAAAATCAATAGACTAGCTATTCCCCCAGCTCTCAGCCCTAAGGATGCAGGTGTGCCTACAAGAACAGACTCCATCTAAAACACAGTGGTAGCAGCTGGTTTTTGTTTGTCTGACTTTAAAAAAAACAAGTAGAGGATGAAGTCCCTTTATGCAGCAATTGAAGTTATGTCAATTTGATATGAATCCTACTTCAGCCTTAAGTGATTCAGACCTAAATATTGTACTTTTCTTAAAGATTTCCCAGCTCTTAGCTGACAATGGCTGTTGATTTTAAAATGCATGAAGAGCTTTAGGATTAGAGGCGGAAAATCCTTTCCTCCTTTTTGGTGCCCTAGCTGCTAATCATGACAGTGCTATTTTCCCTTGACCTCTTTTTGTCTCTTGCCTATTAACTGCCTGATGATTTATGTCCAGGGGCACATCTGTAACAGTGGAGGGTAGAGTCAACTTCCTTCCCTGGGCAGTTGACAATCCTGTAAAGAGGACATGGCAGAGGTGGTTTGAATCTCCTTTGTTGGAAAGATCACAAAAACCGGTCTATATTTTGAGTGAATTGTCCTCTGGTTGTGTTTCAAAAGGTGCAGTTCCCTAATTTCTTCACAAAAGAAGTGGACTAGCTCCCTAATCTCAAGAGAGGATTCCCAGCTTTGAATCCCAAGGACCCACGCCTTCAGAACACTGGATGTGCCTTGGTAAGTGATGAAGGGAAGACACATCCCAGCTGTGTGTCTCCATCCTTAGGTGCCTAACAAATTTCCTGCATTAAGTAGATGGTCTGCACGTGCCAATGAGACTTTTGGGCTAATAGCCAGACATACTAATACTGAGCACACAAGCTGATTTCTGAGTGCAGCCTTTGGTCTGCATGATCAGATGTGGTCAGATGTCACACAAAACGAAGACTGAAATAGCACAAAGTCTTCCTCCAAGACACATTAAATGGAATTTCTGCTAGAATATATATATAAGTTCTCATAAAGGGAGTGAAATCAAAAGCAATAATAATGATGTTAGGAAACCTTGATCTTACTGACCAGCATCTTGGCCTGATGAAGGACAGAACAGTCTGCCAGAGCAATTAGAGCCTATTAGTGCTCTGGGGCACAGAAAAAGGTGGTAGGAGGACTTCCCTACATTTGTTTCAGTTTAACCTGAGTTTAATTGAGTGGAATTTAATTTGTGTTAATTTAAGTGTTAATCACTTTCTGTCTCACAGAGACCTATTGCATGAGACTAATGACATTTTCCCTCCTTTAATAAAAGACAAAATCTACAAATTAAAAGTACCATACAAGCAAAATAAAATGCTGCTTTAGTAATAGCAAAACTTTCACTTCTGAAATGCCTTCCCTTAAAGAATCTTTTGGAAATTTAGTTTTAATCACAGCACAGTCAGGAAATCATTACTGAAACTGCTTTATGTGGAGTAAAGGAGTGGTGGAAATCAAGTTCCAGAATTATAAAGTGATTTTAACAATATAGTAAAGATTTTAACAGACATGTGACAGCGACGACTTCAATTTACATCAAAACAGTCCGGTCTGTGGGATAGAATATTTTCCTTCAAACAAATGTCACCAGAAACTAGTCATATCATATTTATTCAGATCAAATTTCTCTGGCGTGTATCTTTGTTTCAAATCTCTGAAAACACATACTAATCTACCTGATTGTATTAAGTTAGTAAAGGGAAATGGAAGATTTAATTCGATTAAAGTAACTGACCCCTTGATCTGTACAATAAGAAAAAACCACAACTCTTTTTTTTTTTTCAGAACTGTATTTAAAACTCTGTCAGCAAAGCTGGATTTGTTGAAAGACAAGAAGTACCAGACATGAAATGTTGCTCACAGAAACACTGGAAAACTTTCTATTAATTTCAGTATGGTTAGTGTTTTGTTCTCTCAGTTGACTGCAGCAACATGTAAGAAGTGAGAAAAAGAGTTCAAAAGCTGTTCCTTTGTGATTAAAGTTAACTTAGAAATGAAAAACCCAAGGCAACTCAGGAGACAACAAGATAGATGTAAGTCAGAGCTCAGGGAATCTAAACGCTGGAACAAGTTACATATAATAAACCCTCTCCCATATACACACATATACACAGGCACACACAATCTTGTATGTTAGGAAAGATTTAATCACCTATTAAAAGTATGTCTCGGTTTTCACACCTGCAATATTTTATAAATATAAATATGAACATAATTATAAATATAAATATAAACATAAATATTATACAGCTTAAATATACATGCATGAAAATACACACCATATACATGCTATTTGTAGCACAGAATTCCTTGGATTCCTTGAAATGTCCATTGTCAATTCTGCTTTATATTTCTTTGTATCTTTCTATCCATACACTTACATACATCTATATGCATGCAGTATATACACATGTACACATACACAGAACCACAGAATCACACACAATGCCTTATAGAAATAAAAAAAAAACAACAAAAACAACTAAGCCCAGAAGCAAGTAGATTTAGAAAAACATTGTTCTGGTCAGGAGATTCAGATTAAGAAGAATTGTGTTTTGAACAAAATAGAGAGCTAGCCATTCTGATTTCCATTCAGAGCCTTCATAGAATCACAGAATGTCTTTGATTGGAAGAGACCTTCAAGATCATCTAGCCCAGCCTTTGACCAGACACTGCGAGCTCACCACTAAACCATGCCCCTAAGCACCAGATCCACACTCTGTTTAAATACCTCCAGGGATGGTGACTCCACCACTGCCCTAGGCATGTGCATTCATATGCTTATGAATGCATAGGAAACTACTGCCCAATCTGCTGGATGCAAACAGAGGCAGTAGTCCTAATGAGATGTGCTGCTGCATTGCAATGTGACAGTCAGCAGGTGCAGAAGGCAATGGAGCGACCACTATTTCCATACTGGGGAATAGAAGGGAGAGAAACGGAGCACTGGATTCACTGAGACACAGAGGCAAGGAGCGGTAGATAGGAAGAGGAGGTGAAAAGTGGAAATGGGGAGTATTCCATATGAGAAATAAAATCTTTTTTCTTTCTTCTATACCCTAACCCTTTTATCAGAGAGGTCATGAAAGAAGGCATTGCTCTCAAACAGTTCCTTCAGCAAGAGGCGTAGTAGCAGGATGTATCCTGCAATCCTGAAGACTAATTACAGCATGAGATTCATGAGAGCTCGACATAAATATCTGGAGATGGGAAACCTGCCTTTAGACTTTTGGAAAAGCTCTAGCAAGGAAGAGGAGGCACTGGCTCAGACTAGGTTGATAATGAAATCTGTGACGGGGGAATGAGGTGGATTTACTCAAGAATCTTTCCTAAATAGCAAACAAGTGTGTTTATTGACATAGTTGATATGAATAGAAAGTGTTAAAGATAAAGAATTCTTAAAATCCAATTTAATTTGCATTTGCGTTCTGCCCACTTTTGCATTTTCAGTTTCAAGAGTGATTATCAGCTTTATTTTTATTACCAGTTTCTTTCAGGTTTCCTGTGATTTTAGGTTTTGAGTTACGAATACGACAAATGTAATTGTTTTCAACTAGCTATTTCTAGTGGATTAATTTTAATTGCCAATACAAAAATCTAAGATTTATGTCGGTATTTAAAAACAAACAAAAAAAATTTCTATGGACATTTTAGAATAAATTCTTTCAAAGTTTTTTTTCCACATACCTTCTGTTTATTTCCTGTGTTATTCTTTTCAAGTTCCTATGTCATGTCTGACGCATTAGCATGTGGTTTTGTTATTTATTGTTCTGAAATTATGCTCTGCAATGACAAAAGGGAAGATTCTGTACTCATAGAGGTGGTTATTTTGCTCTGCTCTACATGTGCGAATAAGAGAAAGATGATCGGAGTGCACACATCCACTCTGCTTCCTTAGCATGACTTACAACTAGTTGCCTGACTGGGAAAATCTATCTTCAGCAGAACCCAGCTTCTAGGTAGGATCAGTCTCTGACTGACTGGCTCTTGTTGCAGGACCTTCAGCAATAGAGAGGGTTTATTTTGCAGAGCTTTATTCATCCTGCAGACTGATTTACCACTAGAGAAAGTTTGGCCAAGTCAGAACAAGGAAGGCATTGTATAAACATGTATGAAGGCGGGAGATTTTGTAACTCAGTCTTTGGTGTTCATTATGGGATAATCAGCAGGTGGCAGCTAATGTGTGCTTATGTAATAGATAAATATACCATGTGTAATACACATATTAACTGAATGCATTTTACTTCCTTTGAATGAGAAGAACAAAAAATGCTTGTTCCAAACTGCTAGAAGCTAGAAATATTTATTAAAAATCTGAAGTTAAAAACCAAGCCGTGTGTCATTTCTAACTTATGTCAATCTGTTTGAACGTGCATTTGAAGTGAATTAACGATTTTATTTCTTGGATGGTGAAGGTGTGGCAAAAAGACTGAAGATGTAGTTGCTGGAGGCAGCTGGCAGTGAAGAGGAAACCATACACAGTATTTTATAAAGTGGATGGCCCTTTATAAAGCGTGAGAACCATTTCAGGCTGCTGTAGGAGCTCTGGCTGTTTTGGAAGCTCTGTTGCTGAATGCAGGTAGGGTTCATTCTGCAGGACCCCAGGGTGCTCCAGTCCTCACCTTGGTTTGGAGCTGAATATCCGTATGAAGCTCTGGAGAAGTTTTGAAACAAAGCCTCTGACTACTTCCTCTTGGAAAGGAAAATAGTTTGTTCACACTAAAACATCTTTAAGAACTGAACCAACAGAAAATGAGGGCAAGAAGTCAGGAAACCCATTTCAGAATTGTAATACGTCTTCGAAGCAAATCTCTAACACAGACAAGGACCACAGCAACAAAGTTTGTTGTTTTTGGATTTTTTTGCAATTGCAGCAGTAAAATATGCCAAGGTCTGATATGTTTGCTAGAGGAACAGAAATAACCTGACATATTAGCATAGTTAGTGTACCTGCGAGTTATTTCTGCCCTTGTTTGTAGCTCCTAGTGAACTCATAATGATACCTGTTATTAGCAATTGATACAACAGATGAGGAGAAAGACTATGTTTAAAGATTAGAGAAGTACTTTAAAAATTGAGTTAATTTGGATTTTTAGAGGTGTAATGACACATGCAGAATAGTTTTTAGAGATTCCAAATGATGTAAAACTGGAAAATACAGTTTTTCAGGTAGTCATGAGATATCTGGTAAATTCCTTACAATATAAAAAAAGTCTTCCTACTTTAAGCTGTTTGTTTGAATGCCAAGCAAGCATTTGTTCAGTGACAACGGTATACGAATTTAAACAGAAAGTAAAAGATTGCTTAACAGAACTTGTGTGCGATTGACAGATATTGGAATTTAACTGCACTTCTGTGTTATTCAAGATGATAACAAATGAAATGTGTGCATCTGGAAAAGCTGGCTTCGGATGGATGATCTTTACTTGCTGATGAAAGTAAAATGAAATAAATTACATTTCAGCCTCTTTGAAACTGGTGCATAATGCTGAACTGAACTGTAAGCATTTCACTAGGAGACTTCTAATAGGTTCTCAAAGATTTTTACTTTTTTTTTCTAAATAGAGAATAAAATACGATAATCTCCCAGGAGACTTCTGGAAAGATACTTTAAATTGTCATTTTGTGCAAGGAAGCAAGACAGAGTTTTGCAGAGCTGATGTGTTGATAGTATGATTACTCTAGCTAGATTTATTTTTTTCCATTGGGATTTTCCATCACTGTTTTATTTAACTGCCACATATAAGGGAAATTACATAAAAGCGATAGTGTTCTGGCAAGTGTGGCACAGAATTTAACTTCTGAATACCTTGAGTTAAAAAAACTAATAACAATAGAAATACTTCTACTGCTATTATTGTTTGGATTGCAGAGGAAAGATTTTTTCATTTATTTTACAAATTCCATCAGTGTACAAGCTGTTGTTCTCTGCTAGTGGAGGACAAACTGAGATTTAGTGGACAATAACTATAGACTATGGTGTAAATTACTTTCTTGTTTTCATTGGACAAGGTGAATTAAGTGCCCTGTGTTTCGTATTCTCTCTCCATATATTAGTTCTCAAATGGTTTTGTATTCTGAAGAATTGGGCATAAAACTATATTGTGATCTATTAAAGTTCAAGGAGACTTGATGACAAAATGTTTAATTTGTTTTTTGTTTGGTGGGTTTTGTGGGTTTTTTTCTGTCCATTATCAGTTTGTGAAGAGAAAAACTTACCTCAAGACTGTGGGGTTTGTTAATGTTTCCTCAGGGATGTTTTTTGTCAGATTTGGAATAAATTTTCAGGGAATCCCATAGCTACTTTAATACCAGCAGACTTCATTAGGGACAGATTTCAATTTTGCCCTGATAAAAATAAGAACATTTTCAACATCACAAAATTTTTCAGAGGACAAGAAATCATTCTGGCTATCAATTTATGGTACCTTTAATGGCTGGAAGATTTCTCATCTTGTCACATGCTGTCAGGATGGGATATGACAACAGCATCACCTCTTTCTACTGAGCTGTACAACTGGCAAGCATGAGTTGAAGAAATACATCTCACCTCGATACAGACACAGCCTGAGTAATTAGTAGTTTCCATCAGGAGACAGTTCAGCAACTGTTGCTCTAGCAGCGAGCACCCGGAGGAGTATCGTGCTTCCCAGTGTCTCCTAAGTTTTTACGTGAAGGTACCTTGAAGGATCTGCCTTAAAGAGCTTGTACCTGTAACCTGCGCATACCCAATGCTTCTGAGATACCTTATGAAAATCTGTGTCCTCTAAACCAGCATGATTATAGTGAGAGCTTCATGGTCTCAGTCATCATCATTCCCACTAAGAACAACCTCGACCCATTCTCTTAACTGCCTCTCCTTTCTTGCTTCTACTGCTACTTTTTTATTTTCTTCATCCTCTGACCCTAGATTAATCTTTACTTTATTCTTTTTTTGGGGCAATGTCGCACCTTTTCCACTTTCTCAGAATTAGCAACAATTAGGGAAATCCGGTATCTCCAATAACATCCTACCAATTTCTTGAACTAACCAAATAATAATGCCAATGTTGCTTTTCCTATCACTTGCACTTATTTAGATTTTGCACTTTTCATATCTTTGCCTATTTTGAGGTATTTCAGCAGAACTTCGAGTGTTTTTGTTTGGGCCCAGCATGTTAATACAACAACAATCATTATATACATGGAAACTGCTGGAATAAAGGCCCATGAGAAGACTGGGAAAAAAGGACTTGGAAGCAGTGGGGTTTTTTTGTTGTTTTTTTTTTTCTTTTTAATCTAGTATTAATCCTCTGAGAGAGGCAAAAGATTATTAGTCCTCAGACAACTAATGCTAAAAAAAATTGGAAACTTTAGGACTTTGAGAGTGTTCAGGAAAGACAGGATCTCCACACTCACCCAGAGTAAAGGTAGAAGAACAGTGGCAGTTTCTTGGTAGTGTTATTTGTTTGTTAAAGACATTGTGTTATTTAAAATGGGTTTAGAATTGAAGAATCATAGCTTTACTGTGCTATTTGCTATGCAGAACTAATTTCTATGCCTAGGGTGCTACAGTTACTTTCATGGAGAGACATGGTGCAGCATGTATTATATGCCTGATGTATCCTGTAGACTTCTTTCTTAATCTTAAATGCATTTCATACTAGCTTCACTTTGCTCATTATTCATCATGAGAGTTATTCCTTGTTCCTCCAACAGTAGATACTCCGAATTAAAAGTATCTGAAGGTTCAAGATCATTGATGCTTTCAGGTGAAGTCTTTGTCTGATTAATGAGCATGAATTAAAATCCCATGAATTTGGTTATAACACTGGTGTTTTGTATACATTTTCTACATCTATGATTGCAGGCTCCGTGTAGATTACTATGTAAATACCTCATTTGAAATAAGTGGCATTATGTTCTTCCCACTGCATTCAGCTCTGTCTGCTTCCAACCCCAGTTGCCTCCCTGCCCTGCTTCTCAGGTCTTCTGTAAGACTCTTGCTACGGGTGACAGCATTGCCACCAAATGATGCTGCTTTGAACCACCAAGTCACTTTTCCCTATGCTCCTAAGTATGCCCGTCCCAGAAATCTGCTCTGGCCTGACATTCAGCCTACACAGGTCTTGCTCTGATGTTTAGTGGGGCTCTGTGCTGTGCTTCACTTCTAATATGTGTTTACTTTACCAATTGATAATCACCATTCTTGAAGTTTTCCTAATGGTTGGCCACAGTATAAATACGCTCCCTAAGCTATCAATATGTCTGTACTCCAAACCGGTCATGCTATGACGCCATAAAAAGAAGCATAATAAACAAAGCCAAAGAATGATATAGAGAATAATGAATACCAAACTGAATACAGCACACTCAAGTAATTCCTACTTTAGCTGTTGAGGAGAAAAATCACTTAGATAATGCAAAGCAAAGCAGGATTGGTAAATAAATGATGCAGTGAAGGAAATTCTTAGCTCTGTCTTTTAACTTTAATGGAAAAGTCTCCTAAGCAAGATAATTCCAAATGGAGGTTTGAGGAGGGGTAACAGAACTTCCTTCTAAGGGCAAAAGGATATGGGCACTTATCCCACAAATGTGGGCTTCCCTGGTCCTCAATCATCAGCACTTTGCCTTTTGCTTGGCACCTGTGAAAGCTGTTTTCATTCACTGAATAATAAGCCCCACTTTCTCTGTAATAACGGTGGCAGGTGTTTGCTACTGTGCATTGTTAAGTCTGAAGGTATATTTCCATTGTAGATACAGAGTATGAAACCAAGTATTTGCATGTCGTTCCCACAGCTCAACTAACACTCTGTCACTGTCATTTTAGCATCCTAATTACATCAACATTGTCCTTTGTGACTCATACTGCAGATTTCCAATCAAAATGTCTCTGACGAGGGAAGTAGCATTATAGCAATCAAGCAGCAGAACAACATCTCTAAATAATACTAGCTTGTTCAACATCCTAACTGCACTGTAGGACATAGATCTGAACAGCTAAACATGGCCGAAAGTATACATCACTGTGAACCTGGCTTAGATAGCTATTGAGGAGCAACTAAATATCGATGATAATTGCCAGACTTCAATGCTCCTCACTCCTGGAACTTCACATCATGGAATGACGGTAAAGAAGCAGTAAAACAACATAATTTTTGCCTTTTGTATCTTCCCCTCATATCCATGTATGCAAGTATAAAACAAAATTTCCATAAAAAACATCCTCACACCATAGACTTGTTCAAAATGTTTTCACCAGTTGTTTTTTATCCAATTGCATGGTAAGCCTCAACCCAGGAAGCCTTAAGTTCCAGGGTACCACAGGACTGTGAATGCACAGAGCTTCTGTTTTCCCAAGGGGATACATTTCTAGGAACACAGCTGTAGAGCAAAGCTAACAAATGGAACCCAGTGTACCCCAAAAACTGATAGATGAAAAAAATGCAGTATTGATTACAAAAAATCCTATTACAAGAGTGTGGGAGAGCAGCTCCTGAGATTCACTGTTTGATACTTCCAATACAGTTTACAGAACTTGCTTCTTGTTCTCTTAAGGCTTTTAATGTGAAAGGTTTGAAATAGTCTCAAAGAATACTCTTTTAAAACTTTTTTTCCTTCTTTTTTTTTTTTTTTTTGCTTTGATATCACAGGGATCTGAACTATGACTGCAGACTGCTTTGTGTCTGGAGTAAAATGATGCTGAATACACTCGTCTGCAATGTTTCAGTGGGAACAGGTTTAGCAATTGAGTAGGCCCAGAGTAGAAAAATGTTTGTGTGATATTCTCTGTATTTCAGAACTCATCAGAGATGTGAAATGGATATGGTCTGAACAGCTCTGGCTCTATTACTGTCACAGGATAACTGCTATAATTTAGCGAAATTTGCCATTGATTAGATGCTGCCATGCTGTTTCATTGCATGTTAGGGCTATGATAGTTAGCATGTACTATAAGGTATTTTCTGGATGGCTTTTGGTCTTTGGTTTTTTTTTTCTTAAAATGATCCATGAACTTTAGTAGTGGAAAGTCCCATCCTCTGCTGAGTACTCTGGGACTAGGACACTGGTGAAACAGACTCCCATTAAGGCTTGTCTCTTCCCCGAGAATGGTATACCACTGCTATCTGCACACGATTGACATTTGTAAAACAAGCAACACCTGTGATTTGCCAGCAACTCTAAAATCACTGTTCTCACTTTTAAAACATGAACAAAGATGAAGAACAGGTTCATTTTGTGATAGTGCAAAAATACATAGAAGTTTTATTCTGCTAGGGAAAGATATGCTGAAATGTAAAAAAGAATTTCAGAGCTATTTATGCTATAAATAGATAAAAGTGTCTCTTTTCTTATTTTGTTAAAAAAAAAGGATGCTTACAGAGCTCTGAGATCTGGGATCTATTTTTGGGTAAGAATCTCATACTAAACCATCAGAACTGTCTGTTCTGAATAGGACATTGACCTGCAGCAAGTCTTCCCAAATGCACATGTACTCCCCATTGACATTCAAGTCTCTTCCACAGATTTTCCTTTGATTCTCAATCTTAATACTTAATCAAGGTACTAGTTTTTAACATTGCTCCCAAAGGTCTGCTGACTGGTACAGCATATGTTTGGAAATGCCCGCATCTCTAAGGCATAGTTAGGCAGAGCTGTTGCCTGTAAACAAGGTTCTTTTGCAGAATAGCTGTGGAAAGCATAATGACTGGGCTAGTAATAAATTTTGCTATCCATCTTATATAAATAAAACCTCCCTCTAGACCAGCAGGGGGAGGTTTATCTCAGTGTAAACTTATTAACACATTTAAAATATCATTTAATCCCTTTACACAGAGAAGTACACTTTCGACTACCATAAATGAGAAGCTAAGATGGTAGTTTTGACAAAGACTGGAAATGAGAGGAACCTAGCAGAAGGATACTTAGTGTTTCAATGGATATGATACTATATCTGGTTTGTTTGAATTTTGGAACAGGTGATGGTGATACTGGCAAGTCAGACCTTGTGTCTGATTTAGTTTTCTCAAACACTAAGAGAGTTTAAAGAGACTTTCTTTGTACAGTATTCTGAAAATTATTGTGCAACTAAGGCTGGTTCTCTTGTACTGACTGAATCTTCTGCTAAGTGAGTAATTGGGATCTGTGACAGCTTTGAGCTTGCAAATCAGCACAGATGAGATCCAGCAGACTGGAAAAATAAAAACTGAAAAGTGATTATCAAATTACTTCCTAATATCAGTGTCATGTCAAGTGCACAAAGTAGGTTGTACTGATTGCAGAAGAAAGTCTAATTTGCTTCACTGGCAGGTCCATATCATTAACTTATAGCCTTGGCTTGTTTGCCCTCCAAATAAGCCCAAAGTAAGCCATTTTGGCTCAGGTATCACGTGAATATAATCTGTGATGTATCTGAGCTGAGGTACCTAACCTTTCAGAATGACTTTGGGAAGGTTGGCTGCACTCATGTCCTTAAACACAAGCCAGAGCAGAGCTGGCTAGGCAGTACAGCTATTATTTTTACATCTCTTCTCCCTTTGTATATTAAGTGTTTAGAGATTTTGTGGAAAGACAATCAATAAGTTATAAAAAAGCAAATGTTAAGTAAAGACATTCATCACAAGAAAATGACACAATCTTTCATTCCATTTTCTAAAATATAGGAGTAGATAGTTTCAGCAATCTCTGTTCATCTTTCATTACTTTCAGAGATGTTTCAAGTGTTTTTTATCTGGCATGGATGCAAAAAAAAATAAAAAGAAACCAATGTAAAAAAGTAGATTATGCCAGTTATGCATTAGTAAGAAGAAAAAAATGTATTTATGGAGATCTGTCCCATGTTAACTTTTTACTGCATGTTAGTGTTATATTATGCCTTGTGGCATGTTGCTATTTAGACACAATAATAAAGAAATGTTTTGAAAAGGATTATACAAATTTTGGTTGTAGTGGACTCTACTTTGCCTGAGGCAAAACTTATCCCTACTTCTTCCCATGGTTCTTTTCTCTCAGCTACACCAGATTATTTCCCCAAATCACGATTTCCAATTCAGAGCTGTTTTTATAAGACATGTGAACTACAGCTGTGATCACAGGTAGCCTCTTTTTCTCTATTGAAACTGAAATTGTCCATTGCAAATCTGTAAGAATATGCTCTTTGCAAACTCATAGTACTGTTTTATAAACTCAGTCATAATGACAATAGGGGTGAGTGAAGCCCCTTATTTCTATTTTCTTCCAGAATCCCTTCTGGGTTGGAGCTAAAAAAGAAAGAGCTAAGAAAATAAATAAATAAATAAAAAGAGGTGGCAATCAGAAGATTAAATATTAAGGGTCAGAAGGTGTTTCCATTCCACTCTGCAGACATACATAAAACTAGCTTTTAAAAGCTTCTTACATAGTACTTTATAACTATGTTTTATATAGTATTTTATAACTTCTTTACATAAAGTATAAGCAAATCACTCAATTTTAGACTAGAAATTAAAAAATATAATAAAATTAATTGGAACTCATGCACACACACACACAAAAAATGTAGCACTTAAAATTTGCATCTCATAATGATGGCTACATTAAAATTCCTTATTTAATGCACACTAATGATTTTGAAAACAGGTATAACTTAAGCTATGGCTATATGTTGCACAATTCTGCGAAGTCACAAGGGCACACTTTTCAAAATCACTTTTATGCCCTAAAAGTCCATCACTTTTTCTTTTTTCTTTTTCAAACTAATCTAGGCATTTTAATTGGGATTTCAATCTCCTAAAAGTTAGGTGTCTGTTCTTAGCTAGTTGTATAATCTAGTTCTCATATTAAAGGAGAAGAACAGACATCTCACTAAGTTCATTCAGCTCATCATAAAAAAACTGTCTGGAAGGGGCCGTAGATGCTTATTTCTTATTTCCCTTTGGGATGTAATGGCACTAATCCTCTTTCAGAGTCAAGTGGATGAAGCAGGGTCAGTCGTTTCTGGATTGGCAGGTGGGGGATATTAGGAACAGCTCTTCTGTAACACTGTTGAGACATTCAGAACTAAAGGTCTTTTTGCATTTGAAGTGAAACTTAGACACTTGACTACTGTAGCAGGAGGTGAACCTGACCAAAACTCTGTGGTCGTAAAGGCAAACATTCTCCATTGTGAGTCATCTCAGAATAAGGCAGGTTCATGTGAGAATGTGCAGAAGGTGTAAATCTCTGCTTCAAAACATAAACAAAACATTTTAACCACATCTTGTGACATCATAGGTGAGTACTTTCAGCTACATGTCAAATAGATATCCTTTTCCCTTCTTCATATTGACTTACATGAAGCTTAGGCATGCTCCTGAGTGTGATTGGGTGCACGTATGCGGGTACCACAGGGAGAACTCATTTTAACTAGAGAATCCTACAAAGGTAATGGGATCTCCCTGGGCTTTCAACACCTCAGTCATGGGAGAAGGGTACATGGTTTTGTAAGACTTCAGGATCCTGTAAGTGGACTTTTATGCTGAAGACTTCACTGACAAAAACTTCAGAGGTCTCCAGACATGGGAAGCATACATGACAGCTGAAAGGGTGCAGTGTCTCACAGGTGCCTAAATATTTGAGTTTAAGAACAGGAAGTAGATGCCAAATTCCTCATTTTGTTTTAGATTGAGAATCACTGATCTTCAGTAAGACTTTGACTCTGTAGGCTCTAAATGAAAAATTTCCAGAAGTAGGTCAAATATGGGTTTTTTTTTATATATCAGAACCTAAAAATTCAACTAATATGCTGGGGGAATTTTTTAAAGTTTCGAGGTGTTGTTACATTCAGTGATTAACATTCAAACCTTCAAATTCTGTCCTCTCCATCCATTGTACCTGCTTTTGAAAATGAGATTTTAGAAATTGTTTTATATCATGCTTTTAAAAACTACCTTTCCATATGACAGAAAAATGCTGAGTTTTTGTTGGTTCAACCAGTGCCTTAATTTTCATAACAACATGTTTTAAAATGTCATGGAGAAGAAATAAAGAAGAAGGAGAATGTAAATGCTAGTCTTTTAGGGTTTTGATATGTTTGAAAATGGAATCCAATTAAACTGCTATATTTGTTAATCTTTGTCTTCGTAAAGTTGCTGTGGGTGTTTTTGGCTGTTTATACCATGAAAATATGGAGAAACAGCATGATTATTTTCAGATTTTGCTTAGATCTTTTTTTCTGTCATAATCGCATGAGAAAAATGCCTGAATGTATTCAATATTAAAATCAGCAAATCATTTTTAAAGGAGAGAAGGTAATTAACTTCATTTCTTAATGATGCTTCTAATTTAGACTAAGCATGAGATGTATCATGAGTGAGAGAGATGTTGCAGAAAAAGGTTGTTCTTTAGCTAAAGAACCAAACTGGGAATCAGCAGAGTTTGATTCTATTTTCACATTTTCAGCAGACTTACTCTGTGACCTTAACAAAATTATTTAATTATTCTGGTCCACAGTTTATCTTTAAAATGGAAATAATGAGAGTCAACTTGCTGAGAGGTTGTGGGGATTAGTTATTTAATATTTATATCTTCAGATAGAATAGAGAGAATTGTAGAGTATGATGAATGATTAACACTATTTTTCTGTCACCAAGCTCTGAGATTATAGCCTGGCTATTTCCCTGTACAAAAATCTTCAGTTTTCATAGTCCTGCATCCAGCAACTACCCTGTCTGAAATGTATTGAGCAACAAATGTAAAGTCCCTCTTTTGGCTCTTAAATCTAAGTAATGCCCAGATTACTCTCAGAAGCAGCAGAGAATGACAATCTGCAAATCTACCCTTGCTGCTTGCATGTTCCTGTTCATCAGAATGATGAGCAAAGGGCATCTTTCAGATAATGTACATTTGCCACAATCTAATGATTTTTTTTAAAAAAACAACAAATCTAACAGAGTATATTGGCTTCAGGTTCAGCTTGCAGGTCCTGGAGACTGAAAAAACCCAAAAAAATTTTCTGCTTCTGGTCAGAGCCAGAGAGCATGCTCACAGGCAACAGAGAAGATTTATTTTGATGGTGATAGACTCCTGAAGCAAAGATCTGGCCCACAGAGCTGCTGAAAATGGCTGACTCAGATAGCATACTAAGCAAACTTCTCAAGCAGTAGCTAAAAGAAAAAAAGCTGCATGTATACTCCAGAGATGTGCCAAGTATACTCTAATTGATGCTGATGAATTGTTCAGAGAAATTACAGAGTAATATTTCTTATGTACAAGTACTGCCATTTTGAATTAAGAAGTAATTACCAACAAATGTCTTTAAAAATTTCCTACATAGTTCTATTCAATATACACAGGTAAATGGTATTTTTTAATTCAAACACTTTCTTGCTGTTATTGGCTGTACTTTATAAATTATTACTTTGAATTGGGGTCTGCTGACAAAGGCCTTCATCTTCTTTAAGTGTCTGATGCAGCTGAGCAAATTGAACTTCCCACTTGGTTTATTTGTCAACACAAACTTGAAGAAGGTGACATGTATTGTTTCTGATACTAAAAGGAATAAGATATTGCATAAATGATTGCTATCCCTGTGATCACATCCTAAGATGATACGTCCTACTGTGGTCCACAGGCTGTGGTCTCTCCCTTCATATGTGCAAGGAAAAGTGATTTTAATTGTAGAGTTGAGGCACAGTTGGAGAACAAAGAACTCCTGCAAGTATGTTGGAGAAAAAAAAAAAAAGAAAAAGTAAGACTCCATTCTTTCTTAGCAAGGCATCCAACAGATTTAGAATAGATGAGAGAGAAATGCAGTGATTTTGTCTATGCTAGTCTTAAGTCTGAGGATGATGTCACTGAAAGA
This sequence comes from Baryphthengus martii, assembly GCA_013396935.1. NCBI lineage: Eukaryota > Metazoa > Chordata > Aves > Coraciiformes > Momotidae > Baryphthengus > Baryphthengus martii. Next base: position 19,314 of record VWZK01007664.1, on the reverse strand, counting down.
GGAATATATCAACCTCATAGCTTAATATCAGTTTTATAAAAATGCATTTGATTGATGTCTTCATGAGCAAAGAAGTCCCCTGTGAAAGGAAAATTAATTGCAGGAGCCTTGGGAAATCATTCACTGTGGCATTCAACCCAGGGGTCACAGACGTGAATTAACCTATGATCTTGCAATGATGCTATGAGCAAAGATTATAGTGTGTAAAAGAAGCAGACTGTTAAAGGTTCTTGAAGCTTGGTAAACTGTCTAAATTTTTTTTCTTATTTCCTCACTTTCTGTGAACTTCATTTCTGAGTCTGGCAGTATAAACAGAGATAATTTTATACACTTTAAACTACATAAATGCCATATAGGAAAGGTCTTCACCATTGGTTTTAATCTCTCCTGATACATATATATAGTTATATCACCTTTGGAGTTGAAAAATTGTTTTCGAGTAACTCTAGATCTTGCACTGTGGTAAACAAGCATTATCACCCACAGCTGCCTGGGGAAGATTGTATTTCTTGGTCTTAATGAGCAAATGAAAGTCCTGCTAGTTCTGCAACATGAAAAAAACAGTAAAACCAGGAATAGGTCTGAAGCAGGTCAGTTCTTGCATTACTGCTGCTTAGGGACAGAATCATACATTAGGCAGCAGGAAAAATTAACACAAAATTTCACTACATTTTCCTCACGTAGAACAGAAATACATGAGTCAGCAATGTGTTTATGCAGCCCAGAAAGCCAATTTCATCTTTGGCTGCATCCAAAGAAGCACGACCAGTAAGTCAGGGGAGGTGATTCTCTTCCTCTTCTCCACTCTTGTGAGACCTAACCTGGAGTACTTACTATGTTCAGCTCTGGGGACCCAGACCTAAGAAGGATATGGTCCTGTTGGAGCTGTTCTAGAGAAGCGCTACAAAGATGGTCAGGGGGCTGGAGCACCTCTGATACGAAGACAGGCTGAGAGAGTTGGGGTTGTTCAGCCTGGAGAAGAGAAGGCTCTGAGGAGACCTTGTGGTCTTCCGGTACCTAAAGGGGGCCTACAAGAAAGCCAGAGAAGGACATTTTACAAGGGCACACAGTGAATGATAGAACAAGGTGTAATGGCTTTAAACTGAAAGAGGGTAGATTTAGATTAGATATAAGGAAGAAATTCTTCACTGTGAGGACGGTGAGACATTGGAACGGGTTGCCGCGAGAGGCTGTGGATGCTCCATCCCTGGAAGTGTTCAGGGCCATGTTGGATGGGACTTTGAGTAACCTTATCTAGGGGAAGGTACCCCTGCCTATAGCAGGGAGGTTGGGACAAGATGTTCATTAAGGCCCATTCCAACCCAAACTATTCTGTGGTTCTCTGGTTCTATGAAACCTGAGATCAAAACCTCTTAGCTAAATCCTGACCACTCTTTACTTTTTGAGAACAGGATTCTAGATGTGGTGATCCTCAATGTGAAAAAGTCACCCTAGGGCTAAGGTCTTTTTGTCCAGTAAAAAGAAACAGGAATCCACACGTTCATGCAGAAAAGACTGATATCATTATAAAAAGCATTTTCTTTAGCACGGAGAAAAATCTAATACTATCACACAGAATATGTAAAAAGAAAAAAAACAACCTTGGATTAGAACACTTTCCTATCTATGTTTAAACTCTGCTCTGTGGAATTTACATAGATGTCTTTCCATGAGCATTAAGTATGAAATGCAATAATATCAGAATCATTCTGTACCTTGTCTATGGACTATATTGAACTGTATAACCTGAACAGGATGCACGGTGGTGTATATATATCTCTTTGTCTGTACATGCCTTCTTTACCTTCTTTCAAAATAAAGATCTTAAAGGACAGTGTTACTAGCTAGAACATTGCAGACTATGAGGAGCTCTTTATTGGTGAACTGCCAACACTAACCCAGGATCTAAATTCCATTATGCAAACAAGTCATTGCAAACATGAAATAAAAAAAATCAAAACAGAAAAACAAAAAAAAACAAACCCAGAAAATAAAATCTGTTCACAATAAATACACATCCAAATATGTTCATGATAGTGCTGTGGCAAAGAAAATATCAGAATAAAATAGTTAAGAAAGTAGGGAACAAAGGTCATGTTTTACTTATTCAGTTAAAATGATAATTTTGTCTTTGTCTTTTAAAACGATATTAGTAACATGAAAAACTATACATAAGCTTTACTGTGATGAAGAAAACCAATGTCTTTTCAGGACAGAATCATAATCTTTTCTATAAAACTCAAAGAGAATGAAACATTTGTCAATGCGAACATTCTTAAATTCATAAAAAATAATATAGAGAGGAAAAAAAGTACAATTTCAGACTATTGAATGACAGCTACGGACATCACAGCTACTGGCCATGACAAGTGAAAATGAACCATATAATAAATAAAGTCCAAATGTGATGAGTAAACTAACACTGCAAAGAAAATATCCCCACTATTTCTGACTTACAGGTCAAAAAATTGGGAATGCCCTTAGGAGGACAAAATGCAGATACTTCAGACCAATACAATTATGTTTTTAACACACATCAATTATGTTTACAGCTCTGGATACACATTTGCAATCTATCAGATTAATCTAACTAAGTGTCAGATGTGATTTGAAGCAACAGAAGGAAGCAATGCAATTAGAACACTAAAAAGCGACAACATGGTTAGCCCTTTTTTGCATGCTGTTCAGTCCAGCTTTCCCATGTGTTTGTCACACCTCTCCAGTCTGAACTCCAGGAAAAACAACAAAATGACATAGCCTTTTTTCCCCTTTCCTACCCATTTTGAACCCATTAAATATTTCAGTTGTAGTTTAGGTCTTTTCAAACTTAAACAGAAGAGTTTCTTGCTTTGTAAAGGTTACAAATGTGAAAAAGAATGAATTTTTATATGCTTTATACACACTAAAAGATTTCACTTAGTTCACTGGCATTGACTGTGACAGTAAATGCCTCAGTGCTGTTCTTGATTACCCTCTGGTTTTCTCTAGATTATGATAAATTCTCCTTCAACACTTGGGGTCAAAGCCTTTTGAATATTCCCAGCTTGTTGCTGTGTAGGGTGAGGATTTCAATCAGGTGTTGTTGCTTGTGTTAAAACTGTCTGGTCTGCTAAGGCTACAACTAGGCCTGTGTTGCATACACAGCAGGTTTTGGAGCATGATGATGGATCTGCATACCCTTACCTTCAAGCAGTTGAAGAGCTCTTGGGTTAAAGCATTTATTAGATATGTGCTTAAAAGGCTAAAGCTGTACCGTGAGAAAACATGCTAACTAAAAATTGAATTAACAGCTATTTGCTACTGTGAGATTTCCCAGTGAAGGACTTTCCTGTATGCTCTGAGCAGTTTCTTACAGAAGATACTGAAAACAGCAGCACAAAACCTCTCAACTCTCTTTTTTTCCACTCCTTGTCCTCCAATAGACTTTTCTCTCTCTCTGTTTCTGCCTCAGGGAAATCAAAAGCAAGTGTGTCTTTGTTCTCTATTGCTCCATCTCGTATCACATCAGCTCTCAGTCACCCACAATCTCAAGAGCTCTCAGTCTGATCTTGTCTAGGAAACATTAACTCTGGTGAAACAACAGTTTACAAAGTTATCACAAGTCTACTGTATGTAGTACAGTCAAGGTCAGGTTGCTTAACATATGGGTATGCTCAGGTGGTTTTGATTTTCTTCCTGCAAAAGTGAGCCTGGGGATTGGGTTAGCCAGCTTGATGCTCTTAGAGCTCACAAATGGAATAATTAAAGGTAAACTTCTTCAGCTGCATCTGTAAAACTGAGTTTTCAGACTGGGTTTTTAAGATTTATTGTTATCTTAAAGACTTAAAAAATAAAGTTAGCTAATACGTAAAGACAATATTAGAGGGCATTACGTTATCTGAGAAATACTGAAATACTCATAAATAGTGGCTGCATTATAAAACATATGTGGAGAGAAGTAAGATTAAGGCTGCAGATGGAAGTTGTCATTTACTGATGGCTCTAACCTATGCTATTATATACCACCAGAAAAATCGTCACTTTTTTTTCCCCTAATACCACATAGAGAAGATTATGATCATCTGGAAATCTGAAATACTTTTTTGTTTATATGAAATATATTTTATTATGAATGTCATTAGTTCAGTGAAATTTGCCTTGCACTTTTCTGTTGAGTGATGTCTTGCTTGTGTAACAGATGATGGACAGACTCTACTCCGTAACTGAGTTGTCTTGGGTCATAATAGTGGCTTAAACTTCTTTAATATTTTGCAAAAATGACTTGAACACAGAACGGTCCTCTGTATAAAGGTGTACAGACTTTGCTGGCTGATATACCACTTAGTTATACTTTCTAAAATAGTATGGAAACAATGTATCTTTTGTCCTGGAAGTCCCCATCAGAACAGAAATTTGTATTTGCATTATGAACATTCACATGCAGGTGGAAAATTTTCCACCAGGAGTATTTTGCCTGAGGCGATATACTATAAATGATTGCAGCAAAGGACAGGAAGAAAGACAAGTTGTCTTGGATTAAATATGGACATGTTCCAAGGTGACGTGCAATGGCAAAACCACAATGGCTGACTCTGACTCAGCAGGAAACAGGGCAAGAAGGCAAAGCTTTAGAACAGAGGCAAGCCTGCCATAATAACTGACATGAATATTTTGGCAGCTGTACTTCATATAAGCAGAAGAGTGAGGAGAGCAGTTGAGGGCTTTAGCAGCCATAGCAGGAAAACACAATGTAAACTCCTTTGGAGGAACAAGTGGCCATAGATGGGCTTATAATGGCAACGAAGGCAATGGAAAATTTTCTGTTCCAAGGTAAGAGGTCACTGTCTTTTATACTGTTTGGATTGTTGGAACACTCTGCAAGTATTGCCTCATGGCAATCCAGTCTAATGGCGAGAACCCGTAGGCCATCTGGCTAAGAGAAACAGAGAGTGTGGCCACAAACTAAGTCAATGTTGTTAATACTGCTTCTTAGTTTATTCCCTTTATTTCCAGTGTACTTTACAATTGTTCTTTTTAGTAAACATTTCCCAGCATGGTCTTAAGTCTCTCCAGGCTGATTTGTATTTGCTCAGTGCTTGCTGAATCCCCTAAATAATCCAAAATCTTTAAATCTAATTGCATTATTTATTATCTTGGTGCTTTTTGACTAGACAACTAAGTTTGTTCATAGGCTCTGAGGTTTTAGTACTTGTGAGGCTGCTGTCTCGGCCACTAAGGTGGCTATCATCATCTTCTCTTTTCCCTTCTGCAGTGAGTCCACCACAATGAAGGTACTTTCACCTTGACCCTTTCAATGAAGGGACTTCAGCTGTATGTCCTCTTTGAGCACTGGTGAGAAGGGAGCTGTATAAAATGCATTTATACTCAACAAGTAGAAATTAAAAGGCACATATTGCCAATCCCAGGGATGATTCTTGTATGAATTATGTCTCAATAATTGCATTGCTCCTGAGTTAAATAATTTCCTTACCTATTCTTCTGTCAATTTTCTCCATCAAATCACATGTGCATTATCTAAATGAAAAATAGGCTTAAAATTGCCCTAGCATACTAGAATCCTTTCCCAAACGGAAAGTTTCTGTCCCAGATTACATTTCACAAATCATCTTTTCATCCTGCAACTACTCACTTCCCTCCACTTTAAACATTAATCTCCAAGGTGAAATCATCTTAAATCCTTTTTGAAATAAATCCTGCATAGGAGTTAAGTGCAATTTCCTCTCCTCTGAACTCATACACATCTTCTATGCATTTCTGCAGGCAGCAGAGTGGCCACTTTTTTCCTGACATTTCTCAATAGAATTATGCTTTTTCCTTCTGTAGTAGATTGATTATAATCAAACTCTTGTGGCAATTTTTATTGATTGTTTTGTAGCGAAAGGGAGAACTGGAGAATGGGAGAATACAGTGCACAGTGTTACTTGTATTAAGAAACAGAAAAGAGTTCAGGCAACTGCAGTATAATGTTGCGATGTCTAAAATGTACACACTTGGAGCTGAGTGTAATGTTTGTACTGAAAAGTCCACTGTGCTAGTGAGAGGTAGAGCATGTGGAGCCAGGTTTACAATACAAAGTCAGGTGTCCCTCTTCCCTTGAATAAATGGGATGTCTGGAAGCCTACAAGAAGGATTTGCATGTGTCAGCAGGTGAAACGTGATGTTTAAACCTATTCAGAGCAGAGTGAATCTACAACTCTATTTCTGTTACAAGTAGACATCTTATGGTGGTAGGTAGTCATGTCTCTTAAACTAGAATATAGTCCCTGAAGCCCAGCTCCTGAACTCAGCTACCAAATTGAGTGTTGACTAATATTTGCTTCCTATGACGTGGTGAACACATGACTATAGAGCACAGTACTCAGAGTGAGTAGTCTCAGAAGAGTGTCCAAGCCAACAAGCAGTAATTAGTTGTGGAAAGCTGTTGGTGAGATAACTTTTCTTTTTTCCCCTCTTGTTGAGGCTGCATGAGACTTTCTAGAATGCGACTAGTCTCCTGAGACCTGAAAGCCCTTCCACTTTAAAGTGCTGGTAGTTGATCATTTCTTTCTTGGTTTACACAGGTGAAAAAAAGTCAATAAAGATGTATGTAAATTCCGATAAGGGTCTAAATATCACTGAAAACCTGATTAAGACTTACTAGTGTTCTATTACAAAAAGATACACTATATTACATAATTGTCTTCATTAAGAAATAAAATGCTTCATGACTGTATAATATTTTATCTCCTTTTTCTGTCTATAAATTCAGATGGCATATAAAATAATTTATGACCAAAGTGAACATCTAGACAATTTATAAAACAAATCTGCTGCTTCAATCTCAGGTAGTTTCTTTTTCAGCATCATTAAGCTGATTGACAGTGAATCCACATTGTTCATCAAAAAAGTTGAGAGAGTCATTTCCAGCACAAGTTATTCTCTATTACTTCTAAAAGATCAAATAACTTCCTTTACCCTTCTAGCCGAACTGGCATTCACCATAGCTAAGGAAATTTTTTTGTACTTGTTATCCACTGGTTACCTTAATTTGACTTTTTTATTTTTGTCAGCTTTCTGCTTCTTTTCCCTTGTACCAATTTATTCTGTTGTTTTTGTGGTTTATTTTTCTAGAAAAGATCTTTTTGCTATTTCCCTTAGTCTGTAATATATTTTTCTTATGCTATTTCATATGCTTTTATTTAACTAGTTATGGTACAAATCTACTCAGATCACAAAAATGTCAGTTTAACAATACTTTCTTAATTGACTGACTTCAAGACATAAACCAGTTTTTAACGGAGTTGGCAATATAAGCAAAACATTTTGTATAAATTAGTAACTACAATCACTCTGTGTTTCTCCACAGTTCGAAATCTTATAGAAGTGTCAGTATTCCTTACTGTACTAAGTTTCTAAAGAAAGTATAACAATCATTTACACTAATGCATGTTGGTAATTCTACCGAACTGTTACTCTCATGTGCAGAATTAAGCAAACGCAAAGGCATTCCACAGAATAGTTTTGAGAAAATAATCATCTTAGTGTAGATACTTAGAGAATTTGGATTCAAGCACCAGATTTATGGTTTGAAAAAGGCAAAACAAGACACACACACATCTTCACAGCTGCATATGAGTACTAAAATTTTTGGCGCCTCCACCTAAAAAAAGTGGGCATCATCTTAGATAGCTGTGATGCGGACAATGCCATTGTAGCTTGTCTATATATTATATTAAAAAATGGTATGTGATTTCCTTCTGGAAGCTCCACTTGAATGAAGAATTCATTATCAATTCCAAAATCAAGGCTTATAAAAATATTGTTCCCGTTATACATGTTTGTATACTGTGTGCTTTGAAGACACTGCAGCTGCCTGTAGGTAAATATGATAGATAGCGGAATAGGCTTAATAAAAATCAACAACAGATTTGTTTGAATAAGGATTGCATGATCAGGTTATTTACTAGTAGGCTGGCAACTATCCAAGGCTACAGGACCTTAGAGAGAAAGAATACACAAGTAGTGAAGACAGGATGAGATTTATGGGAAATATTATTTTAGAATTTAAGAACTGTTGTCTTGGAGATATACAGCAACATTGCATTTCTGCTATATTTCTGCAGTGCTACACACTGCAAATCTGACCTGTCTTGGCCTTAGAATTTTCATCTGTGTGTTTTAGGACTAACTATATACCTCATAGCTATTCCCTGCTTGCTTTTTCCTGTTATTATTCCTTAGAACAGGGACATGTGATACACATGAGCTAGCAGTATTAGAACTAGCACAAGATAAGTGACTTTTTGCTTCATTTCTCTCTCATCCACCTAAGAAGATTAAGTGATGTAGCATATATTTTATATGCAGAAGGCTTTTCTTGTGGAGAATAATAAAATGCTTAAATCCACTTCTACAAAACTTCTCTGAAGTGAAATGCTCTTAATGTTGCAAATAGGCAGTTCCAACCAACTTACGTTTGTCCTGTTGTTAGTGTGTGCTTCACATAGAAGTGATTTATGCCACCAAAAGAATGCTATAGCTAGTGCAGTCTTTATCACTTATTCAAACAAAATAGTTTCATTGCCAAAAAGATACTTTCCTGTGTATATGCACAGGAATTCAAGTTTTCCACCACTATGAAAACTGCCAAAGAACTTTTGCAACTGTCCTACCTAATACTATCACACTACCACAGAAAACTTGGGATTGTCCCGACCAAGGTCCTGCACCTGGGTCGGGGCAATCCCAAGCACTGATACAGGCTGGGCAGTGACTGGCTTGAGAGCAGCTCTGAACAGAAAGACTTGGGGGTGCTGGTGGATGAGAAGCTCAACATGAGCCATCAGTGCATGCTTGCAGCCCAGAAAGCCAACCATATCCTGGGCTGCATCAAGAGAGGCGTGGCCAGCAGGTTGAGGGAGGTGATTCTCCCCCTCTACTCCACTCTCGTGAGACCCCACCTGGAGTACTGCGTTCAGTTCCGGAGTCCCTGTTACGAGAAAGATATGGACGTGCTGGAACGTGTGCAGAGAGGGGCCATGAGGATGATCAGAGGGCTGGAGCACCTGTCCTACGAAGACAGGCTGAGAGAGTTGGGATTATTCAGTCTGGACAAGAGAAGGCTGCGAGGAGACCTTATTGTGGCCTTCCAATATCTGAAGGGGCCCACAAGAAAGCTGGGGATGGACTTTTTAGGATGTCAAATATTGATAGGATTAGGGGGAATGGATCCAAACTAGAGGAGGGTCAATTTAGATTGGACGTTAGAAAGAAGTTCGCTATGAGAGCAGTGAGCCGCTGGAATAGGTTGTCCAGAGAGGCGGTGGAAGCTCCATCCCTGGAAGTTTTTAAGGCCAGGTTAGATGGGGCTCTGAGAAACCTGACCTAGTGGGAGGTGTCCCTGACCGTGGCAGGGGGGTTGGAACTAGATGAACTTTAGGGTCCCTTCCAACCCTGACAATTCTATGATTCTAGAACAATACTTTCTTGTAGAAAAATCCGGATTCAGATATGTGAATTGAATGGGTAAGGCAGATTATCTATAACTGGAAATAAATCAAAGTGTTCCTTAATCTTTTGGGGAAAGAAATGAGGCCCCATCCCTGGAGATGTTCTTTAGGCTTGATGGGGCTCTGAGCAACCTTATCACTGCACGGGAGTTGGACTAGATCCGCTTTAAAGGTTTCTTCCAACCTAAATCATTCTATGATTCTATGATAAGACATTGTCAAAAATAGTGGGTGGTGGCACTGATTACCTTTAATTTATCCAAGGTTTCTTCTGGAGTGAGTGAACAAAGTACTTGCACTCTTTCTCAGATCCTGACTTGTGTTTCCTGGTTTTGGTGATCTATGGACTGATCCAGATGGTGAACAATTTTCATAAGGTAGGACAATAAATCATGATCAAAGAAAAACACTGTAGACCAAGGCTGAATGGGAGCAGCGTGATCTCCTGTGTCTAATGATCTTCCAGCTATGTTCCATATACTAGAATTACCTGATCATTCACAATATACTTAATCCTATCGTTGCCATGCTCTATCTTCCTAGCACTGAAATTAGCAGCACTTTTGTTTCTCCAGCTGCTCTACTGACAAGCAATTAAACATACCTAAAGACAATTACTTTATAATTTATCTGTGTAACTGGCCTGTTTTACCATTTGTTTCACACTGTGCATGATAATCCCTGTTATAAAATACAATATGTATTTGTGGAAATTTGTGGTGGCATAGATGAATTTAGTTGTGTAAATGCTATTGACATTAATTGAAGTCACACAGCTTGATCCTTTTAAAGATTGCTCTAATTTTAGTACTTCTATATTCTAAAATTTATTTAGGAGAACAAGATGCTTCCAATCAACATCCATGTCAAATAATTCTCAGTATTTAGACAATTTTATGTCACCCCCAGGTATTTTCCCACTTTACTTCTCTCAAGTGAAAATCATTTTCTCTTGTATCAGTTTTGTACTATTGGCCAAAAAGTCTTTAGCTTTCTTTCAGGATAATAGTGTCTTTCAAATAGCTGATCCTTTATTTTCCTCATCTACTGAACACTTTTCAACTTTTGTGCTGAGTGGGTCAGACGTCCTTTGGAAAAACAGTATATAATCATGGAATTAAGACAATATACACGCACACAAGGGTAAACTGAATACTGACAAACAGCCTTGATTCTGGCATTTCCTAGCTCGCAGTGTTTTGTTTTTCCAACCTGAGGGATGTTCTTCAACCTATTTTTTTGTGAGTGAAGAACTGATTTATGTGAGTGAATGTGGAAGTGTGATTCAAATAAAGGGATAGTCTGAAATAAATTCAAGCATTGCACAACTACCCAAAGAAAGTGATTTCATTGCATATCACATAGACTAAGAAACTTTTCCTACTTTGCTCTCAAAATGCATTGACTTGGCATCGTCATGTTAGTCTGTATCTTTTTGTGCCTCTGAGGCAACTCCTCTGCTCTTCATCATAGCATGTAATTATTTTTCTTCCTCCCAGGTATGTTTATCTATGGCTATTGGTACATTCAACTTGCAGGTTGAAGAAATGACTTGACTGAATTTCCGAGTTAGTCTACAGTAGACCAGTATTTGAATTTTATAGTTCAAAGACAAAGCAACAGAAACTTTGGAGGGATTCATATATGCTGTTACTCAGTTATGCTAGTTTTTGGTAGAAAGAGCCTGTACAGTGCAATTGGCTGCATTCTGAAGTAAAAAAATGCACTCCTAAAATTATCTGAGGAAGTTCGATCCTAATAACCATGTAGTTCCATTATTAGATCTATCCTGTTTTGAGGGAACTCAGACGTTTTCTGATAAGGAACCCTTGTTCAGTTCTTATCACTCTGCTCATCAGCCAGATGGACAGTAACTGAATATGAGTTCATTAGCTGCGACCAGATACCAACAGGGTGGGATTTTTTGGCTGCTACTATTCTGAGATTACATCTGAGTCTTCAATTGTTTTATTAAAATTAAGCAGGAAAGTAAAAGCACACAGGCAATTGCACATATAAACTCAGGCTACTGGGTCACAAAAAGATGACATATTTACCATAATTTTAACACTGTGAAACAAGCAGCAGATATCATCTCAGTGATATCTGCATCCTTTTCTTAACATCTGGACCTGTAGATTTCTAAACCAACAATGCTGTAATAAAGACAAAGGTGCCTGTCATCTGTTCTGTTTTATGAAGATTATTTGTAGCCCTTGTAATCTTGGTTTCCAGCAAGTGTTCCAGCAAATTTAAGTATAGAAATAATCAGGTATGAGGCATATGACCATTATTGTGTTCTGATGTGCTAGAAAACATGAAGCAGCAAGGAAACGCAAAGGAGAAGATAAAAATAGAGCACCAAATAGAATAAAACAAATGTTAATAGAGATAAAGATTATTTGACATTTTTTCCGTTTTCACTGAAAATTAACAATTCTATACTTAGAAAAAGGCAATGTTAAGGTTGTGTTTTTAAACAATTAAAAGGTAGAAGGATGCTGTTGGTGGACTCCTGAATAGTTGTACAGAGGTCCCTGGTGGCTTTAGGAGAAACTGCACTGCCTAAGAAGTGCTCAGGCAACTGTAAGGTTTGAAGCTTGTGATGAAGATAACAAGGTAATGATACGTGTAATATGGATGGCAGCAAACAGCTCCAAAAAAAGGAGATGGACAACACTTTCAATTGGAAGAAATTATTGTAAAGTCATTAGATTTGGAAGAATAATTGACAACCAGTTTACATACAGTATTTCTATCTCATTTTGTAAGACACTGCATAAATTTTGGCTTTATTGTATTCGCTTAAGTGTCTAAGGTTGTCCAGTACTCACTAAGAACTAATGAGGTGCTCTTACTGTTATATGGTCAAAGATGCATCAGGAGCAATTTTAGACTTTCCAAAAAAAAAGTGTCTTATAGAAATAAAAAAAACCCAAACTAACCAAAACCAGGAGCAAGTAGATTTAGAAAAACATTGTTCTGGTCAGTAGATTCAGAAGAGGCTGTCCCCCTCCTCGCTCCAACCCCCTGAACAGTCAGTCTCCAACTCGCCTTGACACAGTCTTTCCCTTTGATCATGGAGAAGACTTTAAAGAGCCTGGATAGTCTGCCAGGAGTTGAACATCGAAGGATGACAGAGTTCCTTAGAATCTTTTTCATTTGGGCACCTTTTTTTTTTTTCTTTTAGTTTGATTTCCTCATTTATTTTTTGTTTCCTCAAAACTTGTACATCTATGAAATGACAAGAAAAATATATGAAAATACTAGCCACACCTCAAAACCTGGATGGAAAAATCTCAGGTTTCTGTAGTTTGTTTGGGTTTTGTGAGCTGGCATTAGGTATTTAGTTAATGCCTGTACAGTCTGGAATAGAGCTAATCAAGACCCAGGTTAGAATGATCATGCAAAGTCAACACTGCTATCTCAGTCCTATACTTACTCTCACAGTGTTGTCCTGAATTACAATTCACATGTTTGACCAACCAACAAACAAATAAAGTGTTCATTTTGAAAAGAAAAGAACAAGTCTGTGATCCATGTTGAAGAGAATACAAGCTGCCAGAATTATCAGTGTTACCAGAGAACTACAAAAGTCTGCTCCAGTTCAGGATTTCTGTAGACGTTTTTGGTTTTGGTACTTAAAGCCACTTTCCATGTTAACATATTTATAAATAAACTCAAAGGGCTTCTTTTGAAGATGCATCATAAGAAAGAAGAAATTAGAGACAATACCTCTCTGTACCACTCAGGGGAAGACACAGTCCAGGACAGAAAGGCTTCAGAGGATACTGATGAAAATAGAGCAAGACCATGAAATAGAAGCAAAGCGATAAAGAGTCCTGGAGGAATTGATTTATGAGAAAGATCAAAAAGGTAAAATAAATCTGTAGATAAGCAGTGGCTAAGGATAAAAGAGAGCATTAGAAGTTGGCATACTTTATAGCCATGCAGGGAAATGTTACTAGAATAACATGGGGGTCTGGGGGAATGGTAGCCCTGCAACCTTATTCTAAGATGAGCTGTTCGAAGAGATCAGTAGGTTGAATAAAATTAGAAAAACAATGGGAGAAAAAAAAGATAGTAATTAGATACAGGTGACAGAGATATCAGGATGAGATTTTCAATTTGAAATTTGGTAGCACATTAAAGTTAAAAGTGGAGCTAAGAGAAAGAATTGGTGGTGCGGGCCGCTACAATGGCTGGTCTCAGCCTACATCGTTTGCCTTTTTTCAGTGATCATCTCTACCATACTGGGCAAGGAAAACATAAGGACCATGTATATCTATGATGCTGAGTTGCTTGTGAGACAGGAAAGATAGAAAACCTTTATTCAGTCTAAATTCAGTGCATGGAGCTGCGGAAAGAATTGCACCTTGCTCACTGTAATTAGTGTCAGACTTTCTGAATTCATCTGCCATAATCAACCATTGTATAAGGACAGATGGATGACATCTCACTCTAGTGACCACAGACATACTGCCGTCCACTTGGAAAAACCCTATTGTTGTCCTGAAATGAAATACTGAAGGAATTTTCTAGTGTGTGAGTTGGTGGAAAGGTCCTAATATCAGAATCTGAAAGGGCACTCCTGAGTTTATCATATGAATTACAGAGTTTGGCAGGCACATCTGTAAGCAGAAAAAAAGTAAAGAGGAAGGTATTCACTTGTTTCTATTTTGGATGAGATTAAACTCCCCGGATACTCCAGAGAGGAAAAATCAGAGCATGAATAGACCTGTCTGCCAATGACAAGCCTGCCTCCAGGATTTATGGTACTGACAAACCAATCAGTGGGATTTAGTATATCAAGAAAGAGAGAAAAAGTATTATCTGAAGGTTCAAACAACCTTGATATTGCTTTCAGTAAAGGTCATTCAGATCCTGTGTTCTTCTGCAGCAGCCCTATGCAGAAACAAAGCAAAACCCAAAGTTGCACTAAATCAGCAGTGAATCAAAAACCCCAAGAATGGCCCTTTCAATGAAAATTCACATTAATGAATGGCTTGACCTTCATGAGCTCTCTGGTTCTGTTAGATTGACTTGTGAATGACCAATACCTACTCAGACCAGTTATACCAGCTGAGGCTGCTGCACTTCTCACAGGACACAACTTCTCCAGGAGTTTCTTGTGCCTGTAAAGCCCGAAAGCCATATTTGTGTCCCAGAGCATAACCTTAAAAAAGTTCTTTCAGGGCTAAGCATTTTCACATTTAACACATCATCTGTAAGAGCTGAGTATCAGAAGTCAGACGCTTGACCAAATTTCATGTGAGAAGATGTTCTATGTTATCTCTTCAACTGGAAAAAGCTTTCAAAGACTTATGTCTTTAGATGACTAAATGTGTTTCTTGGTGAGAGGTGTTTTGGTAAGTTTTTTTTTTTTTGCCTTGGGGAACAAGTAAATGTGTGTTAATGGGCAGGACTGCAATTCTGAGGCCTAGAAAAGGCTAGAAAATTGAGGCAGCAGGAAGGTTTCAAAATTCAACAAAAAATACCAAGGCCTGCACCTGGGAAAAAAGACCCCTTGCAATGATATAGTCCGGGGACTGTTTGACTGGGGAACAGCTCTGCTGAAAACGACCTGAGGACCTTGGCAGACAGCAAGTTGAACATGAGCCATCAGTGTGCCCTGGCAGCAAAGAAGGCTAGCAGCATCTAGGGCTGCATGGGAAAATAGTAGATGAGAGGAGGTGATTATCTCCTACTGTTGAGTGCTCAGATGACACCTAGATTCTGTGGCTATATTTTGGGTCCCACAGTGCAAGACACTGATAAATTGGACTCAGTTGATTGAAGGACCACCAAGATGCCCTGGGGGCTAGAGCACTTGCCCTATGGAGAAGCTGAGGGACTAGTGCTTTATGAGCCTGGAGAAGAGGTATATCTAGGGGCACTTAGCAACTCGCCAAACCTATGAGGCACTCATTGAGAAGACATGATCTTCTCTAGTAGCACATGGTGACAGAACACAAGACAATGGGCATACACTGAAGAGAGATTCAAACTAGATATAAAAAGAAACTTTTTCATCCTGAAGACAGCCAAACAATGGAGCAGGCTTCTCAGAGATGTTGTGCAGTCTCTAGCCTTGGAGGTTTTCAAGACCCAACTGGACACAACCCTGAGCAAACTGTTCTAACTTCAGATTTGAGACTGCTTTGAGCAGGAGATTGGACTAGAAACATCATGAGGTCCATTCCTGCCTGAATTACCCTAGAGTTCTTACTCAATATCAAGGAAGTATAGAAAGCACACGAAGGATTAGGTGAGAATATTTATTGTAAAACAAGAAGATAATTGGTAAGTTGACTCCTATCATGGTTATGGTAGTGTTAGGAGGATGGCTGGACTTGATGATCTTGGAGGTCTTTTCCAGCCTTGATGATTCTGTGATTCTGTAGTCTTCATTCAGGTGAAATTGCCAGTTCAGTTGGGTCATCTGACATGGTCTAGGCAAATGGAATCTACTGAAGGATTTAAATGGGAGTACTACATAGAACTGAAGTGCGAGAGGACTACAGCTAATGATTTTACTAGAATACTAGATTTAATACTCAAATCTGCTGAAGTGTATCGTAGATTTCTTAAATAATTTCAGCAGGACTTCAGTTCCACCTTATTTAAAAACACATAAAAGAAAGTAAGCTAATTTCTGAGGAAAATTACACTGCTTGGTTTTCCACATTTTTGCATATGTAGAGAGAAGTAAGTTCACTGGTATCCCATAGCAGTAGCAACTAAAATATAATGATTCATTGAGCAGTCAAGGGAAAAAGAGGTGCAC
The DNA here is from genome assembly GCA_013396935.1 of Baryphthengus martii. Lineage (NCBI taxonomy): Eukaryota > Metazoa > Chordata > Aves > Coraciiformes > Momotidae > Baryphthengus > Baryphthengus martii. Next base: position 3,039 of record VWZK01007664.1, on the reverse strand, counting down.
ATGGAATTGATATTACTATTTGCTGGTTTACTGGTATGATTTATAAAATCTCTAAAAACCAAACAAACAATAAACTTAGCAGAAACAAAAAAAAATATATTTTTTTTTAAATGGGTAGCGCCCCAGAACAAGATTCATCCCATTAATTCTATGTATTATTTAATCAAGCAATACAGAACTCTTGTTATGCTCCCAAGCCATTTCAAAAAGCAAGTTAATCATGCTCGAGTAACTGACAATACAGCAGCACTTTCCCCAGGCTTCATTCTGAATGTAATTTATTTAATTCAACAAGCATAGTAATGCAGCAGGCATGGTAGTCTTTTCTAGTTTAGGTAAAGATATGGTGGGGAAGAAACTGTACATACTTCAGAAATGATAAAACTTCCATCCACAAAATTATTTAAAATAGAAGGACATCAATTTTCTTCTGTAATTTCCTTCGTCAACGTTGCCAATTTTATAGCTAGGTTTCATCAAGAAAAAGTTGCTAATGTTTTTCCTAGTTGCCTTCTCTGCTGACCAAGATATTAAATTTGAAATGAAAGGCACCCACAGTACACCTGGAAAATCTATGTTTTAAATGTGTACACATTATATGTATTAACATACATTATTATTATTATTATTATAAAAAAGGTACACCAAAAGTAATTTTTTTATTAATTGGATTAATTCAGTGTAAGAGTGGACACAGATTTTCATTTATGTTTGCTGTGCTGGATGAAGAATCTCCATACCAGTAATAAATATGGTTTTAAATTATTTTTTGTGTATTCACTTTCCTTCTATCTTTTGAACAGTTCCTTTTTCATGTGTGTTTTCCCTTTTTCTCCTTTACGTTCTGGAAGTTATCCAAGTTATTTCAACATTTCATCCACACATTTCTCTTCTACTTATCCTCTAACTCTCTCTTTCCTTTCCTGTCTTTGGTACCATTTCATCTCCTTTTTATTCCAATCCATGACTTGATATTTGTCTCTCCTACTAGTGGATGTCACAGAATCTGTAGTATCTCATGAGACATAGTAGCATGGAGCAGGAGAAATATGCAACCTACTGAAAACAGGAATGGAGAAAAGTTCAGTATGGGAGGATGGTTGAGCTCAGAAGAGAATATGCAGGCAGTCCTCATTGTCCCTTGGATATCGGGAGTCTAAGACTGATGGGACATCTGTGTGATGAAAGATGAGCAAGAGTGGCTCTTGTAATGGCCTTGTCAAGACCAATACGAGGAAGGCAATATCATTTTATAACAAAAAGCATACATATATATATATAAGTACCATCATTGCTATTATATTTCCTTTCTTTGTGTTTATGGTTTCAGAGCTAGAAAATCTCTAATATTCCTGTCTGTATATTTTGTTATCAGAATTGATCTGTTTTTAAACACTGTTGTGCTTATCAAGGGCATGCTCTCACAACACGCTGCATTATTAAGAGACTATTGTGACTATTCTAAAATAATAAGCAACATGCAAATTAAATTGCTCATGAAAGATGTTAAAAATTTCTAATTATGGAATTCATCCCCTTGGAATATGAAAACATAAATGTAAACAAGTTAGAGAACTGCTTAACTTTCCTTCTTAGAACACAGCTGTAATTATGTAAAAGTTATACGCAAAAAGCATATCAAAATATTACAGCTGTGTTCAGATGTTGTATTAGAAACTTGCTTCTCAAATTCAAATACAAGAGTATACGCTTTCCATCAGAAGAGATGTAATATCCTAACATCCTGCTAGAAGCTATGCTAAGGCACATGGAGGACAGGGAAGTGAGTTGAGACAGCCAGCATGGCTTCACCAATGGCAAGTCTTACTTGACCAGCATAGTGACCTTCTATGATAGAGTGACCACATCAGTGGACAAGGGAAGATTTATGGATGTTGTCTACCTGAACTTTGATAATTCCTTTCACTCGGTTCCCCACAACATCCTTCTCTCTAAACTGAAGAGATATCGATTTGATGAGTGGACTGCTCAGTGGACAATGAACTGGCTGGCTGGTTGCATCCAGAGGCTTGAAGTCTAGATGGACATCTGCGACAAGTGGTGTCCCTCAGGGGTCTGTACTGGGACCAGCGCTGTTTAAGCTTCACCAATGACATAGAGCGCACCCTTAGCAAGTTGGTAGATGACACCAAGCTGAGTGGTGCAGTTGACACAGCAGAGGGGCAGGATGGCATCCAGAGGGACCTGGACAAGCTTGAGAAGCAGGCCCATGTGAACCTCATAAGGTTCAACGAGGTCAAGAGCAGGGTCCTGCACCTGGGTTGGGGCAATGCCCATTATCAATACAGGCCAGGGCATGATGATGAGGGTAGTCCTGTGAAGAAGGACTTGAAGGTACTGGTGGATGAAAATCATAGAATCATAGAATAATAGAATAATTAAATTTGGAAAAGACCTCTAGAATCATCAAGTCCAACCTACTACTCAACGGCTCCATGATCACTAGACCCTGAAGTGCCATATCCAATCTCCCTTTGAACACCTCCAGGGATAGTGACTCCACCACTTCCCTGGGCAGGCTGTTCCAATGCCTAACTACTCTTTCAGTAAAGAAATTCTTCCTAATGTCCAATTTAAACCTTCCCTGGCACAGTTAGAAGCCATTCCCTCTTGTCCTGTCATTAGTTACTAGGGAGAAGAGGCCAACACCCGCCTCACTACAACCTCCCTTCAGACAGCTGTAGAGAGCAATAAGGTCTCCTCTCAGCCTCCTCTTCTTCAGCCTAAACAATCCCAGCTCCCTCAACCTCTAAAAAAAATGATGGACATGAGCTGGCAATGTGTATTCACAACCCAGAAAGCCAACCATATCCCGGGCTGTATCAAAAGAAGCATGACCAGCATGCTGAGGGACGTGATTCTACCCCTCTACTCTGCTCTGATGAGATCTCACCTGGAGTACTGTGTCCAGCTCTNCTGGAGTACTGTGTCCAGCTCTGGAGACCTCTGCATAAGAAGGACATGGACCTGTTGGAGTGCATCCAACACTGGAGGGCCACAAAAATGATCAGAGGTTTG
>VWZK01007663.1:20781-57279 GCA_013396935.1 Baryphthengus martii | reverse complement strand
AAACAAAAAAAAAACAAAAACACCTACCCCACAAGAAACACTTGGAAAATAAATACATTAATTCAAGTAAGCAGCTCTCAGGAACCTTTCATAATGTCCATCGAGCTTATACTAATTAAAACTTAACTTCTAAACAGGATCCTAGTCAACTACTAGAGAAATTAGCACCAGGGGGGAAACGTCATTCCACCAGTTTTTGCCAACAGATCTCTATGCTAGCATTTTTGCACAGATCAGTTGTTTGTTCCTTTGCGCTATCTTAGTACAGCTCTCCTACATGCCCTCAGCTCCAGAATATCAGAGAGTTTATATAGACAAAACAAACACATTTTTGATGTCAACACACTTCACATTCCCCACCCAGTAGAAATACAGTAACTTTCAATTTAAAGATTCTGAAGTCCTCTGTGAATGAGCTGAAGAACAAGTTCATCATATCAAGAAATAAACTCACTGTGGAAACTGCTGGGATTTTTTTCTTATCTGCCTCCATATTCAGTTAACATTAATCACCTTAGCCGCTTAATTCAAATCAATACTCCAGGGGTCTGAAAAAAGCTTGTCACTCCCTAGCTATGTTTGCATTACATTCTTACATTTGAATAAAGGGTTTTACCTGAATGCCCTGGAAATTTGTGACAAATGCAACATGATGCTGAACACTGATTTTTGTTATAAAATCTGTTTACTTGCCAGAAGGAAGACTGAATGGTTGAAACAAAACAAGGTTACTGGCGCTATGACTAGACAGTACTGCCAGGAGGTCAATCAGTATCAGGCAATTCCAGCTGAGAACAAAAATTTGGGACTGTGTTGTAGCAATATAGAGCTTTGTTTCCTAACCACACAGAAGCACAATATCCTCTCTTATTTCAACCAGACCACTTCCCCAAACGCTAATCATTATATTCAAAATTATATTCATTTGTTGTAGGAATATCATACTGTTTCAGGCTTTGGTTTGCCAATTACAATAGTCAGAACCACAGATGCTGGTATTCTGTTTGTTACTTGGATGCATCGTATTTTCCATGTTTTGATTTCCCTCACTCTACACACTCCTCCACAAACTTGTACACCAGAATATTCTTCAAGCCCTAACTAAAATTTAGTTATTAATTCCTTGGACATTCAACGATGAACATCATATTCAGCTTTCTCCCTCCCACCAGATTTTCTCCATTTTCTCTGAAAGCAAGTGTTTTTCTTCTTGAACTAAGAATATTTGCTAAAATTTCTTCTAGAATCCTCCTGTTCTTGATTCCATTTGCTTCTGCAGTATAAAGATTCTCTTTGCAACCATTTACAATTAAGACATTTGAAGTAATGGAAACTGTAACCTTTTTTTTTTTTAACACAAATCGGTTCCTATACTTTTTTTCTCAAGTTAACATCTTTAATTTTGATGTTTGATTATTAACAGAATACTTTAAAGTTTTTAGATAGTTAGTATATTTAATTTCATTTTTTATTATTGGTAAAATATCATTAGTGGGCTTTTAAAAAGTGTTACCAGGGACTTTGTGCAGTAAGTCTTTTTAATTGTTAAGGAACAAATCTAAGACTTCAAGGCAGGGTAAAATTCAGTCTAGCAAGATTAGTAAAACTTCCCTAATCTGACTATGGAGGTGAGTCAGCAGAAATAACATTTCATCTCTGAGAATGATCCCAACACTTGCTAACTCCTGGCAGATTTGTTAATCATTGGTTAACTGTAACAAGCTTATTATTGGCATCATATAAGTGGAGAACTTATTTTTGCCTCTGACGGCAGTTATACTACTTTCCAACAGACTTTCAAGTAAGAAAATACCTCAGGCAAACCAGTTGATTTGGGTTTCTGACTTTCATCTGTCACTAAGTATGTAAAAAAATTGTGTTAGTTTTGATCAGAGTTATGCTTTTCCAAGCAGAGAAGAATACTTTTGTTTAGGGCACACTCATAATAATTATATATGGTAACGAAGAGCAGAGTAACAGATGCTTTGTAGGCAAATAAACTGCTGTTTCCTTTACTACAAAAATAGTAACTCTGATGGTCTCATTCTGTACCACAAGTTGCCCTCTGATATGATTGCTATTTTGAAATTTTCATTTGAAAACATCCCATGTTATTTCTCTCTGTTGTTTCTTCTCACAGATATCCTCAATGGTTCTCCATAAAGAGGTGTTCTGTGCCTTGCTTAAATTATCTTCATAGTTTTAAATTCTGCCCTTCCCTCTTAGTTTTTTATAAACAAAACAAAAGAAAAAAACTCACAAAATTAGAACATCTTGTGACAGACCTATTTTGAGATAAGTGAAACTAATTTACATGGCAACTGAGACACAATATGCTCAGTGTCAAACGGTTCAAACATATGCTTCACTTCAAAAAGAACAGAAGGAACTTTTTTTTTTAATATAGTTGCCCTAAATTTTTTAATAATATGAATAGCATCTTCATAGTTACCCATTTGTACTTCTTGATTTTCATTTCTGTTTTTTTGGAAGATACATTCCCTATGATTCTGCTGGGTAAGATTAAATTGTCAAGAACTGTACCTCTTTACCTATGCATGCATTACAATCATGTATTTATAAAAATGATTATGTTTTGTTTATGCTGTTGATTTGTGCAAGCAAATAGTATATATACACATAAATAAAATAAACTGTACTAATATTCAGTACACTGCATTTTCAAAATAAATCCTTACCTGGGGATGCTTTATGTATATATATACACATATACACACATATATATATATACACATACACATACCTGTATCTATGTATGATTCTATGTCTATATACAGTTCAAGCACATGTACTTCAAGTGTTTGGAAAATATTTCTTACATTTAATACGACAATAATTTGCTTTTCCCTTTTAATAAATTCTGTAATAAGAGACGGTAGCTGCATGTAGCCTGAAAAGGTTCTATATAGAGTGTTTGAAAACAATTTAAATTATGTTTCTGTTTATGTATACTTTCACTTGGGGCTAGCTGGAGCACAAAAGCCAGGCCACTTAAACTGCTTAGGGTCATTTCTGTAATAAACAGAACAGAGAAATATAGAGCCATTACTCATTTCCAAAATAGAGATTAAGTTGCCTTTCACGCAGACCACACTACAATGCATAAATAAATGAGACTTCTAACTTAATTTTAAATTTCATTTTTGTACAAATTTTCCTCACAATACACTTCAAATTTCATAGCTCTCTTATGAACAAGACCTTTACCATTTGAGATACATAGTTATTAAAATTAGAAGGATCTTGGGCCTCAGGCAGACTAAAATACTAAGGGCGATTAATTAATGATTAATCTTTTTTTATTTTTTATTTTTCATAACAAATTCCATTTTGCATCATTATTGAGTCTGGTACAATACAAAAATACAGGATTCATTCTTCAAGTTCCTGAATACGCTTCACTTCATGTGAAGCTCAAGTTAAAAAGCAACATTTTTGCATCTGAAATGAAGCTGTTGTGATTCTAACTCGATTATGCATGTTTCATTTATATGCTTAATGTTCCACTATGTTTTTATTTTTAATATATAAAAAAAGTGTGAACCTGAATTTCTTCTTTTAAGGACAGTTAAGTAAAAGTGAGTTCCTGTTTCTTATGCTGGCTTCCTACACTACAGTGCACATTAACACTCGTAGGCCATTCATAGGTTCTCTCTTATTTAACTATTCCTGCATGTACATGTAAATTGATTTTTTTTTTTCCATTGTATCCTACTCTTTAGGTCTCCAGCTGGATCTACTGAAGGGAATCTGCACAGGTGCCTTCCATCATTTTATCAAAAACAACAGACTAAAATATAACATATTGTCTTAACTGATACCTTTCTACTCATGTGCAGTCATCAGAGGACAGACTAAAAGCAAGTACCATTCTCTCTAAAGCTACAGGCAGCTGAAGAGTAAACCAGTTCCTTCTAGGTGCAAACATTTTTTGTTTTTTTTTTTTTTTTTTTTTTTGTTACCTTAAATGTCTTTTCTGTTACTCTTCTACATCTGCCAAAATACCTGCTGCAATACCACATTCTTTAATGATGTTACAGTTTGTATGTACTAAAACTAGTACAGATTATCTTTGTTTATCTAATACCTTATTCCCAAGGAGCTATATTTGTGTTAGGGATTCATATATTACCATGACTACTTAATGCAATTGCTCTTAGAGTTTAAGATATTCACTTATTTAATGGGGATACAGGAATGAAATGAACTGCTTGAAGACTGATAATGTTAAGAATTATATAATACACTTTCCTTCAGATGAACTCTAAACTTTTCAAAGTTCTGTGCTGCAAGGTTTGGACTTTTGTAATTATTATTTTTTTTAATACAGTGGAGGTTAGATTTCCGATAGAGGTTTTGACTGTTGTGATATCTGACTTTTCTGAAGAACAGACTTATACTGTGGGGATCTGAGAACATTTGAGAGCTTAATTCGCTTCCCATTTATTTCAATGAAAGAAATTCCATTAATTTTGAAGTTGCAGAATCAACCCCCAGATAAACAGCAATGCTAAAGCAAGTCTTGTAATGCTAATTCCTGGTACTTATAAACCCTGCATTTAGTTTTTATTTTGAAAGAACAGTAAGCCAGTTTACTCAGTACTGACAGTATTCTGTCTTCAAAACTCCTTTAGAAACAGCTCACTTACAAATCGCACTGAAAGGAACAATGTTCCTCTTTTCTTCTTGCCCCCAAACTTAACTGCAGGTGGTCAATGGAGCCCATAGCTAAAAGTGGTCACTGCTTGACTTATCCTCATACTGACTGGCATCAAGATATGGAGTCCTTCCGAGAGTAATTTTTACTAAAAGATAATCAAAATGTCCCACCCTCAAAGTCACAAGTGTCTCTTTCACCTCCTGGACATATCACTGCAGGTATCTGTTTCCAAAGCCAAACTAGAGGCTGACTAAATAAGTTAGAGATAATCATAAGATACTACAGCATGATTCTAGTTTACAGAAGTGAGTTAAGGAAAATCATTCGCATTCATCCCCAAAACTGTACCCAGTATTTCTTGCACTGCCTAGTAGCAGAAATTCTTGTTTCTAGAGTGCGAGCTGTATTCTTCCTAATCCCTTTCTTCATTCTCTTTTCCAACTCCATTCCTCTACCTCTATTTTCTTCTTGCATTAATATAACAATGGAACTGCTGTATTGTAAGGTGATAGCAGTGGGTCAGAATCCAACATCAGTATTTACTGTCTTCTGTAATCGGCATCTTTCAGACTTTAACTCAGCTGCCTCATTTACATGCTGTTAACAAGTATTTGTGTGTGGCAGTGAACTACAACCCCTTACAGGAATATTCTTAATTTTGGTTTCTCTTCACTACTGGAAACTAATTTTACAAGCAATTGCCAGCCTAGATTTTTAATGCTTCAGCCCTCCCATCTCTCTTCTCCTTTTTCCATGTCTGACATTATTGATAGTTCTGCTATACTATCCCAGATACATCATTACCAGATACTTTCTTCTAGCTTTCAGTGGAGATTTAACTGAGAATCTTCACCCTAATAGTTATCACCCAAGAGAAAAAAAAAAAAAAAAACAAACCAAGAAAAAGTAAAAGTTGTACTGAGAAGCAGTGAATTAATTTTCAGAGGTGGAAAGTCTAAAATGTAAAAATTTTTTTTCAGTCTGCATTGAGTTAAAACCTTGAAATAATGAAGTGCAAATTCATTAAAGGCATATTGCTCTTATTCATTTTAAAATGACCCATAGCAAAGGGCATTTGGCTAGTCTATGGGCAACAGGTCTTCCTCCTTTCTATTAATTCAGACCAGAGAGCTGAACAAGGATCCTTTGTATCTCAGATGAGATCACTCATGTATTAGCTGTTGAAGGGAGATCTTCTGATTCTTTTTGGTGGAACAGTTTTACTATGTAGAACTACATGTCTGGCTGATGGTGAAGTAGTGTGCTCATTTGGGCAGTTACTGTAATATTTAAACCGTGGGTTTGAACTGGACAACACAGCTGAAGAAATACCTATGATTTTCCAGCAAGTACTCTCCTTGCTGCATCGTATTGGAGTTTGTGTTTATCTTACACCAAGCAGTCTATTCTTGTCCAAGCAGGTTCACATGAAAATGTTCATATCAGTTCCTTTTTATTTTCTTTTTTTTTTTTCCCCAGAGAAAGAAAAAAATGCATATTTGGCCATGAAGTGTGCAATCAGTTTTAATAATAGGTGCTAATCTCATCAATGCGTGCCATTAGGGAAACATAATCACAAGTACCAGTCCATCATTTTTACAACTCATTATACATCTTGCATCAGAAAGGTTAGTCTCAAGTGTCTGGTATAGAGACATTCAAGTTCTGAACGATATTTTGTAATGAACTACAGCACACAACTGTATAGCAAACTCTATTACTCCTTTTGGTCCTGGTATGTTTAAATCTAAATGTTCATTTAGTTCATTCATTTAGTTCATTTCATTTCATGCTGAATTTTAGCTAAAACTGATCCCTGCTGATGACCCTATGAGCCAGGTGTAAATAGCCACGATTTGTTACACTTGGCCTTTGACTAAAGGTGAAAGTTTTTGGAATGTCTATAAGAAAATCCCTTGAGCCATATTTTAATTATGTTCACATGGAGGGAGAAAAGTCTAGACATTAAAATAACTAAATAAAAAATAAATAAATAGTCTTTTCAAAAACCCCAAACTCCACAAACTGCCTTCAGTTAGTGTTTCAAAAAGAAGCTTTGAAGATTGCACTTGCTTATGACCTTAAACAAATATCAATGACGTAAGTTTTATGGTAGAAAAGAGCACAAAGTGGAAGTGTAAAAGTATTTCTACAGGTGTATGTATTAATTATATATTTTTAGCATCTCATTCTTCAGTGACAAACAAGACTTGTTTATTAGAACTGAATAGAGAGTGTCAAGGAAGTAACTTTTTACAAATCCTCCACCACCTGCTGCTCTAGAGTAACATTTCACAGAAGTATGAACTTCTCGCTTCTTCGACCAATAAAGGGAGTACAGGTCTTTATTTTTTTTATCACTAAAATAATTTAAAAAGAAAATCATCATAACATCTAAAAATGGTTCACTGATAAGATCCTTAGCTCAGCCCTGAAGAGTTGAGATTCTTCTTTTTCTTCCACAGACATTGAGAGTGTCCGAAAAAAACGAGAGTATGAAATCAGTCAGCTTAACTTAGGAACCTAGCACGTCTGCTTACATTTGAGTGACCAGTAAAGCAATCTTCCAACTTCCCTGTAAAGACAACAGAGAGAGATAAGTGATATTGTAGCCATGAAAGTGAGTGAAAATCTTATCTGCTTATATTTAGATACATGTATGAGATGTTTAGTCCTCCTAAGGATCAAACTTCTCACAGATAACGTTTCATAGAATCACAGAATCAATCATAGAATCACAGAATCATAGAATCACAGAACAGTAGAAGAGACCTCTGGAGATCACCAAGTCCAATCCCCTGCCAGAGCAGGATCACCTAGGGTAGGCCACGCAGGAACATATCCAGGTGGGTTTTGAAAGTCTCTAGAGAAGGAGACTTGTCAACCTCTCTAGGCAGCCTGTTTCAGTGTTCCATCACCCTCACAGCAAAAAAGTTTTTTCTTGTGTTGAGGTGGAAATTCCTGTGTTCCAGTTTGTGACCATTGCCCGTTATCCTTTCACAGGGTACCACTGTAAAGAGACTGGCCCCTTCTACTTGACACCCACGCTTCAGATATTTCTAAACATTGATAAGATCCCCTCTCAATCTTCTCTTCTCCAGTCCAAATAGCCCCAGGTCTCTCAGCCTTTCCTCATAAGAGAGTTGTTTCAGTCTCTTAATCATCATCCCGCTCTAGTCTCTCTAGTATTTAAGGTTAAGTATCTGATGAGGACAGCTTCATTAGGCATTTAGTTAAATGTCTGCATCTGAGATAAATTTACCTGGATCTTGTAATTTCCTTTTGGACACATTGCAGCAGCTTGAAGCCACAAAAAGCTAGTCCACTCCCTGATGAAGTTATTATTGTGTACTGCATGCCAATGTACCTAATTATCTTAGATAGTGGAGAGGAAGCCTCCATATTGACTTTGAGGACTTTGGTTTGATTTTGGTTGGGTTTTCCTACAAAGATTCCAGACATTCATTTATGAACTGGAATCTTAAACTTGAAAAGTCAGTTTAAATAGCAAATGGAAAGAAGATGAGAGCTAATTCTTGTAAAGGGATGATGACCTTAAATTTTACCTATGGGACTCCTTGGCAAAATATTCTTGTGGAGGGTGAAAATTTGTCTTCCAGGGATCAATGTAAAAGTTCCTGTAAGACAAATTAATGAAAAGTTAAATCCCTGACTCAGAGTGACTGTGCAGAAAAGTATTGGATACTGGGAAACTTGAAAATTGAGTGCTCTTTGAGTATTTGCTCTGTTCTATGACTACCACTTTTGGAGAATGGATGCTGCAGAGTTTTGTCATCCTTATAATAATACTTATACATATTTATATATATAATATTAATGTAATACTATAATTATAATACTAATATGCAATTTCCCTAATATATTGCATATTAGATAGCATTTTTCAGAGGTCAATTTACCCTAAATATCAAACTACCATGCTACACTGATGTTGCTTTAGTAAGGCTAATAGGAGCATTGTACATGAAACTTCTGTTATTATTCCGATTACAACTGCAGTAGCTGTAGACCTCAGGACTCACTAGAGCAGTGAGTTATCTGTATAAAGTTATCTGTACTTTATTCTTATTTCTGTGGAGCTGTTCCTCATAGAATATTCTAAACCCTGTCCATCAGTACAAACAGATACTGCACTTACATGTTCTACCAAAAAAAGGAACCAAAAAAAAAAATCAAGGAAAAAAAACAAACAAGAAATACTACTTTTGAAAGGTAGAATAAAAATTGAAATGGAAATAAATTTAATTAGATAATTCTATGTGCATATATGAAAGACTTACCTCTTCCTGTTCTTGTAACCTCCCTTGCTTTCCTAAAATTTACCTAAAGATTTTCAGCTAAAAACGGAGTTTCTATTTACAGGAGTAGCTGAAGCAATTTATATAAGTTAGGCTTAAAATAAATATGTGGGATTTCATATATCTCACTGGAACACATGTTAAAATACATCCTTTAAAGAATAAGAGATGAAGAACTTGCTTTAAAATGGATCCAAAGTGAAGGAATTTCTTCATTTGACAAGTGTAGATTTTAAAGGTTAAAGGTCTAAGCTTGCATCACCTGAATGTCCAAAGCTCTCTGTGATCTCTGAGTATGCAATAGCAATGATATAATCACTTTTTTTTTATTACCTTCAGGTTACTAAATGATTTTCTAAATTCTGCCACGTTTACTGTGAGGCAAACCAGAGGATAAGTAACTTCAGTATAAACCTAGGCCTTTCTGTATGATCCTGTCTCATTTTCAGTAGGAAAACTCTAAATTACTGGCAGACTAGATCTCTTGGAAGCCACTTTATTACACCCTTAGTATTTTCTAAATATCTCACAGGCAATCACTGCATCGGCACAACATGTTCGTTTTGCCTTGAAACAGACTTTCCTCAGATTGACACAATCCCTGCTCTATACATACAACATTTGGAAACAACTGGAACCACAAACCATGCTGCTCAACTGCCTTAAGAAACTAGGACACATTCAGTGTTGCCTTTTTGCAAATACTTGGTTATTAATCATAGCAATGCCTTTGTTTATATTCTGTACTCAAGCCATGAGTGACTAATTGATTTAAATGATGTGGAATTTCAAATTCATCTGATACTGGCACAGTGTTTTATATGTAAGTCTCTCGCTAACACTTACTATACAATTATATATGATTCGTTCTGAGAAACACTGCAAAAATATTTGTGATTCCCAAAGTACAGCTAAGGGGAGTATGTGGGAGTGCTAATTGCATGACATGAAGGGAGAAATTACATAAATTCATGAAGTTCTCTGTTTTGCACAGTGTACACTTTGAAGTCAAGGCAGATATACAAACATGAATGAGTCCAGCATTTGCTGGCAGGGTGCCAGCCATCTCTCTCTTGCACATAAAGAGCAGTCCATTTCTCAGTAGTGGCTGAAGCCACTAGTGACAGATTTCATCTTACAGCTGGGTGCTTGCTGTGAAGGGTGGCTTTCACTGCAAAGCAGTACATGTACATTCACCTTCTATTCCACTATGGTACCTAAACCCGGTGTTAAACTTGGAAGGAGAAAAAGGAACAACTTTATGGACACAAGGACCTATCTGGGGTTTGAGAAGTTCTTCTATTTGATCTGTCTTGCTGAGCTTGAAGATATTTTCCTAACATCCAAATTACTATTATAGGAAATGAAAGAGGAGAGAAGAAATTATTAAAAAAAAATAAATTAAAAAAAACCTAAAACCTGGTGGAGTGCCAGAAGTTTGTTTCTAAGTGTTGCATGCATTGCATTGCACATAATAGATCAAAGAAATATTCTGCTCATTCTAGGGCAGGCTAACAGCTAGTCACAGGATAGGAGGAATAGATCAGATATTCTTGACTTTGAGGGGCAAAAAAAATGAAATTAGTGGGTAAATTTGTCTCTAATCCAGTAGAATTTCAGTCACAGAAGAGTTTATCTGTGATTTACTCCTATTGAGTATATCATATACTATGTTTATTAACACCACTTGCTGTGTGCTCATTCAAATTCACAAATACAGATGCAGAGTTTTGCTGTACCGGTTTCAATGCCTGCTTTAGATTGAAAAGCTCTGTGACATCCATTGCATGAAATGCAACACAAAGCCCTCACAGATAATATCGTTCCATTCTGCCCTTTCTCTTTCTTAGTAGGACCTCAGCTTGGACACATCTGTTAAGCAATGTCCAACAGAATCGTGATAATGTAGCTGTATGATATTGAGGTGATGTGACACAGTAGGCATTCACATTACTAAAAATCTAAGTACTCTGAAAGCTTTCAATGTGAATGTTCTTGTACAGCTAACACACATAGCTCTGTCTGGTCTTCTTTTATTTCTACTGCTGCAATGACTCTCTTTGTTAAAGAAAATAACTTCAGATTTGATGCAGGTGGAGGTAGTTAAGAAGATGTTGACCTAGTCATCCATTTGAGTCAAAGCAACACAAAGAGAGGAAAATGTTCTGCTAAAGAAAACATTATCTATAGCTAAGGGTTATTTTAGCTGAGGTGACTAATATCCTGAATTGTTTGCATAATCCTATTATTTCCTTTGTAATATAGACTATTGTGTCTTCTGATTACAGTTACAATAAAAATGAATGGTGTTTCACTCCTCTGTTTAAATGTATTCACTTTTACTTCTGAGTGTGGCTTTATGAAAACATACACCATTGAGAGTTCAGATAGGCACATTTATTAAATAAAAATAGGAAAACATTACCCATTCATCTACACCTAGCACGACGAACTAGTGATATACAATTGATTATATCATGAAAAATAACATTTGATCTTTCACCATGGCTTGGACACTATGCAAGAAAGAAGGTGCTTTGAGAACATTAAGTGGTATGATCAAAACCTGCTAACTTTGTTCATGGTCTTTTCTTTCTGAAATTTTGATCCTGAATGAGGATACCATTACATGCCTCAATATTTCTGTAACAAAGCTTTCCTTAAGACAGGTATTCATAGGGATACAGAGAGCCTTACTGTGATGAGATCTCTAAGATATTCAACAGTTACAAGGGAATTCAAAAAGGCTTTCAAAGACTGATGAAGAGAAGTTATTTCTACTGATACTGAACTAAATAGGTAATCATCAGGCTTCTACTATCACAGCACTTGTTGGCATTTTAATTTATTTAGGACTCCAAGAATAAAGTAGGGAAAAGAATGGCCTGTATTAATTAAATAAACTCAGGGAACTCACATACTTAAAAGAAGAGCTGTTGGAAAGTAAGATTACACATCAAAACACAAAATTTAATCAATTATTATCCATATTAAATGGCTTTGTAACACTTCCAACCCCAAACCTAGATCAAATACTAAACTTAACCCACTACCACGATCCAGATGAAAAGTTGATAAGGGAGAATTTTTATTTTTTTTTTCTTCTGCAGCCTACCCCTTCCCTTGGCAGCTCCAATCCCAACTTCAGCTCTACTGGTTGCCTGTCTCCCATACAAACCATAATCTTAATTACAAACTTTGGTCTCAGATTACCTTTAGCCAAGGACCTCCAACCATACAGCAGAAGATAAAAACCTCAAGAAAAAACTCTTTCTGCAGTGTACTGCTTTCTTTGGCAGACCCTTTGCGGCCCTACATGAATGGGCTGCTTTGTAGCCCTTTAAGTGATGTTCCAGGATTTGTCTCTTTCAAACTCAGCCCTAATGATAAACCACTGGCCTTGGTTAAGCCTTAGGCAAGCACACTCAAACATGACACAGAGAAAAGAGGTTTCAGGCAAGAAATTTCTCTGCAGCAAAAACTTCCAATCTGCAGTCCCACACCAGCTAGAACTTTAGGTTCTAATTCTTTTCTAGCCTTAAGCCCAAATTTAACCTTTAGCCTCGGGCTGATCACTAGCCAAGAATCCACAAGTTTATTTTTTTTTCTTCGATCCTCCTCTCTGTCTCACTGTGATTGGTTACTGGCTTGGGTTAAACCAACATCTTTTTGAAGTCTCCCCCTTCCTTTGTTTCTTTCCTCATCACCACGCTCCAAGTGGATATTCAGGCTTTGTGTCTCCCCTGTGTCGATATCAAACACCAACTCTCATTGCAGAGTGGGGCTGAAGTAAAGACCTGCAGCCATGACCCAAATCAGCACCATAACCTATCACTTTAAATGTTGGGTTTTTTTCAATTACTTATGGGTTCAGACACAACTGAGACTGCTTCTGCCTTGGCAGAAAATATTTTTTTCCTCAGAAAGTTTTCCATGCACTTGCCCAAGGAAGCCCATTTTCAAACTTTTTTCCACCATGAATGAGGAAACTAAATCTCTCTCTGGAATGTATATATAGACAAAGGTAGTGCAAATGGATTATTTTCTTAATGATCCAAGAATTAGTGAAACATGCACACAAATCTCTGAACATCACACAAACATCTGCAAAAGCTTCAAATCTGTAGAAAAAATTCTGTCTCCCCAGACATACTACAGAGTGTGCTTACTCTTCTTTTTCAGCCAAAAAAATGTAAGGAGAAATTTCAATTTTTTTTTCCTGAACAAAGACATGCTAGGGCCCTAAGGTTACTGAGGACCTTCTTCTCTCTGCCAGGTCCCCCCAGGGTTTCATCTGCCACTGCTTATGGTCCAGGGCTCCGTTTCAGTCCAAACTGGAGCCATCAGTCCCTGCTGCAGCAATGCCATAGCAGTGCTGGTCTTCAGTTCCATGTCTGTCTCTTCCTGATGGGATTTTGCTGCAGGGACTCACCCNACAGTATAGACTGTTTGTGTATCTGGTATCAGACCTATAATCACGGGAAAACTGTGTTATTTGTGTATCCAACTGCTCCCTCTCAGGGAACTGGACCTACAGCATACAAGCTGTTGGTGAATCTGGTGTTGGATCTATAGACACAGTGACTACACTATTCGTGAATCTTGACTACTGACCAATCCTAAGTGTGGTCTGGAGTCGGACCTATAGCGACACATCTTAATTGATATACCTCTTAAGAGATCAGTCCAGCCGTCCCTAGCCCCTCTAATCTCTGAGGACCAGCTAGATCACAAGGGGACTTTTCTCTTACTAAATTCTCCCCCCCTCCCACACACACTTCATGCAACACCCTGTCATGTCGCTTCCCAAAAATGTCATAGCTGTTGATAGATCCTGTTACTGGCCCTCAGCTCTGCCTACTGTAGAATGGTGGTTGTTGGGATGGGCGCTGCCAGCCCTGGGGGCCCCTTGGTGCCCATCTCCCCAGCCCAAGGGAGAAGCTGACTCTCACTACTCCCTGACAAGTCATGAGGATGAATTTTGATGGAAGTGGTATATTTCCTTTATGCGTAATCCTTATTGTGCTTCACATGCACTTTGTGCAGCATTAGGCGTCCTTAATCAGTGAGAATTTTAAGATAATAAAGTAAGAATCAAACCTTTTTTATGTAAGTTACATATTCCTGACATCGTATAATTATAAATAATTATTAGATGAAATCTATGTAGTGAAATGCAAGATAAATAAAAAAAATGCAACAAACTATGAAATTGTTCACTCCTTGTACATTAGGTTGCTATTTTCCACCCCACAGATGAGTTGCCACATAGCAAATATGAGAATTGACCAACATAGCTGTTGATGTAGCTCAAAAGAAAATGCAGTATGACTTCATTTTCACAAAAGGGTGATGAAAGAAAAGTTGAGAAACATCAAAGCACATGAAAGCAATTCAACAGAAATCTGGTTCTGTCAGAGATATAACATTATCATCTGCTAAAATAGGCAGATGTGCCGACTTGCAATGATAATTAATTACAGTCTACCAAATAATCATCATAACAATTAATAACAAGGACAAAAAAAAAAAAAAAAAAAAGGAAAAAATATCCCAAATCCAAACTAAAACAAACCTAAACTAACAAATTAAAGTTTTGGTTCATTTTGAAGTCTTAAGTCTTATCAGATCTTTAAAAATAAAAAGAAAGTTAATTTTACAGAGACATTTAACATGAAAATGTACATAAAGGTTCCATCATCTTGGTAACTGGTATTTTACACTGGATTTTAGTATCACTTCTCCAAAGACTTACATATACTCATCTACTTCCAGGCTGGAAGGATCAGAAGTTCTCTGTTTTGATCAGTGAAGTGCCGTGCTTGAAATTTTGCAACTGTAAGAATACACTGTATGTATATGTTCTAGCAGCATTCTTTTCCAACCACTCAGTCATTGTTTTAAGAGAAGATATGGGAAGTTAAGAGGGCTGCAAACCCTTACTCTTGTGCTGTGTGTGTTGTGAAGCAGCTGTGGCTGATGGTACACTTTTTAGTTTACAGCTGTACCTGGCTTAGAGGTTGCTTTCAGATTCAGGAACAGAGTCTATAGGTAGATGAAGGGTTCAAAATTGTGCAGAAAATCCATTATAAGAAAAGAAAACCAATCCCTAGAGTATTGTGGAACTAACAGATGATCTGCTTTCTGATTCTGCTAGATATGCAAGTTTGTATATCTTCATCTCCATTGGAAAGGATAGGAAAATAAAATATCATTTATCCTTTGTATTAAAGGGTATACATCTTAAAATCTTGATATTCCCACCTCCTTCTCCAGTTTATGACACTAATTTTAATATTGAAGTATTGAATATTCTAGCCCCTCTTTTCTTTTTTCTGTTGTTCATTCATATTTGTGTGCACTTGGTAGATAGAGGGCTATCACCTTGAGAGACTTGGAAAGCCTGCTGTCTTCATGAAATTATATTTCTAAGTGTTTATGAACATCTTTTTATTAAAAATAAAAAAACCCAAAAAATTGTAATTTCCAAACAACATTAGCAAATTCATCATTTAAATAACCATCTGTTTCTACCTCTAGTGACATAACCTACCCATAAAGCTTGGGATTTCTTTGTTCTAGGAATGCCAAAGTCCACAAGCTACATAGCCTGATATTTATTTTGGCAATCTATAGTAAAACCCCAGCATAACTAGCTTTTGGCTGACAGGCAGAATGTCATTATACCAATGTCTTTTGATGCTTTAACCACCTCCAAACACTCTCAGTTACAGTATGTAGACTGCTTAGCTGGAAATAATCAACTTTCCTTTGTAAATCACATTGCTACTTCCTTCACTGTAAATTTATTCTGGCTCCTCTAATCAACAGTGTACTTCAACAATGCAGAGTCATAGGTTTCTTAAAGTAAGAGCCATTGAGCTTTGTTCTGAAGAATAAAAAGTATAAAAAAAGATATCTCTCAGTTACAGTTTTGTTTTTACATATGAAAAGACAGCTGACCAAATACACTTGCAAAAAGTTTAATCTTAACATCTCAAAAAAAAAGATGTTACAAAATGTAAACAAAGTGACTGTCTGAAAACTGTGCCTTATGATAATTAAAACTAAGTCTAACCAAAAAAAAATGCAATCTAGAAAAGGTCATTGAAATGCTGGAAGTAAGAGATATAATGATAAATATCGAAACTTATTTGCAGTATTAAACCAGTGTGCAGCAAATTAGGAGACTTTCCTCTGCTGTATTTTAAATCAATGTGCTCTTGTGAGAGAATGACTTATCCTGAAATCATTAATTACTCCATAGGTTAAATATTTATTAACTTGAATCTTCTACAGTGCAATTCAGCAGAACAACCTTCTCTGAGCTAGACATTTATTTTCTTCTCAACTTCAACAGTATTTGTATAGGCAAAACTGAGGCAAGTATTTGTTCCATAGTCTGCTGAAAATAAAGAATAGGAATTATATCTTTATTGAAAGTTATAACAAATTTTAATATTGGAAGGGTACATATACAATAGACGAAAAGTGGCTACAGCGTTTTTTTGGTTTAGTGTGAGCCAGATGTAAACACAGAATAAAGCATACTGGAAAAGGAAAATGCTGTAAACTGTGTATTTAGTGGTTCGCAAATTCAAACACGTTTGTGTAAATACCATATGTAAAGTTACCAGAAACCTTAAGCATTCCTTTATATCCTAAGGCACTTAACTAAATGATTTTTATTCTAATGGTTAATAAGCGATATGTAACTTATAACTACATTTACTTATTTTACTATAATGATACTGCAATGATTTTTTTTTTTTTTACTGAAATTGCAAAATATTTGGTTATCTAGAGTATTCCTCATAAGTACTCAAGTGAATTTTATTCATAGTGGTCTTTGCCTATCAGTGTTAGGTCGTGATTACACAGCGGGGGGAAAGTTCAGTTATACAAGCTGTTATTCTTTTTTACACAGGCAGAAGAACCTGTTTTGAGTCCAATTTATAACAGCTGTCTGAAATCAGCATTTTGAAAATGATGATTTTCAAAAGATTAAAGTTTTTCCTGGAAAGAGTTTGGTTTTGACTAACCAGTTATTTTTAAATAAGGCACTAAAAATGTTCACGTGTTTCCTACCAAAGTTTTCTAAATAAAATAACAATAAACCTTTTATGATCTTGTCTGAGTTTATTTTTGCAGTCAAATCAAGGTAAGATATTTAAAAACTAAACTATGGTTATATGAAAATGTATAACTTCACAGTCTCCTAGTTTTGTCTTACATATAATGTATACATGATTTCAATATGGCAGAAATTTTTGATAACTTGAGGAATTTTGTTAAACTAAAAGAAAAAAACAAACAATCCTTTGTAACCAGCCCTACTTTTAATTTTTATGTCTGTTCCTGGAATTTGTATAATCATGAAAAATTCCTGTTCCTAAGTTCTTTAGGTGTCCCTGAATCCAGCAGTTGTTACTGTACTTTTAAGTAGCCCTTTCTTGTTTATCTCCCGAGATGTTATCGTGGGGTCCAATTCCCTACCATTACTAGTGACCTCACTATTAGCAAATTTCAGATTTTTACATACTTGCAGTTTTTTTTGTAGTGAATTCAAATGTAAAATTAAAGGGAAATCTTAACCTATGAGGTTTCTACTTTCTACTTTCTTTATTTTCATCCCCTTCTACTTAGACAAAATCACCTGCAGGGTGATTCCTTCAACATTTTTTCATTTCACATTCTAAGTGATATATCTACCATTTGCTTCTGAATTAGTGTGCTAATTAAAAGATTAGTCTGAGCTTACTAAGGCAGCAAACTCACTCATTAACTTCGCTAAGGACACTGGAAACTTAGGCTTCTTTTTTATTCAGGCCTATTTATAGGCGAGAGCTAAGCATGAAGACATAGGAAATCTGCCCAAGTGTTTATTTACAAAACCAGTAGCAGCAGATGTGGCATTCAGAGTTGCAGGCCTTGAGAGGGGCTAAAGACACAGGAGAAGCAGAAGGGAAGGAAATAAAAAAAAATAAAGGAAGAGATCTCCCCTACCCCAATAAATAAAGCGCTCTCCTGGCTTCCAGCTTGAGAGTGGAATTTCATCGTCAGGACCTGAAGTGGTGACAAGTCAGTTAAGTGAGCTCATTGCATGGGTAATAGACTGACACAGTTTTCCTTCACATTGCATTTACTGAGCAGCTCTGGCAGCGGATCTAGAGGGAGATACTTACATTGCCCTCCCAGCTGGTGGCCATCTGCCTTAGTGACAACTGCCAGATGGAGGAAAAGCGCATGAAATCAGAGATCAAACACTAAATAAAAGAAAATTACTTTCAAAGCAACTTTGTCATATTATAAATAGACTGTTTTAAAATGTCTCACATGTTTTAATTAGAAGGGGAAAAGCAAGGTAATGAGATAGATATAAACCTGCGGGAGAAAGATAGTACAGCAATTTGCAGACAGCCACACTCTTCTCTAAATGTGGGTGACACTAATTTAGACATACATTTTCATGTTCTTACATCAAACAGTACCCATTAGATAAATACAAGAATTATCAAATAGAGTTTCTTTCCCCATGTAGCTAGTGTGGTGGAATCCTCCCACAACTTCATTTACAGTTGCTGACAGTGCCTCGCTCGAGTGGCTTGCTCTGACCCTCTGCTCTGACTAACCTTCTGAAACCAAGCTCAGAGCAGGGCTGCTGATGACAAGTGTCACCAGATTGAAGACTCATTGACCCCCTGCAATGATGAATCAGCAACTACAGCCTGGAGAAGGAAGAACAAGGAAACTGGCGATTCCCTTTTGCCCCCTTACACAAGCTTAATTATGTAAAGGGTAAACAAATCCTCTTTAATTCACTCAGGGATTTAAAAAAAAAATAAACAACAAAAAAACCTCCACAAACGTTAATGACCTTAAAGACCTTACTTTTTTTGTAGATAATTCATGGATTCCTGGGAAACCGAGGTTAAAGGACTTCTCCCACACACTCCTGAACAGACCAGAAAAAGACAGTGTTCTGCATAGTTACAAAACCAAGGCAAAGTACAGAGGCAGAGAGATTTACTGGGCATGGAAATTTATTGGTGTTACAGTACCAGAGGCAAAAGTTGCTTTAGTGAGCACTGCTCTTTTTTCTTTTTCTTTTTTTTTTTTTCCTAAAAACGCAAAAAATTCAAAATACATTGATTGTGGAAGAATTATTGAGCTGGTACATGAAAACTACTTTGTACTGGAAGTGAAACAGCCAACTCTGAAGATAAAAGAAAAAGAAACATGGAAAACACTGTCAGGTCACACAGTCCCTACAGCCTTACATTGCAGCTCTTCAAAGGTAGTACTTTCAATTGTTTAGAAAAAAAAAAAGATATATATTCATCACATACTTGAGTCAACCTGAAAGTTAGTCACTAGAGCAGTGCTGGTAGCTCAGAAGTGTCAATCAGTTCTGCTTAGTACTTGGATCAGAATTCCTGAGGTATTTGGAATACAACAGGAAGAACATACGTTGGTCTTATTCATCTCTCACCACCACAGAATATATGCATTCTGACCCATATATGCACACAGAGAATTACCAGCGCTTTCCTTAGCAATGCAATTATGTTTCCAATGTCGAACCTTGCCATTTTCACATTTTGCTTTCCCTAAGTGTTCAGTGATTCGACAATGTTTTAGGTGAAAAATAATTTAACCGCAAATGTCTAATTTGAAGCAGTCTAATATGAATTGTGGGTCAGATTCAGACATACTGTTCTGTCGCTGAAATGAAAATGTTTATGTGCCTCACAGTAGAATTATTCAACTCTATTCATAGTTGTGATTGAAGGTCTTAAAGGTTTGTCATAGGGGTTGTACTATAATTCATTTCTGACCACCCAGGCAAGCTGTATGTATTTCAGAGTAAGTAAGCAGCACAGCAGGAAGATAAAGAGGAAGGAACCTAAGGAGCTCTTGATGAGGGTGGACTGCAGTTATTTTGTGGCCACCCAAGTGTGCCATGTGCATTACAGGATAAGGAATCTTGGGCCTTAACAGTGAGGGAAAAAGAATAGATTACACAATGAGATAACGCTGCTATTCAAAGATAAACATTGTGGAACAGTTCTATATTTATGCATAAATAAAGATCTTTATTTTCATTGTTGTTGCTGGATCACTATTTATGTAGAAAGCAAGGAAAGCATAATGAAGAGGACGGGAGGAGGATATATTCAAAAACTGCAAAAACTATTATTAATGTACTCATGGGAATTTACAGTTGCATGCATTCTCTGATTCTCTTTGAAGATAACAGGATCAAATTGCAACTGTAAATTCTTGATACCTTATGAATTGGAGAGGTAGTTTGGTTCTGTCTGCCAAGCTAAAAAAGCTAACATCTTTAGGTAACAACTGAGAAGGATTTGAAAAGGTATGACTAAAATTGTAGCCTTGCACCTTTCACTTGTTCTGCTTGACTCTCCTACTGTCTCAATTCTGTGCAGTTAAGGAAAAAGGCTGAAACAGAGCAATGTGGAGATACGATGGGAACACCATCAGGTTCCTAGTTTGTCCTCTGTAATATGAATCCAGGCAGCACAACAATATAAAGTTTGTACACTACTCCTTACAACACCCCTCATTGAGAAATCTTGGTCCTATCCAAACATGCATATAGATTACCAAAAGAACTGATGGGAGGGAGGTACATAGCCTTACATCAGCCTTTATGCAACTCATTACACAGCTCACAGCTCAGAGTATATCCTGAAATGAGAAATAGCTGAGAGTAATAAGAGGTACAAGATAGGTGAAGTTCTAACATTTTGCAGCTTTCACATATCCCAGCCTTCCTCAACCCTCTCTCTTCAACAGCTTACATTTTCAGAAAGTGTAAAATGGCCATAGTCATTGTCAGATTGCATGAGAACAAAAGAACTTCCTGAGCTGCAAACTGCTGGTAGCTTGGAATCAAATGGATCTCCTCTCCACTCTATAATTCTGCACTAGGAAACAAAGAGCAGTCGAAGTATTTCAAACAAAGGGAAAAAAATCCAAGGCCATTTATGTCTTATCCTGTCCTTTGGCTGCTGGATATATTTTTGACTAAAATTATAAAACAGATCAAAGTGGGTTTTTTTCTACTTTGTCTTAAAACATTTGGAGAGAGACTTTCCACAATTTTTTGAACAGATGAGTAACAATTATATGCCTTTCCCTTAATAAAAACTCATTCACTAAATGTCCAGTACAGCACAAACATGTCACAGGAATAAACTGAGAAATCTCTTCTAAATCACCAAATCTCCCTCAGCATACATACTTAGGTCTTGCAACTTCATTCTCCTGAGTCTGATTGCTGTATATGACAGAGAAGCAGAGTTGATGATTGAATGCTAAAAGGGGATGGCATGTAATACCTTATTAGGCAGTCTGCAGAGTATTCAAGAGGGGTTTATTTCCTCTAAGAATTTCAATTAACTGCTAAAAAACAGGAAGCTGTTGAAGCTTCCATGAGAAAGCAGCTAAAGATGCAATTTTCAGCTGGTCAACAAGTAAGAGGCAATTTTCATCCTATTATGCTCTGTTCTGCAGGGGACAGATTGGGCTAGTGTGCAAGAAAATGCTTTACCCACACTTCAGCAAAGAACTATCAGTCTTTAGAACTCAGGATTTTGTCTGGAAAGCTACAAGGGGCTCTACAGTCCAGATAACGTGACTAAGGGTGAACTTAGATAATGTTCTATTGCCTACCCATGTCAACGAATGTTTTTAAAAAATGCTTTAAATTAAGAGATAAATCATGCACATTCACTGTGTGTGTTAATTCTGAAGTCCAATAAAACCAGTATGCTGTGGATGGTTAAGCCTACAAGGTATATACATGTATTTTGAATAGCCATGCCAGTCAAATATCAAAGATAATAATCAAAGATAATATCTGATCTGTTATAAATCAGTGATGTCCTGCAAATATTTTATACTTCATCCTATAAAAAGCAGAGTTTTTGTCACCAACCTCTTTCACCGTGGACATATATACCATAACTTCCATTTTCCTATGATGGGAGTCCACTTAAGAGAATAAGGAACTGATCCTTCCTTTCAGTCAGAGAAAAATTATGTTGCAGGGAGCTGTTTCTGTTGCTACATACCCGCATGGACTGAAAGATGATAGCTCTGATTAATGGCGATGAGAGGCTGCTGGCTTTAACAACGATGAAGAGCTCTGACTCAAGATTGCCCATACAGAACGTAGATAATTCTTGGCATTTTATCCACTGATTTTCAAAGTGTTTTTATTGGAGAGCACACAATGGAGAACGCTTGCCAATTTATTTCATGGCAATTTGTTTCTTCTTTTCCTTGTTATTTAATTTTTCACTTCTAGAAGCTGTTTATATTGTTTTCTTCTGCCCTCCCCTGTTCTAACCTACAATTACTTGTCTTTGTAGCCTTTAGTCTTCATCCTGGTGCTTTATCGCTTCTTGTAATCTGCAGTAAAACTCTCTCACTGGTTTTCCTTGCTGTTTTACCACTTAGGAAAGGTTCAGCACAGCTTGTAGGGATACCTTTTGGGTACTCCTGTGGGACGGGCTATCTAGTTTTACAAGGCTGCACCAAGAGTAGTGGAAGTAAGAAAAAAATATCAGGAACTAAGAGCCTGCCACTTCAACTCACAACCACTAAACGGTGAATGTAAGCAGTCCTCAAGTTTGAGCCCACTTGGTGATGGTAAGAAACAGGGAAGAGGGGGTTTAAACTGTTGTTTCAGAGAATGTGTGCATGGCAAGTAAAAATGAAGATCCTTCCCTATTCTGGCCTAGTGTTCTGTGTGCACAACATATCAGTTTCCAGATGACAGAGCACTGAATGAAATGCAGATCTCCTGGAGCAGGGATGCTAAGTGGCAGCCCAGAGACCAGATTTAGCTTGCCAGGACAATTAATCCCATCTACACCCCAACTTTTCCATTTTTCAGATAAAAGTGAGGAGCAGAACAACGATAAGGACAAACTTTGTAATATCCCATAGTATAATGCCTGTTTCTAAGAAGGGAAGTATGTCCAAACATCTGAGTTTTAAGCATTTCAATGTGCTTAAAGCATTTTTTAATGCTTTATGCATTTTAAGCATTGCTTTTCATATGACAGCAAGTATATAAGCACACATGTGTAAATGTCAGACTGATGCAATCTGAGATCACTTTGCGCATTTAGCTCACCAATATCCATACATCACATGATAAGGGAATAGCTTCAGTTCGATTTCAAAGGGATACCTATTAACACATGTATCTTTCTGATGAGCTTGAATTGAATGCATTTATGTTTGTGTTAGAATCATGCAGACACATGATGCATGAAGAGACAATGGTATCTATCTGAAGCGGTCCTAGTATCTATCCAAGAAGCTTGGGGGGATCCATTCAGGGTCAGTCAAGTACTGGAAAATATGAGACAAATATGCAACTTCTGACTTCTCACTCCCATTAAATCAGCAGTTCAGTGTGAGGTAGGGAACCCTGCTTATCCTGAGTGATACCTGTCAGAGGCAGCTGCAGGGAGGGACACCAAATTCAGCCTGTTGCAAGTACCCTCAAAGACTTCTATAAGCTAAACATTTGGATTTCACCATAATATGAGTGTCAGGTAGTGCACATCGATAAAAATAACTTTGAAATTCTTTCTGTATGAACCATACAGTCATCTAAATATTTGTATTATGACTGTCATAGGCAGGACTTGATATATTTATTATATTCATCTACATTCCTACATCTCACCTGCATTTTTCCTCTGTAAATATTGGATAAAATTACCTTAAAAAGAAACTTCAAGCTTTGAACACATGTATAAACCATCCACTTACACTACTAAAGTGAAAGAGAGACTATTTGAGTGGTTTAGCACAGAAGAGTGAGTTCATTGGACAGATCTGTTCTTGTAGTTTTGCAGGGGGTTACCAGGGCCAGCTGTGTTCCAAATAAATTTGCTGACCTAAGTGAACTTCCTATCAACAAAATTCTCTCAGGCTCCCATTATTTCTCTTCAACAATTAATCAACATCTGCTGAAAGGTTATGAGTGTGCTTGTAATTTTCAGTGAAATTAATGGAACTCCTATCTTCTGAAATGTAGAAGGAAGTCTTTCTTCCTAACCTTAGTGTGAATTTTCTGATATATTTTTTAAATCAATTACCCTTCTGAACTCCCACGTCTCCTGTCCTTAGTAGAAAGGATCCCAGGCTCTACCATGACAGGCATGGGTAGCTTTCGCTGATGCCAATAAATTCAATCTTCCAAAGCAGTGACCTCTACTGTAGAAAGATGCTGATATTTGTCAGAATTCGGTTGTGCATAAACAGGATGAGGTTACTCCTTCTGAATTCATGTAAACATTTAAGTTTTCTGTTGGGAATATTCCTGAAACTGTTCCTGAAACTTTGAAGCTTTGATGTCCAGGACATTGCATCTTTCTTTTACCATATCGAAGTGATAGTTATTGGACAACTAAAGCAGCAAATAAAACCTGCAGCAAAAATTATTGAGACACTCTGCACATTTACAGCAGATTCTGTATGGTTTCATTTCTGAAATGAGTGAGTTATTCTAGAGTTTCATTTGTGAAATAAAAAAAAAAATAGTAATCCCACTCTGCTAGTGTGATTTCAGCTGCAAATAACACCTCATTTGTCCAAACATTTGCAGGATCAGACCCTGCGCATTGCTCTCAGTGCCTGAGGATTACGTCATGTTCTTTTGACTTTCCTTCTGTTCAAATAACTTAAAACACAATGCATTTTTTATGACCCAGGTCACCTTTTGTTTTCCCACGGAGCACAAAAACAACATTCAACAAATCTGACTGATAAAAGATTTTTATCTTACATGGGAAAGTAATGCTGTTTCTGTAAGCCACACGTAATGTATTAATAATAATGGTATTCCACTTCAAACATATTACAAACTAATGTTAGTGTTCTTAACAATGTTATACTAAATAATAACTCCCCGCAGCCCAATTTGCATACAAAATGTAACATTTAAAGCCAAATTACAATTAGCACTTTGTTATGGAAGTCTGTGGATTGTAATTTACTGAAACAAAGTTATACTTGCTGCAAGGAATTTCAATTTATGAAAAATTACCCATTTAGAATTGCTGTCACAGTGGACCAACTTGTATTAAAATGATGGGTACCTAATAAATACATCTATTATTAATGTAATAAATGACAAAATTGAAACAAAGTAAATGTAGGATTAATGATTATGCCTCTTCGTAAATAAGAGATGAAGTCAACAACTCCTTCCCTCTTTACTGATGATGGCACATAGAGCAATACGTGTACGAGAGGAGGAGGGAAGGAGAAAGGTCTGAAAGAAGAGGAAACTAAAATAATGGGAAAGAGGAACAGCACAGAGTGATACATAGAGTAAAAGAACAGAGAAATACACAGGATGTTAACAAATTGAAAATTAATGTAACAGTAAACTTGAAAAATCTAGCTCAGCAAAGATGAATCGCAGTAGGATTCATTTCCCTTGGGTTAATGCCATAAATCACCTGATAATGATAGTGAAAGTTCTCAATTCCACAGACTTTGTTTGAAGGGAGAGGGCATTAATTATCTCATGTGAGTGCTTGCAAAGCCAAGACATACACATATAGAGATTCTAACGTTAAAAAATAAATTTTTCATCCACTCTCTTCAATTCATGCTTAAAATCTTTTAGTTTGACAGGATTTGGACCTCAGGGCCATCTGGTACATCTTCCATTTAAAAATAAAAATTCAGAAGAGTACCTGAAATGTCAATTTCTTTGGCAAATACTGCTAAACATGGCCTGCAAATGCCAGCTGAAATTTTTGAGGCATTTCCTTTCATTTACACACGCATGATTTTGTACTCCCTTCACAAACAACAGGCCTTTCTACTTTAGCAGGACACAGGTCTGTGTGCACTGTGGTACATTATAAGAGCAGGCAATCAGTCTCTCTGTCACTCAGACCTGTGGAGGGGTCACATGACTACCTACAAACATGTTTTGGCGCCATCACATCTGCTTGCATGGCAGGGAAAGGTTTTGCCAATCAAGCCTGTAACGTCCACCAGCTCCAGGTCTCCACACCACCTAAAATGTCACCTTTGAGGCTGGGAAGGAAAAGGTGAGGCCAAACGCACAAAACAGGCTACAAGAGGCCACTACAAGTCTGGAATATTTATGTCACGGACATTTCCACAGTAGATGTTTCAAAACCACTTGGGCAATCTTGTATCTTCAAGGAAGAGACACATTCCCACATAATTTGTCTGACTAATCGCACCAACTACATGAGTTCAACCCTTTCATATCTGGAGAAATCACTGGAAACTCTGCTTGTGACAGTCCACTGAGCTAAAAATAATGTGGAAAATAATCTCCCCATGGATATCCTGTGAGAAAAGAAAGCCTAAGTTTAAGATAAATCATTCTTTGGGGTTATTTACCCACTTCTAGTTAAATCTGATAGAAGTCTACATCTACAAAAACATTATTGACAATATAAACTCAAATTAAGTCATAGTTTAGCTTTGGTAGGAGGATACTTGGACAGCACTGGGCATCTGATTGAAGAATTAAGTGAAGAATGTAGTAAACACCTAGCAAGTAACATAAATTCAATCACCCCTAAAAAAAATACACACATACAAGCTTGGCAGCTTCCCAGTTTGATGGAGATTAGGGCAAATGATGCCCTTGAGATTGTACCATATTACAAGGAATGCTCAGAAAACCAAACTGAGATTGGGAATAAGTAGTCACCACTTCATTGTTCTCTGTATTTTTACACCCACTACACAAGCACAAAGCTTTGCTTTGCTTCTATGAATATCTTTCTACTAAGAATTGTTTCTTTCTTTTCCTTAGACATTATATCATTGCACGCTTTAACGAAACAACGACATGTTCCGTTGACCAAGATTCTTCTATCAAAGCTTCAAAAATCCTAATAATAGAACAAATTGTTTTAAAAATAACTGAGAGGGATGTGGAAAAAAATGACTAAATAGATCAGATTTGCTAAACGCTTCTTTTTATTTTTAGCTTCTTGGTTTGCTTCTTTGTAAACAGTCTTGTTGCTTTATAGGAGTGTGTTCAACTCATGCAATTCAGATTCAATATCCAACCTTGTCTGACTTCCTGTTTATGTATAGGGGATGTTCTCATGAAACTGGTTGAAGCTGTTCACCAGAATATAAATTTGAACATTGGATTAAAACCTCCTGGAAAAAAAATAAAAAAAACCCTCATGTTATTACACTACATAAAGCAAAACTTTTGAGATGTATTCATTGAGTACATAGATGGTGGAAGATAATTTGCAAAACAATAAATAAATACCTCTATTATATTATTTTTTCTCATCTTTTTAATTTAGAGAATTTCCAGCATGCTCAAAATGCTCATTCTGGTAGTTTCAGGGATGTTCTTTTTGAATTTTAATGTTTTCTAGTTTAGAAGATAATTTTGACAAGCATTTGCCCTGTTCTCTGAATCCTGACAGACAAGGTAAGTTTTTTGTGGTCTGCCTGAAAACACCAGCAGTGTTCTGCTGGCCAAATGCTTTAGCTTCATCTGAGGAACTGCTATTGTTCTCATTCTTCATTTGTCTTTTCATGCTCCGTGTGGCTTTCCTATGACTTGAGTCCTCAGGATAAACAACATTCTACTGAATCCTATTTTAAAGTAGTTTCCAAGAGATCACAGAATCACAGAACTGCTATGGTTGGAAAAGACCTTTAAGGTCATCAAGTCCAAACATTGTCTAACTCCACCAGGGCCACTACTACACCATATCCTTAAGAACCATATCTAGATGGCTTTAAAATACATCCAGGGATGGTGATTCAACCACCTTCCTGGGGCAGCCTGTTCCAGTCTTTGATAACGCTTTTGGTATAGAAGTCTTTCCTCATGTCCAACCTAAACTTTCTCTGGTACAATTTGGTGCAATTTCCCCTTGTCCTGTTAGCTGTGACTCGTGAGAAAAGACTGACACCCACCTCTCTACAACCTCCTTTCAGGCAGTTGTAGAGAGCAATAAGATCTCCCCTCAGCCTCCTTTTCTTCAGACTAAACAACCCCAGCTGCTTCTCATAAGACTTATTCCCAAAACCCTTCATCAGCTTTGTTGCCCTTCTCTGCATCTGCTCCAGCACCTCAATGTCCTTCTTATACTGCAAATATACTGCTTATACTTATACTGAAGTTGAACATAGTTCTCAAGGTGCAGCCTCACCAGTGCTGAGTACAGTGGAACAATCACTTCCCTACTCCTACTGGCCACACTATTCCCAATGCAGGCCAGGATACTGTCGGCCTTCTTGGCCACCTGGGCACACTGCTGGCTTATATTCAGCGGCTGTCGATCAACACCCCCAGGAGCCTTTCTGCCGGGCAGCAACTTTCCAGCAATTCCTCTCTAAGCCTGCAGTGTTGCCTGGGGTTTTTGTGGCCCAAGGGAAGGACTCAGCACTTGACCTTGTTGAAGACCATATGACTGGCCTCAGCCCAGTGATTGAGCCTGTCCAGGTCCCTCTGTAGAGCCTTCCTACCCTCAAGCAGATCAACGCTCCAAACTAACTTGGTGTCATCTGCAAGTTTACTGAGGGTGCTCTCAATCTCCTCATTAATATCATTGATAAAGATATTAAACAGGAGCAGCCCAGCACAGAGCCCTGGGGAACACCTCTTGTGATGGGTTACCAACTAGATTTAACTGCATGTAACAGGTTGAAGTTGCAATCAGCAAAAAATAAATAAATGGAAATAAATACTTACTCAATAGAACTTAATGAAGGAACTTATTCTTCTTTCCCATAAATGCTGTATTTCTAGTTCATTTGAAATTTCTTACATTTCTATTCTAGCAAATGAGGTAAAATGAGATTAAACCTCTTTTACAAAGAAAAACATGTTTTCTCAGTTCACCATTATAACCAATAACTGAGTGGATGAGTTCTTAGAAAGCATCAAGAAATTACAGTGCTGGTATCCTTTTCTGATGGTTAATGCTTTATACCCAGGAGATTTTATTGAACTTACAGCACTGCATGATCTAATAGTAAATGGCTACGACTATAAATGGTTAGGAACGTTCTCTACAATGATAGAATCAATTTTCTCCAGCTTCACCCCTGAAATCAATATGAAACTAATCATCAAAAATTTCTCAGCAATTTCTGGAAAATAAAGTTGTAGTTCAGATTCCAACTGGAAAGACTAAAAGACAGGGGTGATTACTTTACTACATGAGGCTACTTGGCGATTTTAGAGTGGTATTATTCAATAAACTCATACTGCCCCCTTACCTAGCAATGATTTTACATTGATTCTACTTTTTTAACATTCTCCAAAAGCTAGGAAGATTAAAGAAAATTAATAAAACCTCATCTCAGCATTTCATTCCATGTGAATCAACGCAAGTGATTCCATAAACTTGTGCCCACTTAACCCAGTCATGTATGACACTTTTATTAAATGAAAAGACTGATACAATTTAGTGAAACACACTGAAATAAGACATTTTAACAGAGTACAAACAACAATAAAACCTTTTAATTCAAAATCACAAAAAAGTTCATTTAACAACATGGTTAATTGAGACCCCACTCCAGCGCAGTATTTATCTAAGTGCTTTATTTTAAATTCGTAACCAATTATTATGGCTACCTTGGAGCTGAAAGGAGATGACAATGATAATGAGGGGGCAGTAGAATGGATGGAAAACATTATTTTTAGTTAATTCATTCAGTGAAGTATGCTAAAATCCAAATTACGGAACAGTAACACATTGTTCGACTCATAGACATGGCAAATTCTTAGCTTGCTTCAAAGAAGTAAAACATCCAAACTACAACTTTCCTTGTCAATACAATGATGTTAGTAAATGCAAACTAATAGGATTTGAAAATACATCCATTCTGAATCTCCATGTGATAGCAAGAGTGAAACACTGGAGAATTTTAAGGCCACACGTAATATTAAGATGTTCATGTAAGTCACTGATGTTTCCTAGGTGAAAATAATGCATTCTTACCTTTCAATAGTTTTAGCAGGCGTATAATTCAACTTTATTTATAAACTAAATGGGTTTAATGGGTATGTGTATACACTCTGATCATGTATCAATGGTTGTTCTTTTGTACCTGTGATTGATGGTTTCCTTTTCTTTGTTAATATATGAAGTTTCTAAAAGAATCATTTATTCTTGCAGTCACAGATGTTATATCACAGAGAATTATTCCTCCTATTATAAATAGCTCAGGTGTAAAGAAAAATTTCAGAGAGAAATTTCCTGTTTATATACATTTATCTTCAGTAATTATCCTGAAAAAAAAAACACTATAGAAAAAAAAAGCTGCATATGTAAGTAATACTGGCACATTTTAGTAATTTGCTTTTAAATGTTTGACCAATACAAAAACTACTCATTAAGTTAATTTTTTCTCCTCCCTATTCCCAGTCTCAAATGTACATATCAGCTTTTGAAACAGTTATTAATCTTTTTTTTGTTTAAACTAAACATCCATCTCATACTACAACTCTGAGCAGTATTTATCAAATACATACACCAGTATAATATGTCCAGTAACTATATTTTTGACTGAGAGATAGTAATTGGAATATCTCATAGAATCTACCTGATACAAGACTTCATTAACCACGGCAAAATTTAAAAAAAGGTAAAATTTAAAAAAATAGTAATACAAGAATCCTATATCTAAATATTTAAATATCCATCAGATTAAGTATATATTTCTCAAAGTGCAGAACAATGTCTCCTAGGATACAACTAATTATCAATTAAGGAAGGAAAGTATCAGAAGTATCAACTGATAGATTATTAATGCCATTACATATTTTTAGAATTAATTCAGCTGCCCTTAAATGATTCCTTTGAGATGATGCAGTAGTGAATGGGGACAAAATTATTAAAACTAGTGAGGGGTCAAGGAGAAGAGGTCAGATTCATAAAATAAAATCTTGTTAAACTTCCAATGATAAAAAGCTTCCATTTTTCCAGTCTTTAAAGAAGTTACATTAAGCTCTTTTCTCTTAGAAAAGCAGTCTTCCAGGATGAACATTTGGCATGATTTTTTCCGTTTTTTTGGTTTTTTTTTAATCAGGGCTAGTATAACAATTCAATGCAGTCTGCCCTCTTTAACAGGAGTGCAATCAGGTTAGGATCTGTAAATGTTTTGGAGGCACTTCTTAATTCCACTGGATTTTAACTATTTCTGTTTTGTTTTTTTCATCTTGGCTCTTCCTGTTTTAAAAGTGATTTCACATGTAACATAGCTTAGATAGAGCTTCAAGAATTCAAATAAGATTCAAAAAACCCCAAATGATTGACTGTGACTAAAGGTCCTCCCTAAGCTTTAAAGTGTTAATTTTAAAGGAGTAATTTAAAATAAATTAAATCTTCATAGTCCAATAAAAGAAAGATTTCTTTGTCTGCTTTTTAAATATTGAGAATCCCAGAAGCAGATTTTTTAAACTAAATTTCTGAACATTACACAAGACAAAATATATAATAGTAAGATTTATTGCATGTAATAATGCGTCAAATAGTTTGACTTCCTTGGTGAGCAGAGAAAGCACTGGTCAGACAAAGCATGTGCATTTTCAGCTTTGATACTGTGAGAATCCTCTCTTTTGTTTTGAGAGCTACCCTTTACGGGGGTAAATGTAATTGCATATTTCTGTGTTTTCAGGCTTCTGCATTTGCTTCCTTTCTCGGGTCACATTATTATTAAGAGCAGTCACCATAGACTTTAATGATAAAGAAAGGGATGGGTTCTCTCTTTCTTGATGATGTTCAGTGTGAGATGGTTTCTACAAGTCTATGTAACAGAACAGGTCTTTATTGATCTAGATTTCAATACAGGCTCTTCAGAAACTGTTTTCTGTTTATTTTCTTTCTGAGAAATTACAGATGATCATCAGTAGCTGTTTATGTTAAAGATCAAGGAGGAAAAAAGAGAAAGCATTTAAAAAAAAAAATTAAAAATTGCATGAATGAAGTGTCATTGATTCAACGTGCCAGTGACAGAGCTTGTCTGTGAGAACATTGCTCTGTGGAGAAACTGATTCCTTACCAGATTTGAGGTGGAACACACATCAACGAATGACAGATACGTCAACACAGTGGTTTATCACTTCAACTACTTTCTTCAGAGTTATTTTACCTACTATAAATACATAGATATGTTGATATTCAGTAGCTCTGAATTATTTCACTATTAAGGCATCATTAAATGAAAAGTTTA
Source organism: Baryphthengus martii (assembly GCA_013396935.1). Classification (NCBI taxonomy): domain Eukaryota; kingdom Metazoa; phylum Chordata; class Aves; order Coraciiformes; family Momotidae; genus Baryphthengus; species Baryphthengus martii. The sequence goes on along the minus strand of VWZK01007663.1, from coordinate 25,014 downwards.
ATTACTGACTTCATTTGTAATCTATTGATATTCTTGAATGTGAACATAGCTGAATCTTTCTAATGTCTAAACATAAACTATTGTTTATGTTATCCACCTTTAGGAAAACAGGGATGATAATAAGTGGAACTTTTCTATTCTGTAAGAAAACAACTGGATAACTGTATCTAAAAGAACCTAAATAATTCTCCAAAATGGTCACTTCTCATTTATAAATATTTCTCATACACTCAGAAATAAGTGATACATTCCAGTTACACGATCTTTTCCAATTCACAAGCACAATTCTTTATCTGATCGTTTTTTTCTGAAACTATTGATACAAAACAGTGGCAATATAACAATAAATGTTCAGTATATTGGATACATGAAGGAAAATAAAACTGCTACTCATATTATTCTCAAGTCACTTTTTCCACCTATCTGTGGAATACTTCAATAGAACCCTTAATAAACATACAAGCTATTATACAAAAAATAATTCTCAAAGACTACTTTTTGTGTAGAAAGGCCAATGAATAGTGAGAGAGAAGATGTATCAAATGTTGATGATTTCATCAAAACAGAAAACAAAAGCCTGGAGGATTTGAACCAACTTCTGAAGTAGAGTCTTTGGAAAGTATAGCGGAGTTAGTCCTAGTGAGTTATTCTCTGAGTCTCATCTCAGAAAACATTTTACTCTATTAAAATGTACTTTTTAAAATGAATGATAACCAATTTTTATGCTACTGTATGTGAAGTAGTGAGCAGCTTAGGATGATGATATAAAATGACATTTTCTACTTACTTTCTGTTATGCTTATAAATGAACTAGCTGTAAGACACTACAGTATATATGTGGGAGTTTGTGCCTCATTAAGCCTTAAATTGTGCTAGGTATCTGTCTGCAAAGCTATTGTAAAAAGAGAAAACGGGGAGGTGTGTGGGGGGGAAATCACTGCAGTAAAACGTGCACATCAGCTTTTTAAACCTTGTTGTGAAAACAGCAGAAGAAATAGACTTTTCATAACCTTCTTCCCTAATAACTACACTTTTTGTAACAAGGTCTGAGCTGCTCATAAATGTACAAGTAGACAAGGCCTGTTTTAGCAGCTAAAATGTGTCATGTCCTTTTGTTCATGTTTCACAATTCATTGAATTTAGTTTAGCAAAAAGGAGCAAACTGATAAGGAAGCTAGCCAAGGGAAGAAAACTATACAAACTGTTGAAGGAAAATTATTTAATTCCACCCTTGTGCATTAATGGAATTTTGGAAAGAAATTAACACCTTTTGTTACAGGGAAGAACTTATAGCAACTTGAAGTTGTTATCCAGCTGTGGGTTGGTTGGTTTGGTTTTTTGGAGTGATGGTTGGACATGGTGATCTTAGAGGTCTTTTGCAACCGTGGCAATTCTGTGGTTCAATTTTGCCCACCTATGCGTGGCAACAAATCTAGGATGATTTCTTTTTAGAAAAAACACACCATCAGCAGCTATAGATGTCAGTGTTTGACATTGGTAATACACGTTATGCTCTCGGCTTTCTTAGACAAAGAGGACAGCAATGTAATGAAAAAAATTAAAATAATCTTGGTATTTCTTGAACAAACAGTTATGTATGAATGTATAATAGATGATGCCAGAGACATGGAATCTTCTGTTACTGATTATGAGAATAGTAATTGTACGATGTTAAAATAAGGAAGACTAACAAAAGTGTCATCAGTGTAACTGCATTCTTGTGTTAGAATATCAAGATCTCACACTAGAAAATGTTCAAGAATTTTTAGAGGAATAGTTGTGTGACCTAAATAAAAGCAAAACAGAAACTTCATAAGAAAATAGCAATACAACTATGGGAGATGTAGCTGAACAAAATCTATCATTTATAAACAATGATATTTAGAAACTGGAAGACTAGGAAGGAATAATGGAATTTTAAATGATGTGGCAAAATATGAGGGGTAACATATCCAGTGAAAGAAGAAAGGACAAGAGACCTTTGAAAGAATATACAGGATACCTAGTAGCTGAAAGTGTCATCACTCGACCTATAGTCTTACTTGACCAGCAACATTACCAACGCACATATAAACATAATCAAAACAATCTGGATTTTAATTTCAATATCAATGTGGCTACTATTACTGTTCAGAGAATTTGAGAAGGACTGCCTGTTAAGGCTGAATCTGAATCCAAATGGGGCTAATAGAAAAGATTTCTGTGGTCAGCTCCTTGGGGAAGTAATCAAAGGAGAGAACATCCTTCAACAAATAATATATGTTATTATTATTCTATTATGTAAAGAGTCTAAAAGTGTTATTCAGCAATGTAAGATTTACACTTATTACAGAATGACTGACAAAAAGTGGTCTCCACAGAAGACTATACACATTCACAGGCTAAAGAAACTGCCAGGGGAGTACTTCGCACAGTCGAACTGAATTGTATGCAAAGTCAGACATTTCCCACAGCTGGCTACATACGATCACCAACGTATTACCTTTTTTCTCTTAGCTGAAGTGCAGATCTCTCTAGCTCACCTTCAACAGGCAGCTCTACTTCACATAAGGAACAAAACTCTTGAAGTAGATAATATTTAAGAGGAACATTCTGTTAGACTTAGAAAAATTGAAAACATTTTTATCCTATTGTGCTGATTTTTGCTGGGAAAGCGTTAATCTTCTTCATAGTAACTTGTATGTGGCTATGTTTTTGATTTGTGCTGAAAACAGTTTTGATAACACAGGGATGTTTTAGCTGTTGCTGAGCAGTGCTTTATACAGAGTCAAAGCCTTTTCTGCTTCTCACACCACCCCACCAGTGAGTAGGCTAGAGGTGCACAAGAAGTTAGGAGGGGACACAGGCAGGGCAGCTGACCCCAACTGAACGAAGAAATATTGCATACCGTATGATGTAATGCTCAGCATATAAAGCTGGATGAAGAAGAGGAAAGAGGGTAAATATTCAGAGTGATGGTGTTTGTCTTCCCAAGTAATAATTAATGAGTGATGAAACCCAGCTTTCCTGGAGATGGCTGAACACCTGCCTGCTGATGGGAAGTAGTGAATGAATTCCTTGTTTTGCTTTGTTTGTGTGCGTGGCTTTTGCTTTACTCATTAAACTGTCTTTATCCCAACCCACAAGCTTTCTCACTTTTTCTCTTCTGATTCTCTTCTCAATCTCAATGTGGCAGGAGATGAGTGAGCAGCTGTATGGTGCTTGGTTGACTGCTGGGGTTAAACCACAATGCATTCATCAATTTCTGACAATTCCTTGAGTATGACAAAACAATTTAGAAACTTTTGTTAAAGTTTAATCCTCAAAAATAAAATCAGAAAATATAATCATAATGGTTAAACTATTATTAAATTATTGTCATTAAATAAAGGAAAATCTGCTGAAAAAAAGCCAACTGATTTGAAAAAGCTGAAAGAGCTACCCCGTCTTTCTCATGCATCGTATCATTCCATAACAGTGGTGGAAGGTGCATTTTTGAAACCTTCCACAGAAATTTATTGTTTTTCTTCAAAAAGTCTTACAGAAATTGAACTGTGTTAAACTTGACTGAGAAAGACAGTCATAGCAACACCTTGGGTCTGCAGTACCTAAGCATGCATTTTTTTAGCTTCTATTTTGAAAACAGAAATGTACCATAAGTTCTCAGCACTGTTCATTGTGTTAAGAGACACTTGGTGACCATCTATGCACAGCTACAATTTTCTTTATTTTTTTTCTCCTTTCTCTGTTATCTGATGTGCTTTTCCCTCAATGTTTAATATATACTTGTGAGAGCCAACAGACACTACCTATAATGCCAACTAAGCAGTTAAACAGTTACCAACATAAGAATAAGTTTTATAGAAAGACATTAAAGTCCACATAAACCTTGTTCTGGCACTGTTCCCAGTATCTGCCAGTCATCTTCAGGAAATTATAAACAGGTACAGGATGTCTAATGCCAGAAACCCATTCAATGCTGCCAAAGAAGGTGGGGAGGAGGAAGCCATTTTACAACAGGGCTGCTGCCATACTGGTGGTCCCCTAATGGCCTGTTTCTGAAAAGAGATTCCATCTTGAGCCCTCTGGTACTTCAAAATAAGCTGTTGTGCAACTTCCATGAGGGACTACAGTGCACAAAATGTGCATTTAAAAAAAAAAAAGTTGTCAGCATCATACCCAGTTAATTAGCCATGCCTCCTTACAGAATGTTGTGGTTTAAGAGTTAACAAATTGGGGGGGGGGGGGGGGGAC
>VWZK01007663.1:0-20747 GCA_013396935.1 Baryphthengus martii | reverse complement strand
GGAGGGCACACGAACACCTGGTATTCCCTCCCCTTCCCTGCCACACTCTATAAAATGACAGGAAGTTTGGGTTTTGGGCTCCTTTTTCTCTCCCTCGGGTCGTGCTGCTGCTGGGACTGCAATCTACCTCAGCTAGGCCTGCCACGTGCTCTTCACAATCCATCACCATCCCAGGACTGGTTTTGTATATTTTCTTTTTATATATCCCCCTTCCCTTAATATTACCTTCTCCCTGTTAACTATTACATTTTGTTCATAGTCTTAACTTCCAATTTCGTGTGAGGTGCTTCCTTCCTCATTTCCCTTTGTACCCTCCCTTGGGAGGGAAGGGGGGGGGGGAGAGGGGGCGCACAGGAATTCTGCTCTCTGTGGTTTGCCTGAGCCTTAAATGGAGACACAGAACTTGCTAGTAGATAGCAAGGCACTCACTTTTTTTTCTGGAAAAGATACAGATGTCACCTGAGTTGCATTCCAGTGTATAAACCTAAGGTTGTAAAGCTCAGGCATTTTTCTTTCTACAGCCAGTAGTTGGAGATGAGGCACCTCCAAGCAGTGACTTTTCTCATCTCCAGACAAGCTTCTAACACAGATCAGGTAAACCCCCTTCATTAGATACATATTTTTCTCTATTGATATAAACACAAACTGTAGGATTAACTCAGATTTAGGTGTTTGTCTTCTTTAGTTATAAGGAGATGAACCTGACTCCATGGTATGTTTTCAGGTGTCCTGACATAGTCTGGGAAGCAAAATAGAAACTGCCCTTTATAATCGTGATAAGTTGTCTAAGTTAAATAAGAATCTCTTCATATTGATTTGAAAGAAATGTAACATTTTATTTTTATATACATTTTAATACTTTATGATGAAAAAATGGAAGAAAGAATGGATGAAGAATTCCCAAGTTTTTTCACTACTGTATAACTGTTTATTTCTGACAGAATGGGGTAGAAAGTAGCTTTCAAAACTGAAAAAGACCTTCACTTTGGAGTATTATAGACAGCCCTCAAAACTCACACTACCCACTTAGCAGATAACCATTGAGTCTGGTATCTAATTGTATGTATTTTACTGAAATCCAAATAATAATTTAATAGGTTAAATATAAATTTAGATTGGACGTTGCAAGCAATTTTCAATTATGCTGCTTATCTCATTAGCACACAGATAATTTTATTTTATTCTTACACAATTTTGATTCTAAATACTAGCCCAGAAGTATCATACAACATTAAAATATTATGTTAGTATAGCTATAGATTCAAATCACACTGAAACAATTCCCTTTATAAGCCTTCCTTGTATGTGCATTACCATTCCAATTTTAAATATATTATCAATTTATATTTTTTATTTAAGTTTAAAAGAATGGAGCACACAAATAGAATTCAATAAATTTTATATTCAAAATTGTATAGATTCTCTTTTTACTGTCTTCTATTTTTTTCATGATTGAAGTGTTAAATAACTAAGTTTACTCTTCTCTTAGAGAAATAAGTATACATACATTAGATCAACAATGTATCAGAGGAAAGAGATAACCCAGTGTACAGAGGTGACTTTTTATCTTATCTTTACTTAAAATGAATGTAATACAAGCTAGTGAAATAGTACCTAAATTCAGACTAGTTTCCTGTAATAACTCCTTGAATGGAAGGAGGGCAAAAGACCAATCCTGCAATTTCCACTTGCCTAGTTAGTTCACATGCTCTGTACAGATTCTGATTGACAACAAATTCAAATTGTTTTCAAAAGGTTTTCCCAGGCTGTTAGTGATGAGTCACACAGACCTGCAGCATGTCACTACTACCCTGTGTCTAGTATAAGCTGTTAAAGACTTTTGCAGAGCAGAGTAAAAGAAAGGCCATTGTCTCCATAATGCTGCTTTGAAGTGAACAGCTACTGCTCGTGTATCTCTGTAGCTGAGAGCAGTGATCTGAAGGAGTGCAGTTTTCCTCAGCATCCAGACTTTCCCAGCAAGCACAGCTTGTGCTTCTCACTGTCAGATGAGATCAAAAGGGAACATACTCAGCAGCCAACACAGAATAGTTACAGCATCAGTAGTTACAATTTAGTACTTTTATTTCAGACATTTATTGAAATAAAGCAAGAACATCACCCTTCACCATACATTTGCTGAATATAAAATTGGATACAAAGATGTTTAGAAGTCATGGAAAAGCCACACTGGAAAGTCACCAGGCCCCTAGTTTCCGTGCTGCAGAAGGGCACAACACTAGATAGATGACAGGTGTCTCCTCAAAACAAAAGGAACATGTGCATTAGAAAGGGATGCCTGGCTCTCCAATTCGTCTTTCAGATATAGAAGACTGTCATTAGACAGAAGACTTAGATTAATACTAACACCTGTCAGTCAGCCTGTGAAGGTTGCTGTGAAGGCAGCAAGTTGAGCTGCCCCTTTGTATTGGCTAAGTACTTGGAAATTATTTGCTGAGCTGAGCTGTCTCTCAGTTGATCAGCCAATTAAGCAATGAATCACAGCTCTTTTAAGTGAAAGGTGCAAGTATGTCAGCTGTGCAGCAGCTTGGGTGGTCTGAAGACAGTAACAGCTGTGTGAGAAGTGGGCAGGGCAAGCAGAAATGCAGTATCCAGGTAAAGAAGTGACTCTGAAACACTGGTACATATAACACAATTAAAGGTGTTCGGGAAGCACTGGAGTGTGAAGATATAGCAAATAAGGAAATAATGGCTATTTTTACTATGTCAGAGGCATGGAGACTAGGAAGGAGATTTTCTTCTGATTTCAACACTCAAAATAGATATGCGCTGTCTAATGGCTGTCTAGTGAATGCTGCTACACCTAACACCACTCATCTTGTATAGTTCCCATATAACTTGAAATAAAGTACCTCCTCAGCCAGTATAGTAAGAAAGTACATGTACTGGACCATCTTGCTACCAGTCGGAACATAAGATGTCTTGATCCCCTCCTGCCTAAATACATCTTCCTGAGCATCAGACTCTCGAGGAGTGCAAGGAGAAAAAACTGGCCTCCTCTGAAGATGCTGTGCCACCTCCCTGAGCGGCTATTTTGAAAAGTGTGTTAATGTTTGGGCTGCAGCTCTTAACAGTCTGAAAGAGTTATTAACGGCTGTCTCTACTCACACATTGCATGTGGCAGTGCAAGCTTGCTGCACTTAATCACACACTTTGTTATCTTAGCCTTCTTTTTCATGCTGTGAGTAGGACACTGCAAGTATACTTGTAACTAAAGAAACTTTTCTTTCTTTCTCTTGACTTTCAAAGTTACATCTTGAATTGAATTGATACTCTTGATGCTGCTTAGGTAAGGAAGAAAAATCGTAATTTTAAGGGAGAGCCTCCCTTTACTTGTTTCTCCAGTGACACAATTCCTGACCGAAAAATACACAGAACTGCTCACTGCATGAGAAACTGGATTTCCTTTCTTTGAATTCTCAGGAACTTAATAACCACTTATCCTTCTCTTTTCCCCCCTTCTACTTAGAATTCCCCCCGGCCAATGTCTCCATCGATCTCTTTCCTGAATTCTTCAGTGGAAGAGTACTGCACAAGGCCATGGTAAGAGTGAGGTAAAACACTGTCAAATAACTGTACAAGTAGTTGATCTCACTGGCTCAAGAGGCTGCAGGTTGTTTTAGCAGCTTACCAGTAGATGTGTGGGGTAGGAGGGAGAGAGAGGAGTAGATGGAAGAGAAGGGGAAGAGAGAGCAAAGGAGCAATCAAAGTGCCCAAAATGTCTCACTACAGTTCTGAGTACAGATCCAAGCTTTCCATTTCTTCTAATTGCTGTTTCCCAGGCCTTAAATGACTGAAGTGCATACATATTATTGTGATATTTAAATATATACATATGAAATATATATAAACATATGCAGTTATATAACTATGTATATGTACAGCTACTTGTTCGCTTGAATTATTCTTGCCAGTTTCCTTTTTTACCTCAACGGAGGTGGAGGCACAGGAACTGGGGAAGACAATTATTTTAAATAATTCATAGAACAATAGAACAGTTTGGGTTGAAAGGAACCTCTAGTTCCAATCCCCTTGCCATGGGCAAGGACATCTTTCACTAGACCAGGTTGCTCAAGACCCATCCAACCTGGATTTGAACACATCTAGTGATGGACCATCCACAGCTGCCCTGTGCAACCTGTTCTAGTGTATCACCACTCTCAGAGTGAAGAATTTCCTTCTTATTTCCAATTTAAATCTACCCTCTTCCAGTTTCAAACCATTACCCCCCACCCCTCACTATAGGCCTTTGTAAAAAGTCCCACATCACTCCCCTGCCTTCTTGTAGGCCTCCTTCAGATACTGGAAGGCCACTATAAGGTCTCCCTGGAACTTCCTCTTCTCCAAGCTGAACAGCCCAAACTCTCTTTGCCTGCCGTCTTATAGTTGCCCAGATCCTCCTTTTTACCTTTTTTGGAAATGGGAGTGATGTGTCCCCTTTTACAGTCAGTGGAAACTTCATCAAACTGCCATGACTTCTCAAATATGATGGAAAGTGGCTTAGCAATTTGATCTGCCAGTTCCCTCAGGTTCTGCAGATGTAACTTTTCAGGTCCCATGGACTGTACATCTTCAGGTTCTTTAGCTGTTCTTGAAGTTTAATATAAAATAATATTAAAATAACTAAATAGATAGAGAGGTACTTTACACTCCCTTATACCTCTTATGAGTTATCATTATTCCAAGTCTTCTAGGGGTTTATAAGTTACTGAAAACATATAAACAGTAGCTAGTAAAACTTTTATATTCAGTTTGGAGCAGAAATATCTAGATTTGGCCTGATAAGGAAATGTGCTTCCTTTCTCAGGAAAATTCAAAACTTGATAGGGATGGAAATGTGTTTGTTTGTTTTTTGTTCAGTGTTTTGATGAACTCAAGCCCTATGAATTTGAATTTTTTTTAGGTTATTTATTGACTAAGCTGCTATGTTTCCATGAAAAGTTACAGTTTTCATAAATTGTCATTCCTGGAAAGAAAGGAGAAAAAAAAAACAACTTCATATTGGCTTGGGTTTAGATGAAAGCAAATCAAATAAAATATGAATGAGTATCTGAATTTTTGGGTATTTAGCTAAACCTCTGAGTCTTTTGAGATGTGCCTATTACTAAGTAAATGACTATCACTAGTTAAAAGAGAAATAATCAATAAATTATTAAGAAAAACACAACTTAATTCCTCTTTGGTTTCTTATAGGGTATTTCTTTCCCTAAACTAATAGTTCCTTTATCTGTGCCTTGCATTAATTTTGATAGCAAATGAGAACACTTTCCAGAAAATGTAAGTGAAATCCAGCAACATCATAAAAAATCCCCTAAAGATTTACATTTAAGGCAGAGTTTGACATAATCAATACCAAAAATGAAACTCAGACTAACACTGACATTTTATATTTCAGTTTCTAACCACACTTCCTTTTTTTGTTTGAGCTTTTGAGCTCCCTTTCTTTGTTATACATAAATATATATCTGAATGGAATGAAGACTAACAAGATGGAAAAACAGCTTCTGTTGGCTTGAGCAGAGGTTACAAAAACTTTCAGTTCAAACTTTATAAATTCAAGATCAGTTGCTAGAAATGTTAAGCACCTGCAATTCCCCACTGGCCTCATTTTTAGAATTTGGATCACTTTTATTGACATGGTTAAATATGGATTTAGGAGCAAGATTTTAAAGAAAGTATTACGGGTTTGTTTTCTTTTCTGTCTTCTTCTTTTCTTCCCTTTCTCTATTCTTTTCCTGCACACACACAGACGCATTCATACGTATCTATAAGATTCTAAAAGCTAAGTGACTGTTCCAGTATGACCCAGCATTTTGTACAACACTGTGAATCACATCTAGGATAGATAGGGCTAGATATCACTAGAATGAGATTTAAATTGGCAAAAGACAGAAAAACTATTACACTAGATGGACAACAGAATAAAGTTTAATTAACACTGATATTAATTGCTCACACTGGTTCTTTACCTGTCTGTTTACCCTGCCTAATGAATGATGAAGTTTTTAAGAATACCAGGCCACTCACTCTCTGAATGAGGCAGAGAAAGTCAGAGATAATCAGAAAGAGATCATTTTTTTTATATATAAAATAATGCAGACTTTCTACTGAAGTTTGCGGGACAAAGCCTGTGAATTGCTATTATATGCCTGCTGTTTGCATGACAATTAGCAACACCGTAGAATAAAAAACAGTATGAAAGTCTAGTTTATTTTAAGTACTGGGAGTTTAAAGTATATGACTATTAGATGGTAAACAAGAATATTTATATGGATACGAGAAGCAAAAGAGCGAGTTTGGTTTATGGATTAAAGCCACAAGAAAAAATTGTGCCTTGGACATAATGTGAAATCAAAGCTTGCTTATATTCACCTTCCCTCCACTGAAAGGAAGCCATTCAGGAAAGTTCAAGCATTTTCTGCTGAACACTTACCTAATTTAATTCAATAGAAAAACTCCAATTAACCTCAGGGCAACCTGATGTGACCTCTTGGCTGGCCGCTATGCTGAGCTTGTTTGTTTATTAATCTGGCAGATTTAAGATATTTCTGAATCCATTATATTCAGATAATTGTAATAGTCACTTATATTAGAGAAAGACAATTATACTTTATTTGATGGATGTCACCATCCTTTCAGGCATTAGTAAGGAAGATTAAGCTGCTTCCTGTACAGCTATTTGCATGGCTACCTGAGCACGGTGCTTCTATTGTGTGCATATCGCAGTTCTTAAGCCATTCATCACTTTTCCTGAGTACAAATTCTTTTAAAATGCACGTATCAGTATCAATAAATGAAAGGAAGCAGATGTTTGATGTGTCTCTCATTGCACTGACAGGCGCGACACACAGTGCTAAGACCCCTACTGCTTTCTTCAGGAGCCCAGCTTTTGGGTGTCCATAAACATGATTTGATGGAAGGCCATACAAAAGAGTGGCATGGCCTTTGGCCTTTTTATGACGTGGTGGTTTTGGAAGGCTTTGTTTGAGATAAGCCATTGTACGACAGTCTCTTGAGTTAACTGGCACAAGACTAATTTCCCTGACATCAATACAGGCTTTAGATAAGTCTCTTCTAGTTAAGTTAAAAGAAATAGAATATTATTAAGATGGTTTGGGCTAGTTTTTTTTCATTTTCACATACTCATCAAAACAAGGCATCTCAAACAGATTGTGCCATAATTAGAGACTGACTAGAAAGAGATTTGGTAATTTTTTCTATAGACAAAGGTACCTAGAAAGACTTGATTTAAAATAATTCCTGAGCATGCATTTCCTAAATAGACATTTCTAAAAAAAATATTTCCTAAATGCCATGTCCATAGTACTTCCTGAATTACAGTATCACTCTCCTGGTTTTTTTTTTTCCTTTTCTTCCTATACTTAGGAAATAAATGCATCCGTGCTGTGTCAGCCTAAGGATCATCTAACTCAGTATGCTTCCTCTGGAAATGGACATATTTGAATACCTAAGGAGAAACGTGAACAAACAAGGCATACATGACACTTCCAGAATTCTCTCAGCCTCCAAATATTTTAAATTCAGTGGATTTGCTGAACTGCCTCTGGTTACTATATAATTAGCAACTTTAAATGGCGTTATATTCCACAGATTTGTTTCATCTTAAGCCTGTATGAGCTTTTACTTTCAAGGACATCTTCTGACAACAAATTTCACTATTCTTTTTTTTTTTTTTTTTTTTTTTTTTTTTTGTCTGAGTACAGGTACTACTAACTTCATTAAAATGTAATTCTTCATTTTTTTTTGAAAGGAGAAAGGATTAACTTAATCTACCTCCTCCTTAATATTCATGATTTTGTAGACTTCTTTCATATTTCCCCTAAGTCACTTCTTTTCTGGGCTTGATAACTACCAGTTTATTCACTCATACCTCATAGGAAAGCTAGTCTATAGGAGAGCTAGATTTTCCTCCTCTTAGAATTTCCCTCCAACTTTCTTCAAGTTTTCCTGTTCAACTCCTGTCTTCCTACAGTGACTCATGCCTCCATAATACCTCTTATTATGGTTTCACCCCATATCATTTCAGCTACTATTCTAAATTAAGCATATATTTTCTTGCTCTAGTTTTGGTCACCTCTTTCTTTTCACAAGGACTCCCACTTTTCAGATTTTCTCCCATTACACTGCTGGCACACCCCTTCATCACATACTCATCTCACACTCCTACAAGCTGACAGTACATTTTTTCCTACCTGCTGCTTCTAGCATTCCTCCACTGTGCAGGGAAGGAGGGTTAGGAAATGGAGAGCTCTATGAAACTCAGAAACTTTCGATTGCAGCCATAGCAGCTGCAAGAGCTGAAATGTCTTCTCCCTACCATAAACTTGAAAAGAGTAGTGTGAGGATGAAAGCATAGGTGGGAATAATTTTGTCAGACATGGATATCTATGTTGACATTTACTACAATGAAGTAGTTATTTGGATTTGTCATTTACAATCACTGGAAATAAAACATAGATTGTCTACTTAAACACCTTGCATATAGACAGTCGTCTGTAAGATATACCCTAGAGCATATAAAAGGAAAGAGATCTTAATTTTCACCAGTTTCTGTATCACTTCAGCAAAACCTACAAGTACTTCAATAGGCAAAACTACAACTTTTTCTTACTTTGCTCTGTCAGATTTCTACATGTAGAAAATAACTTGTGGTTCTGTGTCTGCGTCTCCTTGCTTGTGATCCCTGACTCCACATATGCTACATGAAGAGTCCAGTTATGACGAGAGATTTCTACCTTCTTTCGTGCTTGCCTTGGCTGTTCTTAGTTATTGTTATTAGAAATCATACAAGCAACAAAAAAAACCAAACCAAAACAAAACAAAAAAAACCAACAAACCACACCACAAAAAGAAATCAACCAAAAACCCAAAAACCAAACTATGAGGTTTTCTAGTTAAGGAACTTGCACAGAGATTATCACAACTATTTATCACAAGACTAAAATCTGCTTTACTTTTCAGTGACCACTTTTCTCTTTGCTTCCATGCTTTCTAATCACTAATTAACCACCACTGCAATTCTCAAAGTTACTTAAATCTCAGATGACACATAGGAAAATATTAAGGAGTTTCCAAAGACTTATACTGAAATCATGTTTTACTTTTTTTCACATATTATACTGCTAGCAGAGTGATTTTGGGCTTTGAGAGTACAGAACCCTTTAAGTAGGTAGTAGAAGTAGATAGAATGAGGCAGGTAATTCTCTAGGTGGGCTGAAATGACACTTTCCCTCCTATAACATTAACATAATTAGTAGGTAAATGTAATATTTCTTTCTAGTGGAGCAAATGAAGCAATGGTTTGAGTAGAACAGAGAAAGTGATTCTTCAGTTCAAATGATGCTGCTGTGTATTGCTGTACTAAAAATTCATTATCCATTCCTACTAAAATGTTATTGCTTCATTAGCAGAAAAATCTTGAAGTGTACGAGTAATGTTTTCTTTTTGCAATATGCATGCTGAAAAACAATTGCAATTAACTGGAACATGCAATCTGTCCAGTTACATGATTACTGCTGAATGTCTAGCTAATATTATGCACACTGTTGCAAACAATTTAACAGATTTATTAATTTTAGGAATTAAAATTCATATTTTTGGAGCAGTGTGACCCTGTGGTAATGGTGTTAAGGTAGTCATGGGGTCTTACTTATGAAGGTTTTTGTGTGCCCAAAGCTTTCCTGTCTTTTCCAACATTATCAGTTGATCTCCTAAAGTCTTCTCTATCTATGACTGTCCATAATATGCTGATTTCAGAAAATGAATTTAGCTCATGCTAGTTACCTTCACAGTAACATAATATCAAGGCGGGGACATGATCCACCTGAGACGAGGATAAATTGCTGAGATAAAACTCATTAACATCAGTTATAGATGTTAAAAATTCTGCAATAGTTCTTTCCCAAAACTAAAAGGCAGACCTGGTAGCTGTCGCATTGAACATTCTGCTTCTCCAAAAACAACAAACTTCTTAACATGCAGTCATTAGATTGGAAGTCTCTGCGTCTAGGAATTGCTTCTGCTCAGTAGTCACTGACAGCTCCGCCGAGATTCGGGAAGGAAAGCTGTATCTTTTTCCTGCATTTATATCAAGATACAACTCAGATACTACTCTGTGTGGGAATGAAGGTGGAGAGAAAGAAAACAAAAATGCCAGTGAAAAGATAAGGTGGAAAAACTCTGCTGAGAAGCATGCCATGAGAAACAAATAGAGGTAGACTGTGGAAATAAAGTGACAGAAAAGCATACACCTTGTGTTGTTCATGGAATCACATTTCATAATGTCCCAATGCTGTAACTGCTTTCTCACCCAACAAAAGCTACTTCTGAAAGGGTAAGTAACCTATTTTCTCTGGCTTCTCTTCTCTGTCCAAAAGAATACCGTAAGGCAATGATTACTAAACTGAATCTAAGTCAGGTAACAAAGAATTCAGCCCACAACCAATTGAAATGAATGCGCAAATTCGAGTTAATCAATCATACCTCTTTACTACTGTAAATTATATATTCATCTCATTCTCCATAGTTACTTCTCCTTGGGTTAATCTACCTTACTGTGGGTTTATGTGGATTCTATACTCCTCATCCAGGAACTGTGCTTTTTAAAAATCTAGATCAATCACCTAAAATATTTTGCTTATGCCCACAGTTGTTGGTACATTTGTGACCCTGAACCTATCAATAATACAACATCTATAATGAAAAAGTCTTAGGGACTTGTGGCATTCAAGCTGCTCAGATCTGTAGTGCAGATTCATGCATTTAAGCAAATTGTCTTGGCACCTTTCGTAGTCAGTGGAGAGAAACAGAAGTCTCTAATGTACTGACCATTTGACCTGTTTAGAGATGTATGCAAGGATGAGATTATTTGTGCTGTAGGATTTATTACTTTGTGTTTAATTAAAGGAAGCCTAGATGATTATCCTTGGCTGCGGACATCTATAGACATCTAAAATTAAGTGATCTGAACCCTACTTTGCCATGTGAGAATACAACTATGCTGGAACCTCAAGTGACAGAGACCAGGCAACAGAATTAGGAGGCAGCCAGGAATATTCCTTTTGCTGGGGCTGCTGTGAAGGCAGTGCCACACCTCCTGGTCATGGATCAATAAGGTCTGTGAAAACATGTTGTAGCTGGTCAGTCATTCACAGGAGGCCTACTTTCCCACAGACATTAGAAACTTAACCATCTTAACCATCCCTTTAAACTAGACTCTTTAAATGACATTTAAACAAAATTGATGAAACCTCTTGCCATTTGAGTCAATTAATGTATTTCTCTTAAATTCAATCTTGACAGATTTTCATTCCGTTCTCTTTTTTCTCTTGCACTTCTTTCATACTTTTCATTGATTGATATTTCACTACTTTCATTATACCAATATGCTGAAGTTGCCAACAATAAGAATAACATCTCGGTATCACAATGAGAAATATATGTCAGTAAAGTATGGCAGTTAGTTGCTCTTTGAAATCTCAGACATCTGTTTTCTTACAGTTGTTTTCCAATACCATATGGGAACAAAAAACACAGAGTGGAAATTACTTATCCAACATGGCAGGTAAAGCTGCAGAATAGAGATATGTCAAATACTTTTCTTTTAAATGGAGGTAGGTCACAGTCATGAAATCAGGTAGGAAGAAAAAAAAAAGGTTTTAGGATCAAATCCCATGACTGGTTGTATATTCCTGACCCCATGAACCCACATAAGTTGCACTGTGTGAGCAGGATCTGAGGTCATGTCATGCTACAATACATGAGTTTTACATAGACAAAAAAAAACAACAAAAAACGCCACAACAATTTGCAACATTATATAGCTATGAAGCATTTCTAAGACAAAAAAGATTGAAAGATAAGACTTTGAGGATATGCAAATACCAACAATAAATTGCTGAAATAGCTACTGTTAGGTTGAACACAGATTAAGAATGGCTTCCATTCTGTTAACAGCATCTGAATCATTTG
Source organism: Baryphthengus martii (assembly GCA_013396935.1). Classification (NCBI taxonomy): domain Eukaryota; kingdom Metazoa; phylum Chordata; class Aves; order Coraciiformes; family Momotidae; genus Baryphthengus; species Baryphthengus martii. The sequence goes on along the minus strand of VWZK01007663.1, from coordinate 8,738 downwards.
ATGCAGGACAGATTCAAAGAGCTTTCAATTCACATGATGACTTTTCAAGATATGCCAGAGCTTCTTACTTCCCTTAGATTTTTTTTTTTCTAAACAAATAACTGTAAATGTAATCTTCTGGTACCTATTATAAGCTTTATTTATGCCATCTAGCCGCAGAGAAAAATATAATCAGCAGGAATTCAGAATGGAGTATCTCTTAAACGTATCTAGTGGAACCATTTTAAAAGAAAAAGGAGGAATATATACTTCTAAATATACCTTTAAGTAAGGCAATTAGTTTGATGACTCCTATTTTTTCTTAAATCAAGCAACCATAGAAGTGTAGTTCTAAGTATACTTTTAGCTTAGTTCTCAGTAATAGATGTACGTTAAAGCATATGTAAGTGCACACTTCTCTTTAAAACCTGTCTATGCAAAATTTACAAGCACTATTTTTCAAGCCTGTATAATAATTATCTCAATTTTTCTACTCTTACTATACTCTCAAGGCAGACCTGTAAGAGTTCTCATTGGTGGAAGGGCAGTTGGACTCAAATCACAAAATCTACTTAGAATAATGATCTCATAATACCATATGTCAATACGTATTCAATCCTTTTTAGAACTTACTGTATGAGCAAAATAAGGAATAATACTTGGGGGGAAAAAAAGTGATTGTTTTATAAAAGTAGGTTGCTTTGGGAGCTAGAGGCTCTTCTTTTATATACGTTGAGTGACACTAAGTCATTTATGTACTCTTGACTTTGTAAGGTAGCAAGCACACTGCCAGTGCAGAGTGAAGGACCATATTACAGTCTTTCATCAAAAATAATAGAAAAAAATAGCAGCTGAACTGGCTCACCACAGTGTCTGTGCCTCAGTTGTAGAAGTGAGGAAGAGGATAAATGAAATTAAATTGAATTTTGACTAAATTGAACTGTTGACTTAAAAGACAACATAATCTTATCTAATAATAATCACTTAATCCTCTCTACTTTTTGAATTTCTAAATTGATGTTTTATTACATATTGAATAGAGTTGGTATATTTGAGGCTAAATGATCCTTGGAAGAACCTCTACAGGTTAGAATCTTGCCCTGTACATCCAGATGATCCTACCATTTCTGCCAGAACCACAGAAGGGGAAAAATATATCTGAAAGAATTATCTGTGTGCAGTCCAGAAGTCAGTCTAATTGAACTGAAGGGATGAAAGCAGTTTGATAGGAGTAATATGGCAGTAGTTCAAATTAACAAAACCACACAGAAAATTCAATGTTTGATAGAAAAAAAACAAAACAAAACATAACAAACCAAACAAAAAAGCCGAAAACAAACAAAAAAAAAAAGAAAATGAAAAAAAAAAAAGAAAACACAAACAAAACAAATAGACAAATAAACAAAAAATCCCCAAGTATCGCTTTTTGGTTGAACAAAAGAGAATAATGAAAATGTCCTGATCTCAAAGTGCTTCTAAAAACCAAGCTTAGCCCCACAGCAGTTGCTCTTTACTCCTGTGCTTATGGCACATAAACATCTTGGATACCCAATGCTACAAGATTTGGTTGATCTGTAGGTTGACCTGTTGGTCTTCGCTTGGTCTTCACTTTCTACATTCATTCAGCTGGCTATCTAGGCTGCTAACGTGTAAATTGGCATCATATGCCAGAACCGCAGAGAAAAGGGTGTGGTAATGTGAGCAGCATATAGTAAGAAAGATATATGGAAACCCGCAGGGAGAAGTAGAATTTAAAAAAAAAAAAAGACCACCAAAAAAAACAAGCAAGCAAAAAAAACCAACAAACCACCACCAAAAAAAAAACAAACAACAAAACAGCAGGAGTAAAGCAAAAGGAAAGCTTTTAGAAAAACAGATTGTTTTATGTGTTAGAAATAGATACAGCTGCAACGAGTAGGCAAAGCTCAGCACATCAAGTGTATGCTGAGAATGGCTAATATGCTAAAACTACATTCCTCTGGCTTCCTAGTAAAAAGCTCCATGTAGTAATCTTTTATTATTTTGACTGCTTCCTGGGTCCCTTGGTTAGATTTTAACTACAAGTTCCATGGGAGCTGGAGGGAGTTTCTTCTGCAAAGCATCTGTAACCACTGTGCAAAGATATCAGAATTTGTCTTGCAATTTCATAGAGATATTCTGTGCTTGTAAGGAAAGAAGTTCCTGTTCAATAAAGAAAAGTGGTAATATTTCCTTGTGGATTTTCAACAACCCTTTTCAAATACTTCTTGCTTTAATTTGTAAAGTTACTTTCATGCACGGAGCTCAGCAGATAAGAAATATTTTATGTGAATGCTCCAAATAAGGAGGATGGGACAAACATGAGATAAATGACTTTTCTCAACTCATTAGTGACAGAGGAGCAAGCCTTTAGGTTTTATCCTCCTCTGTCAGAAATAATCCTGTTTTGACATCAGAGAGAATCCTCTCTCCTCAGAGAGAGGATTTCTAGAAAAGCCAGAATCAGCTATACCAATCATGATGGGATACGGTATGCACACAACAGTAGACAGTGAGTTGTAGTTCAGTTATATTATCATAGCAGCAGCCAGAACCACACGCAATTTAAATCAAATCCAGAGCAGAATTAAATTGAGCCCCATCCTTTTCCCATTTCACTTGCAATTATATTTTTTACACTAGAGAAACACAAAGACCACTGAATTCTCCAAAGAACCTTTTGAGCTTGAGGCAAAAATCAACAAACGTCTTCCTCCCCACCCTACTTTCTTGATGTTCTGGTAGGATGACTTGACCAGGGCTACTTCTGACTAAATAACCAGTATATGAATACCAGTACATGACACTAAATTTACTGATGTCAGATTTCTTGACATCAGAGGAGCTGATGTTCTATGAAAACTGAAACTGTTTCAAAAAAAAAAAAAAATTAAAAAGGAAGAATATTGGCACAATCCATAGCAATGCAAATGACAATGGTAGCAGTGCTGGCAGCAATGATTTAGGCAGACAGAGGATTAGCACTGCTGGAGGGTGAATATGACCTTGGCAGTTGGAGATTTGGTAAGACCAGGTACCTTGAATAAGGTTCTTCTAGGTAATGACCGTGGCCAGTCAACCTGTGACAAATGGATCATTAGCAATGACATTGGCACCCCCAAATACACAGCACGTAACTTCTTGAATAAAGGCACTGAAGATATGCCAAATGACCCACATGGCAATTTAAGAATGTCTACATTTTTTTCCCATTGTCTCCTGCTGTGTATTTTATACCTACCATTACATCAAGATCCACTTCATCTGCAGACCTTTATCTTGAGATTTTGAAAGGAAGAAGACTACAGTAAGCTAATAAAATGTAGTAAAAACAAGAAAATCAGAATTTTTTCTGAGACTAATCCACAGATTGAGGTTTCCCACACATGTTATTAGCAGTAGCACTTAATCATGGCAACTACAGAAATACGTTCTTTTATGTCAATTAGAGTTGCTAGCAAAAATCCAACTCACCCTCAATACCTCCAGAGTCAATAGTGGCTGGATTTTTATCTATTAGACCTAAAATAAGGTAAGATTACTTAGGCCTAAAATACAGATAGAGTGTGTGTGAAAAGGAGCCTAGTTCCACGGAGCATCAAGACATTATGTGGGAGGAATGATCTGTACTTCTGGACTGTTCCTTGGTGACTATTTATACATTTTATAACTCTTAATTTAAAACAGATTGTCAAGATCAGAATTTTGGAATGCTCCTGTATTCTACCTAAGTCCTATCTACACCACAAAGTTGTGTTGCTGCGTTTAATCTGGTATATACAATCACTACACTGTGTACATAATCATTCTTAACTTGGAATAACACACGAAGCATCTGATTTTTGTCGTACCAGTCTGGTATTTGATACCTCTTTGGCAGCTGCTACTGCTCAGAAAAAAAAATTGCCTTTTCTCATTTAGTCAGGCTTTTAAAACCTTTTAAGATACGGATCCAGAATTCAACTCAAGTGCTATTCTGACCTGGATTTGAGAACCAGGTCAAACTTCACCCACCTTTTCTAACATAAAGGAAAAGATGACTGACTCTATCATGCATGCCTTCATTACTGCAAAAACAGACTTTAACAATATAAACTGATTTAGTAGTTGTTTTGTGGTTGGACACTTGTACCAACAATACATCATAGTATTTTAAAATATCAGCTATAGAAGGGTGGCTTTTCAGGAGTCTGAGACTTAATACGTTGATTTAAATATTGCTAAATTAAGGTCAAAACTGTTTTAAGAGAGTCTTTTCCAGTATCGCATTTGCTCAGTTCATAAATATAACATAACACAAAAAGTCTTTAGAGAGAAAAAATGTGAATGACATAAAAAGGAGTAATTTAATATCATGTTAACTCATTCTGTATGATACCAGTTAATACCGCACCATGACAAAGACATGGTGTAAAGTATTCCCATATGATTTTATAACCATTAATACAAGAATTCCATATTTTATAACATCAACAAACCAGATGAACCTCATCCACTCAAAGCATGGAACAGTGAAAAGAACAAATGTCTTGTGAGGAGTGGAAATAAGAACAATGTGTCTGAGTTTAAACAGTGGAAACAAGTTGTGGACATTGTGCATGAAGTAATCATTTTTGCAGTGTTCCTGCATTTAGTTTATAAGCATGTCAGGACACACAGTCCAGGCATTTCAGAATAAATGCCCGATTTATTTGACATGTAGAGAAAGTCAGGTTTCGACATAAAGAATCCTTTTGAAAAAAAAGCCTTTTGAAAATGGAGGATTTATTAGGAGAATAAAAGAGAGAAATATATTTCATTTAAAATATATAGTGTTTCTGGTTTGAAAATATTCTCTCTGTGAGCCTCAGATGGCTTTCGCAAAACACTGTGATAGCAGAAACATAATCAAGGGCATACCAAACCTTTTGAGGACAAATAATTGTGCCAATACCCCAAATATTCTCCATATGTCATTGATGGTTTTTTTCCACATAAATATCTAGCTAAAACTGGCATTTGAACAGAAAGGCAGAAAACTACCTAGGGTATGCTGAGATGGAAATAAAAATAAGTAAGCCCATACTAAATAAGAACACAAGTAGAGTAATCACCAAATGCAAACGTGCCTGTACCAAAGGCAGAAATACGAACTCTGATAAAAGCACCAGGAATATTGCAGGCAGTATTCAGAGGGTCAGGGGATCACACTGTGTTCCAGAGCCTGGTCTTTTTTTAAGCCTTGGTCAAGATTTTACTAAAGTTCAGAGAAAAAAAAAAAAAGAGTTATGGACTGTATATTTGGGGGCTCAGTGTAAACAGCACCAAAAAAATTACGATTGATGAGATTTGAAAGTTTGGCATCTCCCAGCATTATTCTGCAATTCTCTTAAACACACTTTTTTTGTGTGTGTCTTTCATTGAGTTTTGGATCAGATGTCTCAAGCTTTATCAAAACAAATAGATTCTGGTACCTAAGACAGGACACTGGCAAACTGTTAGTTCCTCACCCTCATTTCTTTCTGGACTACTTGTGACTTCAGGTGTCTCCAGAGATACATTTCAAAGCACTACACTATTTACTTTTATAGTTTCTCATTTATCTCCGGTCCTCTTTCTATCCTTTTGAGTCAGCCTATAGCTCCTGTCATAGGCTGATCAAGATCCAGGTAGCAGTTGTTCCTCTTCCTAAATTTTCTGTAAGCAGTCAATCTAAATGAGAAATTCCGAGACCAAATTCAACTCAGATCTGTAGGAACTAGCCTTGCAAAATACATGAGACTTTTATTTACAAAGCAGTCTGACTAGGTTCTTACCTTGTACATAGAAAACCTACCAAGAAAGCCTAAAATTTAATACTCCCTGTATTATATGTCCGGTTTACATCAAACAGCCTTTGGGCGAAAGAGGGAAAAAATTTATAGAGTGGTCACCAGAATTTATTATGCTGCAGACTGATAGTACTTTTTTCTTACTCTCCTTCTTCCACTGTTATAGCATGCCATTAGCCCTGAACAAAACAGATTCAACAAGAAAGGTTGGGAGGATGTCCTTCTTGCTGCCTGTCTCCAGGCATGTATTTAAACCTACACTGGTGATGAGGGCGTTCGGCTAGGGATGGGAGGACAGCTACAGATTTACGGATGGCCACACCACTAATACATTATGATCAGCCTCTTTGATTGTGTGAGGATTAAATGGAAATTCCTCGAAGCTCAGAGCTATAAGACACTGAAAGTTACTAAACGTATAGGAATCACCTCTGGATCAGTAAGTCTCTGAACCACAAATGGTTGGATGCTTGAACAGAATAAGCAGAAAATATCACTGTTTGACTTATTCTTGCACTTTCCCCTAAGTATTCACTTTTGATCGGTATCAGATGCAGCTGGGTGATTTATTTAGTCTTTCTTGCACTATGATACAGCACAGGCAAAAGAGGCAACATATCCCATAGAATAATTCATAGATGGGAAACAAAAGACTCTGCTCATTTTGCTGCTCTCCCAGCAGGGCTGGAATTGTTATAAATCTGTCATAAAAGTTGTGTTGCATTTGCCTTGTAACCGCTTGTAACTGTTTTATCAGTTAACTGGAGATGTACCCAGGTTCAGCATGGGACTGTCCTTGAGCAGCTTGAAAAGCTCAAGGTAGTCATCCCTGCACTGGCTAAAACATACAGTTGGTGGCAGCACTACCACCGAATATGTTTTAAGAGGAGAGTCCTAATTACTCCGTGGAAAGCGTGACTGAAGTTAGTAACCATGGAAGGACTGTTGTTCCAGAAATGCCTGAGTCCTGCAGGGCATAAAGTTTCAAATATGTTTGCCCTAGACTAATGCCAGCTATGGCTCAAAACACATGTAACCCCACTGAGACCACTGAGATCTCATCATAGATGGGAGTACTGACACCAAGTGATGTTTCACTCTGAATTCCGCCTGAGTGTCTAACAGATACAGTTGGGTATTTTGACACCCTAGATTGTGGATACGAATGTTCTTTATGATAATAAATCTCTTGGTAAAATCGAGACCTGTTAAGTCAAGATTTCAGTAACATTTCAATCCCCGACTGCATCAGGCACACTGCAAAATTAAGGACTTTGAAAAGCAGCAACCCGGGATAAATAGGCAGTCTTACAGCAAAGTCTGCTGTGAGCAGGACCGTTCTAGAGCATGCAGAATTAGTGATGAAATAGTGCTGGATTCACTTTGGCTTGATGCACACACCTCTGACTGCCCTTAATGAGAGGCTCTGCTACACTGAATCTGAACTTGAGCTGAATTTCTTCACACTGTGTTTTTCTGTTCCCTGAGGACATATCAGCTGCATTTTCATGACTTGTATGGCAAGGACGTGCTTCTGGAAAACCATTCATATTATAAAGAGGGAAAATAATCCCACTCTGAAACTCATACAGGCACACAGAAGAAAAGGACATGCATGCATGTATTTCTGGAATATTTAGATATAGAAACCTGAGTTTTGACCTAGTTCAAATTAAAATGGGCAATCACTGCCTGGAGTTGATGAGCAAATTGACCAGAACTAAATCCCTTATGCAAGCCAACTGTTCTTTTTGCAAGAGGAACTAGTACAAATATATGTGACAGAAACATATAAAGCATCAAAGTTTCAATTCTGAAAGAAATTTTAAAAACTGGGAGAACTTCCAGAGTCTGAATGCTTCTGGGATTTATTTGTTGTTTTTCTCTTGGAGGGGAGGTGGTCAAACTGAGTAGAGGTAATTTATTTTTCTCTACATCGCAACTTTTATGTAATTATTTACTGGCTATAATGGTCATCCAGAAAAAGGAAGAACATGGTTCACTCATAGAATCATAGAATCATAGAATCATGGAATGACTTGAGTTGGAAGGGACCTTAAAGATCATCTAGTTTCAAAGCCTCTACCATGGGCAGGGACACCTCCCACTAGACTAGTTTACTCAGAGCCTCATCCAGCTTGGTCTTAAACACTTCCAGGGATGAGGTGTCCACAACTTCTCTGAGCAACCTGTTCCAGTGTCTCATCACCCTCAAAGTAAAGAACTTTATCCTAATGTCTGATCTAAATATACCCTGCTCTAGTTTAAAACCATTACCTTTTGTCATATCACCACATGTCCTTATAAAAAGTCCTTCTCCAGCTTCCTTGTAGGCCCCCTTCAGGTACTAGAAGGCCCCTATAAGGTCTCCCCAAAGCCTTCCCTTCTCCAAACTTAACAGACCCAACTCCCTCAGCCTGTCGTCATAGAAGTGGTGCTCCCACCCTCTGATCATCTTTGTAGTCCTCCTCTGGACCCCCTCCGCATGATCAGTGCTTCATCAACCAGCACCCCCAAGTCCTTCTCTGCAGGGCTGCTCTCAATCCATTCATCGTCTAGTCCATATTTGTGCTTGGGATGGCTCCGCTCTAGGTGCAGGATCTTGCACTTGACCTTGTTGAACTTCACAAAGTTGACATGGGCTCATCTCTCCAGCCCGTCCAGGTTCCTCTGGATGGCATCCCTTTCCTCCAGTATGTCAATTGCACCAAACAGACGGGTGTCATTGGCAGACTTGTTGAGGGTGCACCTAATCCTACCATCCAACAAAGATGTTAAACAGCACCAGTCCCAGTACTGATTCCTGAGGGGCTCTGCTTGTCACAGGTCTCCATTTGGACATTGAGCCATTGATCACAACTCTTTGAGAGTGGCCATCTAGCCAATTTGTTATTCACTGAGCGGTCCATCCATCAAATCCATGCCCTTGCA